>CM012459.1:24820177-25242067 GCA_003999625.1 Oryzias javanicus | reverse complement strand
GGGTGTTGGGAGTGCATATAAATACGATATGGATGGCCACCATTCGGAGAAATGCACACATCGTCCAGTCAAAGCTGTTGCAGTCGGCTGATGTCATAGTAACATCATCGCAACCTCAAAATATGCCCTGGCGGCACCCACCGATGTCAAGAAAAATAGTTAAAATAATAAAAATAATTTTTTCCTTAAACTTTGTAGTTCACAAATGAACCACGTTAAAACCATGGAAGAAATACGACTAAACTACATAAAGAACACGTAAACAAAGAATGTGACATTCAGATCAATGGTGGAAATCCCATCAGGACAGCGTCCAGCACGGGCCGCCGCGGATCTTTGTTTTAATTAAACACCAGTTCTAAGTCAGGGGTCCCCGCCCGTCTGAGGAGAGAAATAACATGGAATCTGTACAAAAAGCTTTCATTTTGATTGAAAATAAACATATTTTGGACTTTTTCCTTTTGCTTAATTTGTAGCTTTTGTTCTCGTTTTAGGGCCAGTTGCACCAGACATCAACACAAAAACCCAATCTTAGTGAAATGATGCGTTCTAGTGGTGTTGGAGTAATCGGAATAATAACTCGGACAACACAAATGAACTTGAAAATCAATTAATCTAAGCTAATGTGACGGGTAATTTTATTTATAGGTAGACATGAATATTATAAGAAGAATAAAGCATTATTGAGGATAATCAGTATAACTTATTCCATCTTGGCAGAACAGAACACACAGTTCAACAGGCCACATATGGCCGCCAGACCTGTTATAAACCAATGAGTCATGTATGTGACACCATGACTCATTGGTTTATATTGAACTAACATTTAGGGTTATTTTTGCTGATTCAAGTTATGGTCGAAAAAATATTTTATAGTTGCTTATTGGACGTCTACCTTTTTGTCATTTCTCGGTTTTATCCAATTGGATGCATATTTGTGAATGAGACTCTTTGCTAAATACAAGTATAAAAGAGCAAAAAAAATCTGCAGCAACAAGAAAGAAATTGTTATCTTTGGCCTAAAATCACCACATGGTCAGTGTGCTCCAGACAAACAGCATCAAAACAAATAAAAATAAGTGGAAAGCTGCACCAACATCTGACAAACCTTCAATTTCTGGCCTGAAAATGAAGCTGACAGAATTTTCTCCGACCATTTGAGCAAATTCACACTTTTTTTTTTTTTTTCTTTTGCCCGTTCCTGCTGGCTCACATTTTTTCCACTAAGATTGGTGCCCCTATATTGCAGAATATTGCTACTTGCAAATTTCCTTCTGTTGCTTAGTTACAGCTTCCAACAGTTTCTCAGCCTTTTTTTTTTTTTTTTTTTTTTTTTTCCACCATCACAAAATGAGGCTTTACCTGTTTTCAACTTCGGGCAAATTTATGCAGCCGCCTCATCTTTTCTTCCAGTGTCATGCAGCATTGAATGGGATTTCAGAGCTCTTACATCAAGCAGAAGATGCACGGAATCATATTTTAAAAAAAATCTAATCTCACAATTGTGCCAACTTGAAGTTACATTTTTTAATGATATGCTTGTAAGTTAATTTCGGATGTTTCTCACATAAAACCTTTTTTACCATCATAAATCACAATTTCTGTTTTTACCTCTTCATGCTTTATTTTATTTCCTGTTTAAAAAAATAAAATCTATATTTAATGAAAATGTAATATAGATTTTAGAGTCCTATATGAATTTCATTGACTGTGTAAGGAGAACTGGACAGAGCAGCTGTGACATCACCCACAGAAAATGCCTTTCCAGCCAATACTGCAATATGTACTTCTAAATATATATATTTTCAAACTTAAAGTCCCCCTCAGATGAAAATCAGGTTTTTTTGAGTTTTTTTACGTCTGAGTATTTCTCCTTTTAAGTCGCTGTCAATCAAGCTGTTGCAAACGGACTCTGTTTGAATGAATGAGCTGCTAATATGTGCTACACGTGCGCTACACCTCCTCATCTGGCCCGGCTAGCGTGTCGGGTGCTAGAGAAGAGAAGATGACACCTTCCCATTGACTGCGGTCAAATGAGCCGTCGTTCGCATTTCTGTGGTCAAACCCGCCGTCACTGGATTTTTTGTGTGAGTTTCATACGATACTTACAGTAGCAGGGCTGAAAACGCGGGAAAATCTTCGCGAGACTCCACGGACCTTCTTGATGTGACCACGGAAATGCGAACGGCGGTTCATTTGACCACAGCAACGTCAATAAAAATTCTATATATTATGGCTGTAGTTTAGAACAGCAAAGCTGACTGCTGTTTAAAGCAGTGTTACGTAAATAATCAAAGGTAACCTAAACAATTGTAACTGAAATTTGTACAGTATTTATTTTAAATAAATGCTACTTGATTGTATTCGTTTCCCTCACGTTAATGATTCACAAATCAAAGCACAAATGTCAGTAGTCCTGCTTGCAGAACACGCCACAGCTGCTTCCCCAAAATTGTATGGATTATATTAAACGAGTCGTGGATTATTTCAACCCGAATAAAGTTAGACAAAAATTACAGGCGGTTCATTGAATGCTAAGATTTTCTTCATCTAATTTATGCTAATGCTAGCGCTAGCTGTTCACGACGGGGATGAGACGTAGAAGCTGCAGAAGATCTTTTCTCTCCGGTTAAAGTTGCTTACATTTTCAGAATAGAGCAGATCATTTCAGCATGCCTTACAATAAAGACAAACTAATAACTGTTTTGTTATTTTCGGATGTAGCTCCCCTTTGCTTTTGCTCATCTGATCCCTGCAGGATCCCAAAGGTAAACAAGGATAAAAATAATTTGAAACCCTCATTCTTATTTTTATAATTATCCCTTACAATACCAAATTTTACTAGTTACAACAGCTAATGTGCATCTTGGCTGCGACTGTTATGTGTCGGCAACATGAAGTTCCATCAGTTTTCGTGCTGATCGCACTAAAAATACGTGCAAATAACATCAAGCTAAATAGAACATATTAGAATAATATCTCCTCAAATGAAAAGTTTATATTTTCAATAGAAAATCCAATATAGGATTATTCAAATCTGTATTTAGATTTGTGACAAAAAAAATAAAATACAGTTTGATGAAATGAATATTAGACATTTTTCTTTTGAAGTCTCTGTTCAGCTCCTCTCTAATTGGTCGGACCGCTGTGCGTGTGTTGCATTCACTAAAGCTTGGAAAATACAAAACTGTCTTTATCATGAATGTTACAGGGCAATTCTGAGTTAAAAAAAAAGCATTCAGGGCTTGAAGATAATTATTCATGGCTAGGCGACACCACTGGTGTCAGCAGTAGCAAAAGAAGAGGAAGAGAAGGTTGCCAGATTGGACAGTTTCCTGCACAAATTGGGCAAGTATTCACTGAGCTGTTTTTTTACCCAATCTGGCAACACTGCGAGCAGATCAACTCAAGTTAATTCAGGCTATTTACTGTATATATTAAAGAAAAAAGTATTGATCTCATCACATTAGTATCGATACTTCACCCTGGTATTCATTCTATCGATATTCAGATTGATAACTCTCAGGAGGGGAAGAGGGGCGGGGTTGCTCTGCACCGAGGGTCCCGCCCACAACTCAGGAACAAAATTCTTTTAAACTACAATAACAGTTTTTACAGTTTCTTCATTAAAAGACTGCTGGAATTTACAACAGATCTAAAGAGGATTAGAGCGGGATTTTGAGGCCATAAATGGTCTGACCTGGACAGCTTCAGTAGGTTGATATTGAGGTTGAATTGAGATCATTTTAAATAGAAGAACAACTATGACTTCTTTTGATTCGTCTTCATGTCACGATGTCTTTGAGCTAGGCACTGAACTCCCTGATGCGCTCATGACGGTGTGACTGACTTTACAATAGAGAAGAGACGCTTTAGCGCACAGCCTGCAGAGTGCTGGCAGGATGTGTGGGTGATGCGGCTTTCAGTGTAGAAGCACTTTATGTTGCTCAAAGTCTGGAAAAGTGCTGCCTAAATGCCGTTCATTTCTGATCCAGACTCAAAGCTCTGAGCTTTGCTAGAGTGGCGGCAGTTTTCTTGTAATTTGTTCTCAGAGCTCAACATCAGTGAAACATGTAGAAGAAAAAGTTTGCATTCCTGTGGCTTCAGTAAATACCTTTGCATTAAGACGACAATAAATGTGCCGTCTAATACAAATTGGATTTTATTTTGATATGCACAGGTGTAAATCCCTCTAAACTTTTTTTTTAATACTAATTGCTTGTCTTTATTGATTGAATTATTGCAAGGATTTTAAAACAATTGCAGATGGAAAATATAACAAATACACCAAAAACCAAAAATTTAGCCAAAAAAAGTTGCAATAGTTGTATTACCTAATTACACCAAATGTGATTAACAAATCAAAAGCAGTCACGCTTGACCAAAGGGTTTCTCATTGATCAAACACAAATTTGCACGTGGGAGGAGCTACTTCTCACCTTTTTTCATGGGCTCATTGCTAAATACAAGATACACTGTCAAAAGGGAAACACTGAATTAATTAACGAAAGCTCTGTAGTTTGTTCAATTTAAAAAGATTAGTTTCTATCTAATTAATTTTTTTATTTCCGGCCCTCTGGATCATTTTATTTTTTTGCTAATAATGGCCTGATGTTATCTTGCGCACATTTCTATAATTTTGACAAAATATATTTATTTTATTATATTTATTTATTTAATATTCCTGTTAATTCTGTTAAAAAGTTACAGTTTTAAAAATTGGCATTGTGCTAGCTTTTGTGCTCTATTTTGGCATTTACTAATATTTTTTAAGCTGTTTTGGAGTTTAGCTAATATTTTAGCCACATACTGGCTACTTTAGGCTTCTTTCAGTTTTTCTAGGTGAATTTGGAGTTAGGCTAATATTTACACGTTAGCTGTTCTGGCTAATTTATGTTTTATTCATTTTTTTAGGCTATTTTGAAGTTTTTCAGGTGCATGCAACCTGTTTTGGCAAAACTAGTTATTTTTTTAATTAATAATTACTAGTAATTTGGCATTTAGACATTTTCAGCTATCAGCTTCAGCAGTTTTAACTATCAATTTCAGCACTAGGATCTTCAGCAGCCAAATTTAACTTACAGAATTCCCACTCGCATTATCACAGATGATGCTACACATTTAGTTCATAATTATGTTAAAAAGTTACGGTTTTAAAGTTTAAAAATATTCATTCTAGTGCGTTCAATAAATGTTTATCCTGTTCAGCCCGCAACCTAAAGTGTGTTTTGGATTTTAGCCCTTTGTGGGGTTAAGTTTGGCATCGCTGGTGTAAACGTTTGAAAAGTTACATGATGTCAAAGATTTTATGCTTAAGCGTCACCGATGACGCCTCAGGTGTTAAAGGGTTAAATAACGTTCAATATTTTACTCCCCATAAAAATGTATTTTGTCGAAATTATTTAATTTAAAAATAACATCGGACCATTATTAATAATACAATAAAATGATCTAGAAGGCGGGATTTAATCACCCCCGGAGGGCCGGATCCGGCCCCTGGGCCTTGACTGGCACATGGCTTTAGACTTTTCAACAACTTAGATGTGCAACTTAGACATCTTGGACAACAGGAACATTTGTCAGCTTTCAGGAAAGATGGGAATGTTTCTTTTTACATAATTCTATCATGAATATAAACTGTTTCCTGTATTCCAGGATATGATTACTGTGTTGACCTTTTTATCTCTTTTCTCCTTCCTCCCATCTTCTTCCAAATGAACCCATCTTTGAAGGAGATGATTTTGAGTGTTGCTAATTGCGCTCTTTGTCAATGTTTGTCAGTCTGGATGCCTTGTTAATCCTGTGTGTTTTTCATCATTCCTAAATTGATCATCAGCCTCGCATCCTGCTTGGCTGCCTCCACAGTCGGGAACAACAGGAGATGATGAGCATCTCAGATAAACCTGCGTTTGATTAAAGCGGGCTGGAGCCCCGCCAAGACGGTCTAACCAGGTGTTGTTGAGCGCTTTACTCGCCGGCTCCATTTAGCGACCACAAAAACCACCTGCAAATAGAACTTTATGCGACTGGCGTGTTTTTAATGCATCAGTGCCTTAAGCCAGAGGGAAACAAACCATCTGGAAACGGAGAAACACTGGTGGAGTCGACTTCCCCTCTGCTAGTCCCATCACTAAATTATGAGGTGTGTGTGCTCAAGGGAAACGCTCACACCGTAACATGTACATCCACCGTGTGACATAACACTGAAGTAAAGAGGCTTTAATTAACAAGATCCTTATTGTCATGGGAACAGATGGGATTGGACGTTATTGGTGTTCTCTTCAAAGATTTCAGAAATGATGGTGTGAAAATCCACACGCGTGCTACCTTTTGATCCATCCAGCAGCAGCTTCAGAGGCTAGAATGGATGTCCAGGCAGATCAATATGTGCTCACTGTAAAATGGACCCGGGGGTAAACGTGTACAGCCAGGAGCAAAGCAGCAGAATGAGCCCCACCAGGGTGCAATAGAACACCTCTTCAGGCTGAATGGACATCAAGAGGTTAAAGGTGGTAATTGCTGCAATATTTTCTCATTTAAATGGTTTCTTATAATATCATATTAGGTCTGTACTAAATGTTACCCTTGGGTACTTCTGCAGTGAAAAAAAAAACAACTTTTTGTTAACCCTGAAAATCCCACTGCAAAAAATATTTATTTTTAAGATGCTTTTTGGACCCTTTGAAGCAATCAATGGAAAAATATATATTTTTTATGAGAGATATATAGTATCAAATTTAATACTTTGAAGGATTTTGTGGGTTTTTGCCCACAAACAATCTTAGTTTAAGATGTAAAAATTAATATGAGTGTTCAGAACCACCACCACCATATTTACCTACTGTCTCCTATGGAACGTCAGAGCTACCACCCGCCCCGCTACACGTTTGCCACATTAACGCATTCACAATAACATTTGGTAAACATTTAGACAGAGTGTCGTGTACCCAGCCTTGTAAGTAGCAGGAAGAAAAGCAGTTCTTGGTAGCCCACTGTTGGGCCTGCATATAAATAGGGAGACTCCATTGATGTGGCACAAAACTCCTGCTGTGATTGGACCGCTTAAACCTTCTTTTCTTTGGTCACTGAGGGTTTACACATGCTGGGATTCTGAGAGCCACGTCGTCTAAAAATGTGCAAACTGACAAGATTATAACGTGTGATCTCAGTTACAAATGACTTTTTTACATTCCTCATATTACATGCCTTCGGGCGGCTAGCGCTTCATATAAACGTCCGGAGACGTTTACACATCATCCAATCAGAGCTGCTGCCAACTGGCGATCTATAGCTGTCACCGCCCTGTGGCCACCCAGCTATCGCCTGATTTAGTTTGTATGGTCCCATATACCAAAATGCCACCGTGCAGTGATATAAATGCCAGCTTTTCAGCAAATATGACGGACTTGTAATCAGACAGCAGCAGTCGCATTTTTACACGCTGCATACTTGTTTCGCGGTTTTCTACCTTCATTGAAGGCATATAGCGCTTTACGGTCCCATTCACACAGTGGTGGCGGCTCCGCTGCTGAACATTGCTGCCAACCTTCCTCCAGAGGTAATTTGGGGTTCACTGTCTTGCCCAAGGACACTTCAACACATGGGAGGGCAAGGCGGGAATCAAACCTGCAATCAGAGGTCGACCGTCCTACTGCCCCAAATTTAAAAAAAAAAAAAAAGATCAAATTAATTAAAATAGATGGCGATGATATACTTCGACATCGGTCAGTCACCGCCCTGGTACATTTAGAGGTTGCACAGAAGTAGTCCGTGGCAGAAATGTTTCGTTTAATTTGTCGTGCGTCTGTCCATACCATAAACCTATAGAAAAGGCCTTTGAAATGAAATCAGGCCAGAGCCTTCACTGTCACTTCCTGTTACATCTACCGCCATATTGCAGACAATTGCAACCCGTCAACAGCAATCAGTCCGAGTCACATTTTTAGAACTACTGTCACCAATCATGAGTGAACTTGTTCAGGCTTGTTCCAAGCCCACACCCCTCCCACTAAAGCGAGCTCTAGAGAATCTGTCAATCAAATGTTTGAGGCGGGGCCAGCGAGGACATTCATACACTCATGACCACGTCAATGGTTTTCAAAAGATTTGGGTGTTGACATGAAATCTTAGAGATTCTGCAGATGTCTCCCCAACACACGGTGGCAGATGTGTTTTGGGAACGTACCATTATCCACAGTGTTTTTAACTCCCAACTTTGATCTTGACTGATAACACTAAAGCAAACTTTCATGTGATTACAATAACTTCCAACCTTGTTAGTGTTGTAGCTGGTCGGGGCGGCGCCGGTTAAAATTGTCTGCGTTGTGTCTTAAAAATTAAAAAATGAGCCTTAAAAAAATGATTCCCACAAAGAGATTGCCACTAAAACAGAGGCTTTAGTGTAAAAACATAAATACATCCCTTACACAATCACTGCTGGCCTCACTGCCTGCACAACCTCCTCTCAGTGGTTCCCAGACTCAGACTTGTCATATTTCAAAACTACATTCAATAAAATTCAAAGCCAGATCATATAGTTTACAGTCTTCAACATTTTTACCCAAAAAATGCAATTTTATATTTTTGGAACCACAAAACATTGAAATAAATAATTAAACTGTTCATTACAATGTACGTAAACCAAATGCAAATAAAAAAAATAGCTAAAATCAAAAGATAATAAAATATTTCTAATCAAAATTATGTGAAAACATAAATACGGCACATACACAATCACTACTGGCTTCACGTGAATGCACAACCTAAAAGAAAGCAGAGAAAAACCACCAATCACGTGCGACCTCGCATGCTAGCGCGAGTCCTGCTGCTAGCATTAGCAGATTTCCAAGTGCTGCATTTAAAGTAGTGTAACCACCAAAATAAAAGTCTTTGTTCAGAACTTTCTCAGATCAACAACAAAATAAAAATAAGAATAAAGTTTCTGGTGAAAAGTAATGAAAAAAAGACCACATGGGCTAACATCAATAACCCCTAAAAAAAATCTGGCACTGCCACGTTATCCGCGTTAGCATACTTAGATACACCTTACTAAACCTTCTAACATGGCACCATGTACCTCTCAAAGTTGCTTTAACATTCGTTAAATTAATATTTATTTAATATATATACAAGGTGGTCCAGATTATCAGGTACAGTGTCGTTTTATGAAAAAATGAAGGCTTTTAAGAGGGCCTTATAATGCTAAAAATAAGGAGGAATAATCAACTCCATCCACTGCTGTCTGGTATATATATTTAGGAATAAGAAAGTGAATGGTATTGTATGTGAACGTGCCAATATCTCCAAGAAAAGGCAATATTTTTCCATAAAAGACAAATGAAAACATTTAATCTGGTGAAAATGAGACATCTAACCTTACAACATAACTGTTATTTGCTTAGCTAAGCAGTTTGTTGCCAAGATTTTTTTTTTTTTTTTGTCTTGGAAGAAAGAAAGGAGAAAGCAACTGTTGTAATCATAAACACAACACGATTTGATCCTTACTTTTGTGCAGTATTTCAATAACAAAATTGATTTAGCCTGAAAAAAAAACAGTTGAATATATTAATATATATCCTATTATTGAAAGAAAAGACTTCCTGCTTTCAATGTTAACCAAGTGTTTATCAGTATAGTAAATGCGTTGCTCGTGGGCGGTCTGTAAGCTGTTAAATCCCCCCCCGGCGAAATATTTCACTGACCTCCCACTGAACACTGATCACAGACTCCCAGCGTCCCTTCAGCGATGTACCGTATACATAATTAAAGATGGGATGATGTGTTGTAAGCGCGAACTAAAAAATATAATTGCACCCCAAACCTTAAGTGGATGTGCTCAGAGAGATACCTGTGTGGACGCGGACACATGCTATTTCATATTCCCACACGCGCGCTCAAACGCGTGCACGCAGACAATAGCCTCCAACTCCCCTCCAGCCTGTCAAGTAATTGCTGTCTACAGGGGGACAGGTGCCTCGACAATGGAGCGCCTGTGTCCTGGCAGGCTCCATTCACTGCCACTGTAATTACCTAATTGAAAAGCCCACAGGGGAAGAAAAGAGAATGTATGTGTATGTGTGTGTGTGGGGGGGGGTAAAAAGGTGCGAACACAGGAGATAAGTGCTAAGATTTCACAGCGTAACACTCCACTCATGCGCATGCTTTCACACTGCAATGCATCTAAGACATCTGTGTGTAGCTTTTGAGTAACTATGTATATGGCCGCGTGTTGCGGGCTCCAAAAGCCACCGGGAATGAATATTGTGGGGATCTCTTGAGGCACTGGGTAAAGGAGGGCAAATATGTGGAAAGCTAGTGGTACAATGAAGATGCAGCAGAGAACAAAGAGGGTCAAGAAACGTGGACATACCAAAGTACCACTTTTAATGGTCTCCCCCCTACTTTTATTTGAGGAAATAAAAAACAAATTTTCATCAAATTTGATTTTTAATTACTTATTTTTTTGTCTGATAACATTGAGGTCAGTTTGTGACTAATTTAGTGTTTTTGATGAGCTACTTTAGAAAAAAAGTTAGGCGAGGACCGCAATACTCCCACCTCAAAGCAGAGGGCGCTGGTGAGCCCAGAGAATGTGAAATCACGGTTAAAGAATAACAGTTACCGGTAGCAAGTGAAGTGCAGCTTTGATACTGTTCAGCATCATCTTCTAATTGGAGGATTACGTGTCTAGGCTTTGTGCTATCTTATGGGGTCCAGATGACCCACCCTTGTATTGATGAGTGATCCCTCTCATGATGAAGGTATTTAGGATTTTATGTCTGTCACAGACTTGGTGGTCAGAACAGACCTCATGCTTGTGGAGCCTGGAACATGTGGCAATGTACATAGTTATTCAAAAGCTGCACACAGATGTCTTGGGAGTCCACACATGTGCGTGAGTGGAGTGTTGTTGTAAAATTGAACCACGTATCTCTTACATTCTCACTTTTTTACTTTAAATTATTCTCCTTTAAAATGTGTATAAATGCTAAGCACTTCAGGTATTGATTTTTGCTGTTTCTTATGTCTGTTTCTTTTTCATTGAATGGTAACCACTAGAGAATGTATGCATGTTATTGCTTATTGCACGGTCAGTTCAGATTAAATGAGCAACAGCCTGAACGACTCAAACTTGTCTCATCTGTGATTTACAGAAACAATCATTTCAAGTTCTGGTGACACAGTGCACTGTAGCCTGTCTGCTGTTTACTGGTCCAGATTGCTCTAGGTCTGGGGCCTGTAACACTTTCCATACTTTCTCCTCTGTTGACCTCTTCTCCCTATGAGGTCTGTCTGCACAATAGTAAAATCCGTCTAAATAACATCAATATCTGATATGCCTTAACTACAGAGGAGCAGACACCTGGAGAAAATCCTCCATCTGTTCACCTAAAATACAAACACAGCGTTCAGTCGTGGAGACTGCGGCTCACTTCAGCCGCCGTGATTGAGCCACACGCTCCTGGTTGAGTAGGGTGGGAGGTTAACCAGAACAACCAGTTAGAAACTAAGAGAAAGATCTGCAGTCCCACATCAGTCCCCTGCTTGCTTGTATACAGCAGCATGCTGCGCTCTGGCTGTGCTTCATGTGAAGACGTGGGCGGGGCATGTAAGAGAGGGTGCCACCCAGGTGTATGATGGGGGGGTGTTCATCATTGTTTCTAAATTTAACACTTTTTTTGTTGAACTATTATTCATTTTTAGATTTTAGATAAATGAGCATTTCACACTTTCACACATGAAAATAGAACAAAGAAAGTCCTTCGTCAAAAAGGAGCGCTTGGGGTTCGGGTTCAGAGCTGGGGGGGGGGGGGGGTAAATCATTTATCTGTCTGTCTGATATTAAATACATAATTCATTGTCATTCAGTGATTGAATCAGTCAGTGACAAATTCAGGTGATGACATCTTATCATTGATGACGTCACTCAATTTGATTTGATCTCATCATTCATTGCGTGCGCTCATGTGATGACTCATCATATTTTTTCTTTGATGTTCTGTGATGTCATATGACACGTAATGATGTCATTTCGCATGTGATAAAATTACTGAAAGGACCCAATCCCTTATAACCACATCTTGATACCAAGAAACACCTCAAGCAGAGAAAGAAGAAAGCAAGATGCATTACACATTGTGATAAACAATCACTTGTGTACACTTCACAAAATCAAGAAACATGATGCAACCAGAACAAACATGAATCTGGACTCCCCCATCAAAAAAGGTCGTCTCAACACTCTGACGCTGAGAGTTCCTTCAGTGAGAGTGAGTACGCCCGGGACATTGAGTATTACAACCAAATGACCCCTGACGTAAGCGATGAAGAAGAGTGCTACGACCGAGGATACCATGAGAATACCCCTAAAATCTCTAAAATTGTCAGAGATTTTGACTCTGAAGACTCAGAGGATGACTTACCATCCTCAAAGTCTGAAGAAAGAGGATGGAACCGATCCTAAAAGGTTGATGTCTGAGCACCGTGAACTCAAAGCCAGTTTAAAAAAGGAAAGGCAGATTGCACAGGAACAAGCCCTCATTAAGAAATATGAGGGGAGACCAAGAAGTCTCATGAAGAATGGCTGATAGCTGAAAAACAAATTGAGCTGCAGCGCAACGCTCGACAGGTCAGCAGGAAGGAAATCAGAGACCTTGAAGAAAAGATCCAAAATTTGGAAAACTTCCTCAAGGACACCAACCCCTCTGATGATATTACCAAGCAGTTTTGGACGAGATAGAGATGGTGACAAAGCAGCTGTTTGAATGGACAAAATCAATTTTGAACTGGAAAATAAAATTGGAAAACAAAAGGAAAAAAGAGAAAATCAGAAGTTCCAGTTGGCAGAGAAGTTTGTCTGTCCAAACCATGAATCCAATCTAGTCAGAAACAGGCAGAATCCTCTGTGTGTGCGCTCAACAAAGTGCATCAACACAGATAGATCTGATGGACCTGCAACTTACTCCACATCAGATGAAATACCAGATTTATTTTCTTCAGCCCCACAAAAAAGTCTTTTTACCATTGGAGCAAATAAGAAGAAAATGAAGAAAATCAAAAATAAGACCACTCCCCCAACTGCACATCCGGACGCCCCCTCTCAGCTGCTTGACACACTGAAAGTTAATCAGACACAACAATTTTGTTTTGGTCGATTAAAAGAAGAAGTGACCACTAAAGTCAGCAGCCAGGCTGAATCAAGTGGGTCTGCCCCTCAGGAAAAGCCTCAGAAGAGTCTTTTTACTGTCGGAGCTGCACCTGCAAGAGTCACCCAGAAGAGAAGAAAAAGATAGAAGCATTCACCCTGAAGAGAAACCTCCAAAGGGGAATGAGACAAACATGACTTCTTTTTAGTATTTTACTTTAATTTCACAAAAATACCTGTCCTAGGAAGCAAATGCAAGGGGGTCACTAACATTTAATTTTACTTTTTTTAATTAAATACAAAAGTAAAAATTAGAAATGTACAGGGTGGGGGGTAGAGAATTAGATTAGTAGGAACATTTAGTCAGATCCACATAAAATAGAAACTATTGGGTTGGGAAATAGATGTTTTTTTTGTTTGTTTTTTTTTAGATGATTAGATTAGTAGGAACATTAGATGAGATCAACATAAAATGTAACTTATGGGGTTGGGACGTAGATTTTTAGATTAGTAGGAACATTTGATGAGATCCACATAAAATAAAATGTCATAAAGTAAGTAGGATTCATTAGTTCTAAGAGTGACATGATTTTTGTGGTCAAAGAATGTTAAAATATGTAAAGTCAAAAAAATGTTAGTTTCTTTTTTACAAAGCGGGTGGGTTTTTATTTTAACGTCGCTTTGCTTTAGTATTTTCTTAAGATTTTTTTTATTATTATACATGTTGATCTTGTTTTGCTGTTTTATTGTTTTTATTTTTTTTGTAAATTAATGTTTCAGTTGGGATGAATCCATTAAACATTTAGGTCATATTTAAGTTTACTGCACTGTTTTATTAGGAAGTTTTCTTTTGTATGACTTGTACATTAGTCTGTATAAGTCATTCAAGAGGAGATGAATAAATAGAAATAGATCTATAGACAAATATAAATATTACAATTTTCAACAAACATGTATGTACATATGAACATATATAAATTCATATGTACATACATGTAAACATTTTTCCCCTCCGTGAACCGACACCTTAACGTGGTGGAGAGGTTTGAGTGCTCGAGTGATCCCAGGAGCTAAGCTGTCTGGGGCTTTTGCCCCTGTCAGGGTCTCCATGACAGACAGGTTCTGGGTGACGAGCCAGACTAAGAGCGGTTCAGAACTCCATTCATGAGAAGTACAAAGAGAGGTCCCTCTGCATTGCCGGGATTGTCATCGGGACCCCACTCTCAACCCAATCTCCAGTCCTGGAACCTGTTATTTCAGGACATGGAATGTCACCTCTCTGGGATGGAAGGAGCTTGAGGTTGTCTAGGAGGTTGAGCGGTACCAGCTAAATAAAATGTGGCTCCCCTCCATGAACAGCCCGGGTTATGAAACTCCCTCCCACTAGAGCGGTTGGATTCTCTATCATTCTAGAGTCACACATGGTGTGAGGCGGCGGGCCGCTGGGCTAACTTGTTGGTTCCAGCTCAGCTGCCAAGTGTGGACGAGAGGGTCATGTCCCTCTGCCTTCAGCCTTACTGCACTGGTTTAGTCACTCCCATCATGGAGCTGCTAATGCTGCTAATGAGTACCTTTTATTTCTACTTTTCTCTGTCGGAGTCCACCTTAAGAGATTTTTTTTGACAAATTTTTTTGTTTGTTTATGTATTTGTGTCCTGGTTTCTTTGTTTAGACTTGTAGCGATGTTATGGTTATGTTGCTATGGCGGTTACTAAGGACGACAAAAGGAACTGGGAGAAAGCTCCTAATGTGTCACAGTTTTACATCCCACAAGTATCTGTTAAATTATTATTATTATTTTTGATTTTTTTAAAAGAGAGATTTCACAGACCAGATTATAATACCTCCCTTTGACTGAGTTTAACTTCACAATTCTACCACTACCTAGGCGGAAGCAACATTACAGACAGAGCAATGGCTATTTGGAACCAGTCGTCTGCCTGTTCTGTAACAGAATACTTCACCATCACATGGATCCAGGAGCTGGATTATCCAGCCTATTGAACCCAGATGGGTACGCCGCCATGCTACAGGAGCAAAGTCACCAGCTCCAGCATCTCACTGCCATGACTGACACCATCATGATGCACTTGCAAATTACCCCACCAGATGATGCATCTCCAGATCTCCAGATGACGCATCTCCAGATCTCCAGATGGTGTATCTCCAGCTCTCACATTGGAGCTGAGGTTGGCACTCCCGGAGAAGTTTAATGGAGATCCCGTGCAAAGCAGCGGCTTCCTCATGCAATGGAAACTGTTCCTGTGTCAGCAACCACACCTCTACCTGACAGAAGCGGCTAAAGTGACTCTGATGTTCTCCCTCTTAAATTGAGATGCATGAGAGTAGCTGGCTGTGCTCTGGACAGGAGGAGCGCCGCCCTTAAAGTCTTATGTCACGTTCACGCAGATGCTGCATGACCATTTTAATCATCCAATGAATGGTAAAGCTTCCGGTGAATTGGAGGATTACGTGTCTAACCTTTGTGCTACCTTATGGGGTCCAGATGACCCACCCTTGTATTGATGAGTGATCCCTCTCATGATAAAGGTATTTAGGATTTTATGTCTGTCACAGACTTGGTGGTCAGAACAGACCTCATGCTTGTGGAGCCTGGAACATGTGGCAATGTACATAGTTATTCAAAAGCTGCACACAGATGTCTTGGGAGTGCACACATGTGTGTGAGTGGAGTGTTGTTGTAAAATAGAACCACGTATCTCTTACAGTCTCACATGTTTACTTTAAATTATTCTCCTTTAAAATGTGCCTAAATGCTAAGCACTTCAGGTATTGATTTTTGCTGTTTCTTATGTCTGTTTCTTTTTCATTGAATGATAACCACTAGAGAATGTATGCATGTTATTGCTTATTGCACGGTCAGTTCAGATTAAATGAGCAACAGCCTGAACGACTCAAACTTGTCTCATCTGTGATTTACAGAAACAATCATTTCAAGTTCTGGTGACACAGTTCACTGTAGCCTGTCTGCTGTTTACTGGTCCAGATTGCTCTAGGTCTGGGGCCTGTAACACTTTCCATACTTTCTCCTCTGTTGACCTCTTCTCCCTATGAAGTCTGTCTGCACAATAGTAAAATCCTTCTAAATAACATCAATATCTGATATGCGTTAACTACAGAGGAGCAGACACCTGGAGAAAATCCTCCATCTGTTCACCTAAAACCCAAACACAGCGTTCAGTCGTGGAGCCTGCGGCTCACTTCAGCCGCCGTGATTGCGCCACACGCTCCTGGTTGAGTAGAGTGGGAGGTTAACCAGA
Organism: Oryzias javanicus; assembly: GCA_003999625.1. NCBI lineage: Eukaryota > Metazoa > Chordata > Actinopteri > Beloniformes > Adrianichthyidae > Oryzias > Oryzias javanicus. The sequence continues at coordinate 25,225,642 of CM012459.1, read as the reverse complement.
ACAACCAGTTAGAAACTAAGAGAAAGATCTGCAGTCCCACATCAGTCCCCTGCTTGCTTGTATACAGCAGCATGCTGCGCTCTGGCTGTGCTTCATGTGAAGAGGTGGGCGGGGCATGTAAGGAGAGGGTGCCACCCAGGTGTATGATGGGGGGGTGTTCATCATTGTTTCTAAATTTAATACTTTTTTTGTTGAACTATTATTCATTTTTAGATTTTAGGTAAATGAGCATTTCACACTTTCACACATGAAAATAGAACAAAGAAAGTCCTTCGTCAAAAAGGAGCGCTTTGGGGTTCTGAGCTAAAGGGGGGGTGTCAATCAATTTATCTGTCTGTCTGATATTAAATACATCAATTCATTGTCATTCAGTGATTGAATCAGTCAGTGACACAATTCAGTGATGACATCTTTCATTGATGATGTCACTCAATGATGAGTCATCATTCATTGTCGCTCATTGATGACTCATCATATTTTTCTTTGATGTTCTGTGATGTCATATGACACGTAATGATGTCATTTCGCATGTGATAAAAATTACTGAACAGGACCCAAAACTCCCTTATAACCACATCTTGATACCAAGAAAAACCCTCAAGCAGAGAAAAGAAAGCAAGAGCATTACACATTGTGGATAACAATCACTTGTGTACACGTCACAAAAATCAAGAACAATGATGCAACCAGAACAAACCATGAATCTGGACTCCCCCATCCCCTCAGAAAGGTCGTCTCAACACTCTGACGCTGAGAGTTCCTTCAGTGAGAGTGAGTACGCCCGGGACATTGAGTATTACAACCAAATGACCCCTGACGTAAGCGATGAAGAAGAGTGCTATACGACCGAGGATACCATCATGAGATACCCTAAAATCTCTAAAATTGTCAGAGATTTTGACTCCGAAGACTCAGAGGATGACTTACCATCCTCAAAGTCTGAAGAAAGACAGGATCGAACCGATCCTAAAAGGTTGATGTCTGAGCACCGTGAACTCAAAGCCAGTTTAAAAGCCAAGGAAAGGCAGATTGCACAGGAACAAGCCCTCATTAAGAAATATGAGGAGGAGACCAAGAAGTCTCATGAAGAATGGCTGATAGCTGAAAAACAAATTGAGCTGCAGCGCAACGCTCGACAGGACAGCAGGAAGGAAATCAGAGACCTTGAAGAAAAGATCCAAAATTTGGAAAACTTCCTCAAGGACACCAACCCCTCTGATGATTACCAAGCAGTTTTGGACGAGATAGAGATGGTGACAAAGCAGCTGCTTGAAATGGACAAAATCAATTTTGAACTGGAAAATAAAATTGGAAAACAAAAGGAAAAAAGAGAAAATCAGAAGTTCCAGTTGGCAGAGAAGGTTTGTCTGTCCAACCATGAATCCAATCTAGTCAGAAACCAGGCAGAATCCTCTGTGTGTGCGCCTCAACAAAGTGCATCAACACAGATAGAATCTGATGGACCTGCAACTTACTCCACATCAGATGAAATACCAGATTTATTTTCTTCAGCACCACAAAAAAGTCTTTTTACCATTGGAGCAAATAAGAAGAAAATGAAGAAAATCAAAAATAAGACCACTCCCCCAACTGCACATCCGGACGCCCCCTCTCAGCTGCTTGACACACTGAAAGTTAATCAGACACAACAATTTTGTTTTGGTCGATTAAAAGAAGAAGTGACCACTAAAGTCAGCAGCCAGGCTGAATCAAGTGGGTCTGCCCCTCAGGAAAAGCCTCAGAAGAGTCTTTTTACTGTCGGAGCTGCACCTGCAAGAGTCACCCAGAAGAGAAGAAAAAGATAGAAGCATTCACCCTGAAGAGAAACCTCCAAAGGGGAATGAGACAAACATGACTTCTTTTTAGTATTTTACTTTAATTTCACAAAAATACCTGTCCTAGGAGGCAAATGCAAGGGGGTCACTAACATTTAATTTTACTTTTTTTAATTAAATACAAAAGTAAAAATTAGAAATGTACAGGGGGGGGTAGAGAATTAGATTAGTAGGAACATTTAGTCAGATCCACATAAAATAGAATCTATTGGGTTAGGAAATAGATGTTTTTTTTGTTTGTTTTTTTTTAGATGATTAGATTAGTAGGAACATTAGATGAGATCAACATAAAATGTAACTTATGGGGTTGGGACGTAGATAGTTAGATTAGTAGGAACATTTGATGAGATCCACATAAAATAAAATGTCATAAAGTAAGTAGGATTCATTAGTTCTAAGAGTGACATGATTTTTGTGGTCAAAGAATGTTAAAATATGTAATGTCAAAAAAATGTTAGTTTTTTTTTACAAAGCGGGTGGGTTTTTATTTAACGTCGCTTTGCTTTAGTATTTTCTTAAGATTTTTATTATTACACATGTTGATCTTGTTTTGCTGTTTTATTGTTATTATTTTTTTGTAAATTAATGTTTTAGTTGGGATGAATCCATTAAACATTTAGATCATATTTAAGTTTACTGCACTGTTTTTATTAGGAAGTTTTCTTTTGTATGACTTGTACATTAGTCTGTATAAGTCATTCAAGAGGAGATGAATAAATAGAAATAGATCTATAGACAAATATAAATATTACAATTTTCAACATACATGTATGTACATATGAACATATATAAATTCATATGTACATACATGTAAACATTTTTCCCCTCCGTGAACCGACACCTTAACGTGGTGGAGAGGTTTGAGTGCTCGAGTGATCCCAGGAGCTAAGCTGTCTGGGGCTTTTGCCCCTGTCAGGGTCTCCATGACAGACAGGTTCTGGGTGACGAGCCAGACTAAGAGCGGTTCAGAACTCCATTCATGAGAAGTACAAAGAGAGGTTCCTCTGCATTGCCGGGATTGGTGTCATCAGGACCCCACTCTCAGCCCAATCTCCAGTCCTGGAACCTGTTATTTCAGGACATGGAATGTCACCTCTCTGGGATGGAAGGAGCTTGAGGTTGTCTAGGAGGTTGAGCGGTACCAGCTAAATAAAATGTGGCTCCCCTCCATGAACAGCCCGGTTTATGAAACTCCCTCACTAGAGCGGTTGGATTCTCTATCATTCTAGAGTCACACATGGTGTGAGGCGGCGGGCCGCTGGGCTAACTTGTTGGTTCCAGCTCAGCTGCCAAGTGTGGACGAGAGGGTCATGTCCCTCTGCCTTCAGCCTTACTGCACTGGTTTAGTCACTCCCATCATGGAGCTGCTAACGTTGCTAATGAGTACCTGTTATTTCTACTTTTCTCTGTCAGAGTCCACCTTAAGAGATTTTTTTTTTGTTTTTTGTTTGTTTATGTATTTGTGTCCTAGTTTCTTTGTTTAGACTTGTAGCGATGTTATGGTTATGTTGCTATGGCGGTTACTAAGGACGACAAAAAATAAGTGGGAGAAAGCTCCTAATGTGTTACAGTTTTACATCCCACAGGTATCTGTTAAATTATTATTTATTATTTTTAAAGAGAGATTTCACAGACCAGATTACAATACCTCCCTTTGACTGAGTTTAATTTCACAATTAAAAGGAATCACTTCCTGCTGTCTGCAAGGCAGAAACAACATTACAGACAGAGCAATGGCTATTTGGAACCAGTCGTCTGCCTGTTCTGTAACAGAATACTTCACCATCACATGGATCCAGGAGCAGGATTATCCAGCCTATTGAACCCAGCTGGGTACGCCGCCATGCTACAGGAGCAAAGTCACCAGCTCCAGCCTCTCACTGCCATGACTGACACCATCATGATGCACCTGCAAATTACCCCACCAGATGACGCATCTCCAGATCTCCAGCTCTCACATTGGGGCTGAGGTTGGCACTCCCAGAGAAGTTTAATGGAGATCCCGTGCAAAGCAGCGGCTTCCTCATGCAATGGAAACTGTTCCTGTGTCAGCAACCACACCTCTACCCGATAGAAGCGGCTAAAGTCACTCTGATGTTCTCCCTCTTAAATTGAGATGCATGAGAGTAGTTGGCTGTGCTCTGGACAGGAGGAGCGCTGCCCTTAAAGTCTTATGTCACGTTCACGCAGATGCTGCATGACCATTTGAATCATCCAATGAATGGTAAAGCTTCCGGTGAATTGGAGGATTACGTGTCTAACCCTTGTGCTATCTTATGGGGTGCAGATGACCCCACCCTTGTATTGATGTGTGATCCCTCTCATGACAAAGGTATTTAGGATTTTATGTTTGTCACAGACTTGGTGGTCAGAACAGACCTCATGCTTGTGGAGCCTGGAACATGTGGCAATGTACATAGTTATTCAAAAGCTGCACACAGATGTCTTGGGAGTACACACATGTGCGTGAGTGGAGTGTTGTTGTAAAATTGAACCACGTATCTCTTACATTCTCACTTTTTTACTTTAAATTATTCTCCTTTAAAATGTGTATAAATGCTAAGCACTTCAGGTATTGATTTTTGCTGTTTCTTATGTCTGTTTCTTTTTCATTGAATGGTAACCACGAGAGAATGTATGCATGTTATTGCTTATTGCACAGTCAGTTCAGATTAAATGAGCAACAGCCTGAACGACTCAAACTTATCTCATCTGTATTTACAGAAACAATCATTTCAAGTTCTGGTGACACAGTGCACTGTAGTCTGTCTGCTGTTTACTGGTCCAGATTGCTCTAGGTCTGGGGCCTGTAACACTTTCCATACTTTCTCCTCTGTTGACCTCTTCTCCCTATGAGGTCTGTCTGCACAATAGTAAAATCCGGCTAAATAACATCAATATCTGATATGTGTTAACTACAGAGGAGCAGACACCTGGAGAAAATCCTCCATCTGTTCACCTAAAACACAAACACAGCGTTCAGTCGTGGAGCCTGCGGCTCACTTCAGCCGCCGTGATTGCGCCACACGCTCCTGGTTGAGTAGAGTGGGAGGTTAACCAGAACAACCAGTTAGAAACTAAGAGAAAGATCTGCAGTCCCACATCAGTCCCCTGCTTGCTTGTATACAGCAGCATGCTGCGCTCTGGCTGTGCTTCATGTGAAGAGGTGGGCGGGGCATGTAAGGAGAGGCTGCCACCCAGGTGTATGATGGGGGGGGGTTCATCATTGTTTCTAAATTTAATACTTTTTTTGTTGAACTATTATTCATTTTTAGATTTTAGGTAAATGAGCATTTCACACTTTCACACATGAAAATAGAACAAAGAAAGTCCTTCGTCAAAAAGAAGCGCTTTGGGGTTCTGAGCTAAAGGGGGGGAGGGGGGGTCAATCAATCTATCTGTCTGTCTGATATTAAATACATCAATTCATTGTCATTCAGTGAACGAATCAGTCAGTGCCACAATTCAGTGGTGACAGCTTTCATTGATGATGTCACTCAATGATGAGTCATCATATTTTTTCTTTGATGTTCTGTGATGTCATATGACACGTAATGATGTCATTTCGCATGTGATAAAAATGACTGAACAGGACCCAAAACTCCCTTATAACCACATCTTGAAACCAAGAAAAACTCTAAAGCAGAGAAAAGAAAGCAAGAGCATTACACATTGTGGATAACAATCACTTGTGTACACTTCACAAAAATCAAGAACAATGATGCCAACCAGAACAACCATGAATCTGGACTCCCCCATCCCCTCAGAAAGGTCGTCTCAACACTCTGACGCTGAAAGTTCTTCAGTGAGAGTGAGTACGCCCGGACATTGAGTATTTACAACCAAATGACCCTGACGTAAGCGATGAAGAAGAGTGCTATACGACCGAGGATACCATCATGAGATACCCTAAAATCTCTAAAATTGTCAGAGATTTTGACTCCGAAGACTCAGAGGATGACTTACCATCCTCAAAGTCTGAAGAAAGACAGGATGGAACCGATCCTAAAAGGTTGATGTCTGAGCACCGTGAACTCAAAGCCAGTTTAAAAGCCAAGGAAAGGCAGATTGCACAGGAACAAGCCCTCATTAAGAAATATGAGGAGGAGACAAGAAGTCTCATGAAGAATGGCTGATAGCTGAAAACAAATAGAGCTGCAGCGCAACGCTCGACAGGACAGCAGGAAGGAAATCAGAGACCTTGAGAAAAGATCCAAAATTTGGAAAACTTCCTCAAGGACACCAACCCCTCTGATGATTACCAAGCAGTTTTGGACGAGATAGAGATGGTGACAAAGCAGCTGCTTTGAAATGGACAAAATCAATTTTGAGCTGGAAAATAAAATGGAAAACAAAAGAAAAAAAGAGAAAATCAGAAGTTCCAGTTGGCAGAGAAGGTTTGTCTGTCCAACCATGAATCCAATCTAGTCAGAAACCAGGCAGAATCCTCTGTGTGTGCGCCTCAACAAAGTGCATCAACACAGATAGAATCTGATGGACCTGCAACTTACTCCACATCAGATGAAATACCAGATTTATTTTCTTCAGCACCACAAAAAAGTCTTTTTACCATTGGAGCAAATAAGAAGAAAATGAAGAAAATCAAAAATAAGACCACTCCCCCAACTGCACATCCGGACGCCCCCTCTCAACTGCTTGACACCCTGAAAGTTAATCAGACACAACAATTTTGTTTTGGTCGATTAAAAGAAGAAGTGACCACTAAAGTCAGCAGCCAGGCTGAATCAAGTGGGTCTGCCCCTCAGGAAAAGCCTCAGAAGAGTCTTTTTACTGTCGGAGCTGCACCTGCAAGAGTCACCCAGAAGAGAAGAAAAAGATAGAAGCATTCACCCTGAAGAGAAACCTCCAAAGGGGAATGAGACAAACATGACTTCTTTTTAGTATTTTACTTTAATTTCACAAAAATACCTGTCCTAGGAGGCAAATGCAAGGGAGTCACCAACATTTTATTTTACTTTTTTTAATTAAATATAAAAGTAAAAGATATGTACAGGGTGGGAGGTAGAGAATTAGATTAGTAGGAACATTTAGTCAGATCCACATAAAATAGAATCTATAGGGTTAGGACAGAGATGTTTTGTTTGTTTGTTGTTTTTAGATGATTAGATTAGTAGGAACATTAGATCAGATCAACATAAAATGTAACTTATGGGGTTGGGACGTAGATAGTTAGATTAGTAGGAACATTTGATGAGATCCACATAAAATAAAATGTCATAAAGTAAGTAGGATTCATTAGTTCTAAGAGTGACATGATTTTTGTGGTCAAAGAATGTTAAAATATGTAATGTCAAAAAAATGTTAGTTTCTTTTTTACAAAGCGGGTGGGTTTAATGTCGCTTTGCTTTAGTATTTTCTTAAGATTTTTTTTATTATTACACATGTTGATCTTGTTTTGCTGTTTTATTGTTATTTTTTTGTAAATTAATGTTTCAGTTGGGATGAATCCATTAAACATTTAGATCATATTTAAGTTTACTGCACTGTTTTTATTAGGAAGTTTTCTTTCATATGACTTGTACATTAGTCTGTATAAGTCATTCAAGAGGAGATGAATAAACAGAAATAAATCTATAGACAAATATAAATATTACAATTTTCAACATACATGTATGTACATATGAACATATATAAATACATATGTACATACATGTAAACATTTTTCCCCTCCGTGAACCGACACCTTAACGTGGTGGAGAGGTTTGAGTGCTCGAGTGATCCCAGGAGCTAAGCTGTCTGGGGCTTTTGCCCCTGTCAGGGTCTCCATGACAGACAGGTTCTGGGTGACGAGCCAGACTAAGAGCGGTTCAGAACTCCATTCATGAGAAGTACAAAGAGAGGTTCCTCTGCATTGCCGGGATTGGTGTCATCGGGACCCCACTCTCAGCCCAATCTCCAGTCCTGGAACCTGTTATTTCAGGACATGGAATGTCACCTCTCTGGGATGGAAGGAGCTTGAGGTTGTCTAGGAGGTTGAGCGGTACCAGCTAAATAAAATGTGGCTCCCCTCCATGAACAGCCCGGGTTATGAAACTCCCTCCCACTAGAGCGGTTGGATTCTCTATCATTGTAGAGTTACACATGGTGTGAGGCGGCGGGCCGCTGGGCTAACTTGTTGGTTCCAGCTCAGCTGCCAAGTGTGGACGAGAGGGTCATGTCCCTCTGCCTTCAGCCTTACTGCACTGGTTTAGTCACTCCCATCATGGTGCTGCTAACGCTGCTAATGAGTACCTGTTATTTCTACTTCTCTCTGTTGGAGTCCACCTTAAGAGAGCTTGTTTTTGACCGTTTTTTTTTTTTTTTGTTTATGTATTTGTGTCCCAGTGACTTTGTTTAGACTTGTAGCGATGTTATGGTTATGTTGCTATGGCGGTTACTAAGAATGACAAAAGGAACTGGGAGAAAGCTCCTAATGTGTTACAGTTTTACATCAAACAGGTATCTGTTAAATTATTATTATTATTTTTAAAGAGAGATTTCACAGACCAGATTATAATACCTCCCTTTGACTGAGTTTAACTTCACAATTAAAAGGAATCGCTTCCTGCTGTCTGCAAGGCAGAAACAACATTACAGACAGAGCAATGGCTATTTGGAACCAGTCGTCTGCCTGTTCTGTGACAGAATACTTCACCATCACATGGATCCAGGAGCAGGATTATCCAGCCTATTGAACCCAGATGGGTACGCCGCCATGCTACAGGAGCAAAGTCACCAGCTCCAGCATCTCACTGCCATGACTGACACCATCATGATGCACCTGCAAATTACCCCACCAGATGACGCATCTCCAGATCTCCAGCTCTCACATTGGGGCTGAGGTTGGCACTCCCGGAGAAGTTTAATGGAGATCCCGTGCAAAGCAGCGGCTTCCTCATGCAATGGAAACTGTTCCTGTGTCAGCAACCACACCTCTACCTGACAGAAGCGGCTAAAGTGACTCTGATGTTCTCCCTCTTAAATTAAGAAGCATGAGAGTAGCTGGCTGTGCTCTGGACAGGAGGAGCGCTGCCCTTAAAGTCTTATGCCACGTTCACGCAGATGCTGCATGACCATTTGAATCATCCAATGAATGGCAAAGCTTCCGGTGAATAGCTGTATGGCATCAAGTAGGACAGCATCAAGCTGCATGTCGTGATTAGGGCTTGACTTTGGACCAGCTCAGCCCCCTCACCATAAACTGGACAACCTGCTGTGGACTCGGCGGCCGTGGAACCCGGTCTCAGCGTCCGTCTCATCATTTCTCCCAGGAAGTTCTGGCTTGATGCCGTGATGAGGGCTTGATCTGCTGCGATGGGATAAACTTCAGCTCAGAGTCAAAAAGTACGCCCAAGTTTTTTACAATACTTTGAGAAGGTTTGAAATAACTGAGTTTTGGTAAAATCATCTCTCTTAAAACTTCTGTTTTTTCCTGGTTGAGCTGTAAGAAGTACTCTGCCATCCATGACTTGATGTCTCAAATACAATTTACAAGAGTGTCTATAGGTTCATGGCTGGAATTTATTGAAGACAGGACACAACTGGAAGATATAGGGTATTCAGCATCTAAAAGGAAAGTTTCTTGCTGATCACCACTAGTTCTGTGGAGAAATTGAGTGATGTGTTAGTCTGGAGGTAGACCGTTCAGAGTAGAGTCTTCCTGGAGAGAGCTGTTGGCAACGATCTTACGTCAGCACGTTTCCAACCACTCGTTTTCTTTGGTTTGGGAGGGGCTGCTGCAGACTGTGCAGGTTTTCATAGGATTCCTCTTAAATGCATGAACAAATCAAAATACCATTTTTGAGTTCTTAAAAATGAGGAATGAACAATAAAATGCATTTAAAAGTTGAATTTTCATTGTACGGCCCCTTTAAGTTAATAATTTTTCCCTGGAAAATGTCATTTTATTCTAAAGTATGTTTAAATCAATAACAAATATTTGTGTTATTGTGAGCAGAGAGGACCAGAAGTTAATTTTGTGTTTCACGGTTCTATTCAAGTTAAGTTGCAGCACAACACCATTGGATATTGTGATGGTGAAGTATTGTGCATGTGTCACAATAAAAAGAGTTAAGAGTATGAGAATGTGATTTTTTTTTTCTAATTAAAAATTTTAGGCACTTTTTAAAAAATGGATATATTAAAAAACATTGCAATTTTTGTCAAAACTTTTCAAAAAACATCAGGCGCAAAAATAATAAAAATCTACTGTAAAATCCTGGAGGATCTACATAAGTATTCACTCATCTATCAAATGATCAGAGTCAGGTGATCTCATCACTTTGCCTGGCTACAGGTGAACAGAATCAAGCCCTCAGACATGCAGACAGTTTCTATAAACATTTGTGAAAGAATGTTTCACTGCTCTAAGGCGGGCGGGGCTCTAGAGTGTGACCAAGTTAGTCATTGGTGAGTCTAAAAAACTTCTTGGTCACACCAGTGCACCTCGTCTTCAGTGAGGATAAATAAGCACACGTAATCTTGTCGTTTTCTAGGACATATTTTTGCAGAGCGGCAGGAGTTCATTTGAAATTCTCCCCTGAGTTGGGGACAAGACTGTTGATGGGAAGCAACCCCACACTGAAAGCCCATGAAATCTTTGTTTACTCACTCTCTTACTAGCTTACAGCCCCTCACACCCCCAAGCTAATATTACAGTTCAGCAAAGATGGTGAGCAATATCATTTTATATCGAGCCATATAATTTAGATCCAGATTCCAGCTCAGACGAGGAAAACAAAGACGTTCATTCAAAATTCAACACAGGTCAAAAATATCTAATGACTATATAATCATAAATAAATGAGGGGCTATTGTGGATGTAAGGTGATTAACGCAATGTTAAGTGTACATGCATATACGTGTATATACACTTGTATAAAGTGTAACGGGTGTTTAACTTTATATGGATTCTTTTTCATGTGTGTATGCTGTGTTTCTTTTTTTTTTTTGAGACTTTTTCCTTTGTTGAGACAAAGTGAGTTAATTGGCTTGAGTAGCATTATCTAAATTAGCTAAGAGGGTGGGATTAAATAAGTTTTTTTTTACTTCCTCCCACCCCTTTTGAACACTATATCATGTGCGTACTTGTTCTTTTTTGGTTACTCTTTTGTTTCCTGTTTGACTGTTTTAAATAGTGTTCAAAATAAACTGAAACTAACTAAACTATTTGTCTATTAATATTTGTCTACAAGTGGATGCAACAGAATGGAGCAGAGCAGGGAGAAACTGCGTATTTTTATTATTTTTTATATACTAATTAAATGTAGTAGTTTATCATTATTGTAGAACCCTGATAGAAATAAAGGGATTATTTTTACCAGATGTAAGTTCCAATTCTTAATGCAGATATTGATAGCAAATAAAAATGAAACTTTTGTGCTGGTTGACCTAATAAAAAAAGTTGCAACCAGTAAAAAATTAAGTTTATAACCCTGCTCTAAGGAGCTCAGTGAATTCCAGCCAACTATTATGGGACGCCACCTGTGTAACAAATCCAGTCATTTCCTCGCTCCTAAATATTCCACAGTCAGCTTCATCATGATGTAAACTGATGGAGAGGGATGCTGAAGCTAATAGTCATACTTAAAGCTTTTTAATAATACTTAATGTGAAGGGGTGGGGTTCTAGGAATATAAATGTATTTATGCTAATTTGTAGGAAAAGATAGAAAACAAATTTTAAAGTGAAGTGTGGGATCCTGCACTCATTTCTTAAACATAAAATCTTTGACAAAAGTGTAAATTTTTCCCAGCTTTCATGTTTAGCAAACAAATCCTAATATCATTGGAAGCAGCACTTTAGCGACCAACATCTTTGAACAGACGAACTTGACCTTGTTGTCCTTGAGCGTGTTTGATGCACCGGAGCGGTCTTGTTTTGACAAGTGTGCATGCAGTACAGCACAAGGTGAAACAACCCATATCCCCAAGGCCAGCGTTTCTGAGCAGGCACGAACTCAACCGACCGTTCCTGAAAGTGCTCAGATGCATTTCAATCTCCCCCCCAAAAAAACATATTCCTTGAAGAGCTTCCAAATGTTTTGTGGTGGAAAGGTACATCGAGTGTCTATCTACAGTGAAAATATGTTTGCATCAAGTCAAAAATTATGTTTAAAGATCTACTCCGATGAAAAATGTCTGTTTTTGCTTTGTTTTTTATTGCATGAAAATGAACACAAGTATAATATAAAACAAGCATTGATGAAAACAAAGATTAGACAGTGTCTGAATTCCCACTCAAATCCCTAACTACTAAAAAACTATACAGTGCAGGACCATCTAGTGCCCTGAGTTTTAAAAGCATTTGGACATGATGCTCATTACTTTTTTTTTCATTTGTCTTAATGCAGGATGACATCACTAATTTCATGAAGTGAAAGATCGAATCAATTTCAATTTCACGACATCTGTTTGTGACTCCATTGATAAAAGTGCAAATGGTTTATTAAAAAAGTAAAATACATGTTTTTAAAACATTTTTTGCATTTTTGTTGTTTGTTGTGAGGGGCTGTAAGCTAGTGGGATGGGTGGAAAACAGTCCTGGCCACGACGAATTTCTAAAGAACTAGTTCCGCTCTGTAAAATCGACATAATTGTAATGAAAAGACCACTGGGAACGGTTTTAAAATAGATCAAAAGGAGATCAGAGTGGGACTTTAGGAGAGGGAGCGCGATCAGAGGAAGGATTTTGGCCGACGGCCTGATATTTGTGGCACAGTCCTGGATGCTGGCTCCCTTTTTGATTTGGCTGAGCTCTGCAGCATTTGCCACACAGAGCCAGGCAAGCATACACACTACATCAGCTGTGAGGTAAATAAAGCAATCTGCCCAGATACCCGTCACTCTCTCCATCCAGCTCTGAGTAAATAAGTGAAGATAGAAAAAAAAACAACAACAACAACAACTCAGCGACAGTGTGTGAGTAAAGATATTCCATCTCGCTGGAGTCGAGCACATGTAAATAAGAACACAGGGAGCGTTTGAGCCTCTCATCTCCTGCAGCACTGACATGTCGATCCTATTACGGCATGTAAATGACCCCCTCCTGTGCAGGAGTAAGCCGTGACATCCACGCCTCAATGTGCCTTTTACGCGTTGTAAATCTGCATGTGCGTATGCGCTTAAACACATGTTCATTTTTCATCAAACTATAAAACTACAGGAGCTGTTGGAAACCAACCGATACCGGTTTGTCTTCCTGCGCACTCTCAGAGTTTATGAAACTTACTCTGGCAGTAAATTGCACCTACAAGCCCAGACAAAGTTCAGTCCGAAAGTGTTGAAACTCAAGCAGCGCTTCAATAAGATTGGATGAATAATTTATTCTTTATGGACCAATAATACGCGGCACAGGGCTCCGAAGAATAATCTGAACTCTCACAGAGCTGCTGAAGTGCCCTAATCAATATCTTTGCTGTGAAATGATGACAGTGTGATGAAACCGCAGAGACTTGTGCCGGCTCCACAGCTCTTATGAGAGATCAGTTTTGGGTTTTTTTTTTCTCTGCAGCTACAATGATATGGTATTCCTCCACAGACTGGTATTTTTCTACTCCTCAGTTCAATATAAGGTTTGTGAATTTGGTGCGTTCACTTCCAAGCTGAAACATGGTTAACATTAAATTGGATTTAGAGATGTGAAAAATTGACTTGCATTGTCTTTGATGGCATAAAAAAAGAAAAAAAAAAAGATATAAATATAAAAAGTTTTAACCCATGCCAGGATACATTTATTTTTGGCTTTAACCGTTTAAGATATTAATGTAATTCCAGCTGATTTGGGAGCGGAGAAAAGCAGCTTTGTCCTTTACAGTGACGTGTTTACGCAATTGATGTAAAATAATCAATTTATAGTATTGGAAAAAAACACAACAGGATTCTGTTCAGACTTTCCCAGAGTTCTTTACAGTTGGAGGTCCGAATGTCAGATACCTCACCGTGCACCAATCAACGGGGTGAATGGTTGACAGTTCCAGAAAGAAGAAAAGAGGACAGAAAAACCCTGATCAGAGAGCAGGTTTGAGAGTCTTGTACCGGTAAAGATGGTTTTGGAAGGTGAGTTTCCTGGAGTTTGGCACAACCAGAGGGTCATTGGGTAAGCACAGCCAGTCCACAGCAGAGCAGCCGCAGCTGAAGGAGGAAGTGCAGCAGGAAGCGGCGTGGTGATTCGGACGTTGATAAAGGGAGTTGGCCTGGAACGGTGGAAATGGTTTGACATATTTAATGGGCTGGCCTCTAGTTCAGGATATGTGAAAAGCTTTACAGAATCAGGTGATTCACGTTTGAATGCGTAAACGGTCGTGTTAAAGAACGCGTTTTATTTAGGTGTAACTACTGACATTTTGGGTGTTAAAGGGTTATCATGGGAGTCAATGAATACTTGCTCTCTTCTGACACCAACCTTCCGGTGGTCACTTGTGAAACTGCAATATTTGGTTTGCATTGAATCAGGGAAAGCTAAAGTGATATTTTATCTCTTAACTACTTATCCATATCAGGTGTGTTCAGATAATTTAATCCTCTAATCCGACAAATTTGTAGCAATAAGCAATGGAATAGATAGAAAACAGGCATGGTGGTTGATTTTTTTTAAGGATGTTTTCTGAAACTTGAAATCCAAAGCCTGCAAGCATGAAAGCGTTTTGCTTTATGATGACTTTACTTTATCTCGATTACAGCTCACATTATTCGTTTGTTATTTTAAAACAACAAAAAAAGGATGCTTCCCCAAAACAAAAATTAAGACTAAAACTTCATAAAACCTTAGCTTACAGTGTCTAAAGTTTGTACAAATTTCATTTAAAACCATAAAACAGAAGTAACAGTGACATCTGGTGGCCATCTGAAGTTACAACAGCTGTTGAACCACTAATAGTTTTATCTCATTTCTGCAACTAAGGTGATTTTTTTTTTGTAACTAAAGTTAAACAATATCTTTTAAAGGGAGTTTAAAAGTGTAAAACACTGCTAAAACGTGATTTTGTTTAGTGGCTGAAACTAGAAACTATTAGTTTTATTCTCATATCTACAGTTAATGTTAGGAAAAATGTGCAATTAATATAAAAGCATTTTAAATAAATTAAACAGTTGGAATTAATCATTGTTGTAAAACCCTGCTAAAATGAGTTTTTTGTTTAGTAGCTGAAACAGAAGCTAAACGAAGAAACAGCTAGCATGCTAACACCATGACGTTAGCTTGTTCTCTCCTCTTTCAGATAATTCTTGATTTTTCCACAAATGTATAAACACAAATGTTTGCATTTGAAGAACCGAGGCTTACTTCCCATGTTGCACCACCCTGTTTCTGTTTTATGTAGAGAGGAAAGAAAAGAGCTCTCCATTAGCTCAGTGAGTGTTTTTGAAGCATGGCTGAAAGGCGGCGCGTCTTTACATTAGTAGTAGTTTATTCCGAGTCCTCAAAGAACACAAAAATAGTAAGAAAAGAAAAATAAAATGTTTTCTTCTGTTGTCTTTTGATGCTGCCATTTTCAGGTTCAACTCTGTTTTCAGGCAACCTCGTAAAGATGGGGTTGTGAAGCGGCAAAGTGCTCTAATTGCTGCATCTGCGGCTCTTGAGAGCCTTTTTTTTCCTCTTTTCAATGACCGAAACACTCCATAAGCCTTTTTTCCATGTCCTCGCACTGCTCATATTCTCTGAATTACTGTGTTCGGCGACAAAAAGAAAAAAAGCAAAATAGATTCACCTGATTTTTTTTTTTATTTTCTCCCTCACCCCCCTGACATTTAATTACCCAGCCCCTCCACCCTCTCTGAAAGCTGGAGGTCACATATTTATTTTTCAATAGTTTCTCTTGCAGTTGCCAGAGCACAAAAGAAATAAAATCTGAGTTATTTATTGAGATATAAAACATGTGGTTTCAGGAAAATGAAACCTTGGAAGATGGACTAGCAACTCAACTCAAGAACCCCAACCCTGCTTTTGTTTCCTGGAGGACCCCGCCTGTTACGTGTTGCGTTTAGGTGCTCGGGTCAATAAAGAGAATTGATAAGCTTTCATCTGAATATAAAGTGATGAATGAAGGGTATCTCTGGCGCGATGAATCAAACTATCTGTGGAGCCGTAAACGGGCGATGGTACGCTCCACCTAATGGGAATAAGCATAAACTCATTCCCTGTAGTCAATGGCACGCCGCGTCATTGACAGGCACCTATAGGTCTGCGTTATTGGTCCATCACTTACACTTTATGAGCACTTCAACGCTGAGGCAGGAAGTCGCAGCGGCGCCCGGGACGGGTCATAGATTATTGGCTGCTCCATCGATCGGTCCGAGGAGGGGTTGGAAACATGGCGTCAATCTTCAAGTTAGTTTGATGAAGCTAAAAAAGGTGCGACTGATAAAAATATGTGTAGTTAATAAATGAATTAAAAATATGTTTTTTTTTTTTGTTTAAAAAAATGCTGTTTTAGGATGTATTTTATTGAAAACTAAATACAAAAAAAATTATATAGATGAAAATAGAATCCAAAAGTAAAACATTTTTATTGTTCAACACAAAACATATAAAAGTAAAACAAAAAAGATCCAAATTTACCAACATATTTCTGTCTTTTTCCTTATAAAAAAAAATCAGAATAAAAGGTACATTCAGTAGAAGAAAAATCACATAAGTAAGAAAAATCTTTGGTATCTTAGGAGAAATCATAGCTTATTCACAAATTCAAGTTATTTTCTTGTGCGCTCATGTAAAAAACAATACTTTTTCAACCAGAGGCGGAGCTACAACATTTATATGGGGTGACAGAGGACTTTGGAAGGGACAAGGGGTTAGTAAGTGGGTTTTCCAAAAATTAGATTTTCCTCTTGCCATAGTACGGAAATAATGTGGATATTTTCTAAGGCCCAGTGTACACAAAACAGGGGCGTAGCAAATAATTTGGGGGGCTGAAAGTGACTGCAAAGTTTTTTAAAAAACTTTATTAAGCTTTTATTGATGTTTTTTCTAAATACTAATAATAAAACTGGTATAAAATTTAAGGGTACAAATTCTTTTGCCGCGGGGGAAGGTGCCCCCTTGTAGCTCCGCCCCTGGTTTTGACTCCATTTCCCTGAAAACACATGTTTAGCATTAGTTGCTAACTCAACCGAAGTTGATTTAGCATCAAAATGCTACAATAAAAAATTGAACAAACATTTTCTGAAAACATTTTATTGTGGTTCTAACCCATTGACTGAATATGAGTACTGGACTAAGAGACCCCCCCACTGGCTGTAAGAAGCCAAAATTGCAAAGGCTGGGCCCATAAGCTACTCACATATATGCACTTCGTAGAGGTATCGCCAAAATTGCTAAAGACTTGCGAGACTAATAGAAAATTTAGCCCACAATGCATTGCTGTGAACAAGTTTGTGAGAAAACAGTTGTTTTTTTTTTTTTTTTTTAACAAACCATCCAAGTTCTATTTTGGAATCGTACATGGTCTTGGTAAAATGTTCATTTTTATTAGGCAATAAGCCTAATAATTATAAATTCGTGAAATAGGGGAATTTGGACAGCCATTTTTTTAAAACCTTCTTGCTCAAACTCATTTTTCATATTTTTTTTCTATTCCAAGTTACTCAAGTTTTAAACTGATCAATCATATCCCTCTTTAGAAGCGTGTGGTCTAACGTCACACATTCGATGACAAAGTTAGCTTTTTAGTGGTAGGGGTGTGGCCTTCTAACAAGCTCACTCCTGATTGGTGAGTGGTTACCGTAGAAACAACAACTCCAACCAATACTGACGATGTCAGGCTCCAACTTGGTAACATCTGTATCGCAAACCAAAAGTGAGCACTTTTTTTTAATCTGTGATGTCACACTCAATTGGTCCAGTTCTCTTATACAGTCAGTGGTCTAATCTCTTCTATTAAGAGTTTTACATCAATTCTCCAATATGGAAATTCTAAAGCAACATCTGCTTTTAAGCTCTTTCGGTCAGCAACCAAAAGCATTTTAAGTCTTATTCCAGCAGTATTCGAGGTTTCCGTCCTGTAAAGCTTTTCAAAATTCATCCATCCCAGCAGAGCATCAAGCTGCGTTCCTCCAGAGACATCTCTCGCTGCCTTTCTTTGAGCTCCGTGCACATAAATTCTACCCGGGCAGGGGACGTCCTGCGTTTGGGTTTCTAAAGTCGCCGTCGTCTTTCTTGACGTTCGCCAGACTGCGCGCCAGCTTCTTTGTGAGGAGTGTGTGCGATTTGCCGCAGTAAGTGTGTGTCGTCTTTGATAGTTCCTCCACTAAAGCGTCCAGCAGCGAGGTGACGGGGTCTGTGCCGAAGACGTACTGCCAAAACAAAATTTAAGAGTTTAAAACATTTCTTCGCTGAAAGAACAGAACTCCTTTTTCTCTTTTTTACTGCATCCATGCAATAAACAGGTTTAATAAACCCAAGCGACCTGTGGATTAAGAGGATTTTTCTTTGCCATATAAGAATGCATAAACGTTAGCGGTCAGCTGGACTTTACCACTTTGCCGCTGGGGGGTAACTTTAGTGCTATAGGCTTTCAGACCGACTAGAGATTCCATGTCTTCCCAATAAAGCCGGGGTCTTTACGGCGCTCTGAGGAAATCAAAGGGGAATCATCCGCTATTTTTTTATGCCAGCTCATTTGCCTGCAGTTGGGTTCTTGATATCTGGTCGCAAAGAAAACGGCGTTTTTTTATGAGCACGTCGCGCTGCGCAGCCGCTGCTCATAAAGCAGCGTTTACAGTTGCTGTATTGATTTGGTGCGGCTGACGGGGCACCGCGGGGCCTGAGCCCAGCGCGGGCCGTAAAAGAAAAAAACTACTGTTAGAAGAAGAGGGCGGGGCCGCGATCAGAGCTTTTCTTTTGTCTGAGGTTACAGAGCGTGCTCTTTTTGTGTAGGACCAGCATGCATCAGTAATAATACATCTCATCCTCATGATCCGACATTAGACTGGACTATATACAAATAAGGTAAACATTGTCAAGAACTTTTTTGAAGCTTCATCAAAAACATTTTTCTATTACAAAAATGGGAATTTTCCAAATAAAACGCATCATTTGTTTTAAATAATCTGGATCAAGATGAACGTTTCTTCTACTTATAAAATTTAAAAAAATATGTATTTTTCTGCTTTGTTTCCTCATCTTAGCTAAGGATTATTCTAGAAGTTGAACTAAAATAATTCAAGTTTCATTTTGAGTCTAGTTCAAGTGCACAAAAACACACAATTTGTGGAGTAAAATGTTCTCCAGCTGTTCCTCCATTAGTGCTGCTGTAAATCAAAGATGTAATATCTTTAGAAAAATACTTAAAAAGCTAATTTTTAAGATTTTTTTTTTATATCATGGTGACTTTTCAGCTAAGTATGAGCAAAACATTTTTAGTTATTGGCGAAATCTTTTTCAGCATGGTCAAAAAGGATACCAAAGGGAAATTTAGGCTTCCATATTTATGTTATCAGCTGATGTTTCGAGCTCCCGTGCGCTTGGTTCTCTGGTTCCTTTTAGGATTTTGTTTTTAAACAACAACAAATGTCAAGAAGTTGGGATGTTGCCCAGAAAGTTGAAGAACCCACATCAGTAGATCCCACAGGTTCACCTGGAACAACACTGAGGAGGATTGTTTTTTTTTTTTTTTTTTATTGGATTGCTCCATAAAAATCAAGGAATCTAATCACAACAACAGATGTCCCCACATTGACCAGGGTTCTCCTGCTTGACCCCCATCACCCACTTGAACAGAATATTGAAGTGACCTGAACGTTCCAGCACCAGATAAACTCAGAAGGCACCACCAAAGTAAAGAGCAGCAGAAGTCCAGCCTCAAGAACAGAGACTCTCACAGCTGGACTTCACAGGAAACCAAGAGTCAGGGATGATCTGAACCAGAATCGGGTCTGACCTTCATAATAAAAGAATCCTGAAAGCATCAGAACCACAAACCTCCACAGAAGTGATGCACAAGTGCTCATAGTACCACATCAACACAAGATTCCCACTAAGTTCAGATAAAATAAATCTGCCCAGAGACAAAAACTAGAAATCTGCACCCATTGATGCTCCTGGCAAATCAAACTTGATTGCAAATCCATAAAAATGTGTGTGTCTGTATGGGATGGTGTGTGTGTGTCAGCGTGCTGTAAAACTTGACGCTACAATAATTGATCCTGTCCTATAAAACCCAAAGTCTTAACTGCAGGCCATGGATAAAGGTATAGACGAGCCATCATCCTGATCTATGTTCACCTGCCGAGCAATGAGGCGCTGGGCTTTGACGGCTTCATTAAGTAAATGCCACTTGTGTCGTCGATACCATTACATGGCAGGGGAGCGCACCGTAAACATCCTCCTGGGGGAAGATTCGCTTTGGATTCACCGCCGAACGTCTGAGGTCAACTCCCGTCCGTGGAGGGCCGTCTGTGTCACGGAGGTTATAAAATAACCTTTTTCCGTCACGTTTCGGGCTAAATTAAACCCGTGAGGATTTGAAGAGCCATCAACCCTGTTTTTTTTTACAAGCCCTTCAGAGACCTTGATAAGGAGCTCTTTAGTGAAAGAGAAGCAGCTGCTTTTCAAACACATGGATGAATGAAAATCCAGTGGGTTGTTTTACTGTTTAACAACTTCTACACTAAAACACAGCAGAGGCAGATGGTGTGTGTCATTGTTCTATCTGTCCTTCATCCATGTCGTCTGTTTTTCAGCTGCTTCCATTTTTCTCCGCTTTAACGTCTCATTCTGTTTCTGTCATTTTTCTCATTTCACTTTCTTGCAACCCCTTTTATTTTCAAATGTTTTGTAAAATGATGATTACACTGGCAGCTAACAGGGAATCTTATTCAGGGATTCAAATGTTATCTATTACATTATAACTTCATTTATTATTTATTTTTTGCTAAAATGGTTTGTTGAAAATACTTCAGTTATAAAATCATCTCAACATTTGTCCTGAGGTTTTGAAGGAAAATTCCAGAAATGGCGCGACAGCTCCACCTGCTGGTAGAAAGTTCAAACTGCCAAAATTGTTGACAAAAAAATGTCAATAAAGATTTTAAAATAGGTCTATTAATATGGGAAGAATTGAGTCTTAAAAACAGTTACATGATGCAATGCTTTTATACTTTACAGATTAAGATTCAGACATTAGGAAATGACATTAGAAGAAGACAGTTTTTATGCTTAAATCATAATTTTTCATCACAAATTAAACATTTTTCCTTTTTTATTATTTTTATAAAAGAATGCAAACATCTCCATATGTAAAAAAAAACGTTTTTGAAGATTTACAAGTGAAGCTAATTATTTTGTTTAGTAAAAACTGTCAAAAGTTTTTAATTGTAGTTTAAGGCGTTATTTTCTGCCTTTCCTTCATTCATCAATTTATTTTTATGTTTTTATTTTATTTTAGCATACGGTGCAGTCCCCAATGCAAACGTACAGAAAATTAAATACAAAAGGGCGCAAGCTTAAAATTAGAAATAAAAAGAAAAAATGTCTCTGTCACCCCGGTCAAAGCTGCTACTAACAAATTCATTTTAAAAAAAAAAAAACACATTTTCAAAATGACAGCCTTTTTGATGATTTTATCTCCATAGCAACCATTTTATTTTTTGGTCTCCCGGGGGTGAAAAAGAGGTCTACATCATTTTTAGAAGAATTTGCAAAAGTAAACTTTTGGATTTCCATGGCAACTGTTTTGTTCACTTTGAGGCAAGGATTCATGCATTACATTTTCGCTATACTCCAACAAAAACTGTTTGTTCAACAGGGGAACGCCACTTTAGCCAACGCCATTCAAAATCTAAAAACTATATTTCCAACATTTTTATCAAGTTAGAGGAGAGAAGTTTAAATTTGTAGCTGGCATTATATGATATTTTTTCTGGGGGGAGGCAATTCAAGATGGCAACCTCTTCCCAAAGTCAAAGGTCAACAAACTTCAGTTGTGGCACGAAATGTGAGAGTGAAATTTCATAAACGTCGCTCAAACAAGAGCTTCTTTTTATTATTTTGTGGGAAAATGTAAAAATAGTCTAAATTTATCCCCTGCCTTAAAATGGATGCCAAGCCGTAGGTCTTGTGGCTATCCCATAATAATTTGAGATGTTCCATGACACTAGTCTTTTGGTTTTAGGAGTGGATTTTAAAGATACTTTTTGCGCCCAATAAGAGATTTTGGTTCCTTTCATTCTTTTGTCATTTTCTCCCCATGTGATGTTTACCTTTCCCAGAATTCATTATCACTGGGTATCAGGTGTGTGCAAATTTTGATGAGTTTTTTGAGTCTGTGAGGGTGGTGAAATCTTTGCTCAGAGGCGCAGTAGGAAGAAAGAATTGCAAAACAATATGGTTGTTTCAGTCCAGAGAAGTGTCTGTCTACACTAATGAAACGATGGCATTTAAAGACTCACTGCAGGATTAAAGCTCTGTGGTCACCCACCTTCTTTATAGACTGGTAAACGGCCCTGAAGGCCGGTTGCTTCTGGTCGTGGTAAACTCCTCTGTTTCCGTGCATGACATAGACGCCGTCCTCTTCAGCGGAAGCACAGTTACTGCCGTAGATGCAGTGGTCCGGACGGTAATTCCACTTGCAAGGAAACTCCAGCAACATCTCTGAGAACAAGAACACAAACGCACGTGATGACCTCAGCTTTTATAAGACTCACTCTGATGAAAATCCTGACTTTGGTGTTTGTAACATCATCTTCTGGCATTTTTCTGATGATGGAGGACATATATTAACAAAATTAATATTTCTCAGTGTCAAGTCTCTGATTGGTTCAGCCTGATTTAGCTGACAAAACTTAATCAATTGACACACTTTGATGCAAGTAAAAACCAAAAACAGTTGAAAAAAAAGAAGATTTTTTGAACGCAGTTGCCTGAAATTCGCTTTTAAGTGTACTTTGCAGACTTTTCATTGAAAGTGAACGCTTGAACACTCTTTGATGAGGGTAGTGTGTATGTAGCTCAAAGAGGGTAGTGTGTACATATTCCGAAGAGGGCAGTGTCCACGTATCTTGATGCATCTACTTGTTGACAACTAGATCTATGTGCATCTTCGTTTTCTTCGTCTGAGCTGGCATCTGGCTCAAAGCTGTACGACTGGATAATAGGAGTGTAACGGATTGCAGAACTCACAGTCCGGATCGTGTCACGGTTTTAGGGTTACGGTTCAGATCATTAAAAAGTAAAAAAAATAAAAAATAAAAAAAAAAAAGACAAAAACTGGAAAAATAACTAGATTAAACCCTAAGAATACTCTTTTGAAAAGTTTCAAGACAGATATTTGATAAAACATATATGCAGTACCTCAAAGCATAAATGTACTCTCGTATATATATTATTATCAAAATATTTGCTCATTGAGGCATATTTATAAAAATAAAATATCTTTGAACTTTGGACACAAACAAAAAATGATGATTTGTATTTCTTGAGACCAAATCTACAAAAACTGGGAGAGAAAAATGCCTGAAAATAGTTTTGAAATTACCAAATCTATCTGCAGTAACCCCAAAAATGAACCTTTTTTCTCGTGGCCCCCATCCCCCAATGCCCAAATTAAATCTTAAATAAAACTGTTCAAATTAAACTCAAATTATTTATTTGTTACTAACAGATTTATTGAAACTGCAGGAACATTTCAATATTTAAAACAATAATTAGTATCCATAGAACATGTTCAGGTGAGGCGCTGCACTGCCCGCTTTTGCCAGCGATTTTTGACACCTTTTGCTTGCCGTACTTCCCTCTCCTGTTATAGCCGGAGCACCAGCTTCATCCTCTCACTAAAAGAGACGTGTATCGATGCTTTTATTCGGCTCTTCAAAATAAATAAACCCAATCTCGAATCACCCGTGTTCTCCGTGACGAGGTCGAGAAACGCCTTTGATGGAAGTCCTCCCGATTTCGTGGCGGGGCCGAAGCTCCCGCTACGAAATCGGGGAGCTTTGAAGAACAGTCAAGCAACAAATTTGACGCTTTAACAAAGACGGTGTACATGAATTTAACATCAAATTGAATTTGGTGTGTACGGACAATTACTTTTAATAATGCGGGCGCGAGGTAGTGGTGGGTGTGTGTGTGTGTTGGTCCGCACTCCAAGTGTGTGCTGAAGCGTGGCTACTGATCCATACGGACCACGGATTATCTATGATCCGTACACCTACTAGATAGCTACAATGCCTTAATAATATTAAGTAGGGAGGGATTCCTCCTCACTAATGGTACCGCCCAGAATTTGGGGGAAAATTTCAAATGAACATTTATGTCTAGAAAGTAGACAGAGTAGAAATAGATGTTTTTAAAAGCTAAAAACGGTGTACTCATAATTAAAAGACCCATTAGGAACCCTTTTACAATAGGTCAAAAAATGATCAGAGTAGTTTTTATTTGAGATGGTCGTACCAGGATTGTGATGGAAAATAATATTAAGAAGGTCCTGATCTCCCCAGGTTATGTTCAGCTTGTATTTCTGCAGCAGAGGCATCAGCAGCTCTTCCCAAAGCAGCCCCACCGGCGTCATGTCGTTCTGTGGACAGACAACAGCTGCCAGTTGAAGACGGGACACCTCATGGTCAACGTAAGGAATCACTTCGGCTTCACCTTGAAGTACGCGCTCCTCATCCTCGTCATATTCATGAGCATGACGCCAGAGTTGACGCCCGTCCTACCGTAGAATGGGTGCATGGCGAAACGGTTGTACCAAGCTATGCGAGGCTCCTCGTGCTCTGGGGCCATGGCGGCGAGCTGGGAGGGGTCGAACCGGGACAGAAAGCTCCACAAGTCATCCACGGGTTGCAGGAAGAGGATGTCCGAGTCGACGTAAACCACAGAGTCCACGTCTTTTAGGATCAGCTGAAAAGGAGAAAAGCCAGACGTGTTGCAGTGACCGATAATTAGCAGAAAAAGTCCATTTCCTGTTTAGCAAAGATTAGATTTTCAAAATAAACCTACGGACTAATCAAAATACAGAGAAATCAATCTTCAAAAGCTGACGTAGTTTGTGTCTAATTAAATAAAATAATACTCAGCTTAAGAAGAACACAAATTAACATATTGTTGCACCTTTATTCATCCTCCAATTGGATGTTTTAATTTGCAAGATTAAATCTTCTTCATTACAAACATTGACTTTTTTTTCCAGCAGATTTAATTAAATGCATATTTGGCATATGTTTTCAACTACTATATAAAGTTTATTTTAATAAATTACAAATAATGTAGTTTTTGGGTTATTTATAGCTCTTTTGCCATAAAAATTAAAAGAAATTCTCTGATGTAGAGCTGCAAATACCAAAAAAAAAAATCAAAATTTTGGTGACAGGAATCAGCCACTTTTTTCTAATTATTTATGAAAGCATAAAATTACATGTTTAAAATTACAACAAATAACCAGAATTTTTGTTGGAAGTTCAGTTTACTACAATATAAATAAAGGGACATGTTGATAGCATTTTTATTTAAAAAGTTCCAAGTAAAAGTTGGTTTAAGAGACAGGCGACTCACAGGTAGGAAGAGTCTCTGCGATGCACAGGGTTTGAAAAGTTTCTTCCATTCTTTTGCATTGTCGCTGGGAAAGCTGATGGGGTGGAGGGTGTAGGTAAAGGTGGAGCGAACAAAACCGGGCCAAAGCTCCAGCTAGAAAACAGACAAAGAAAAAGTGTGTGCAAAATATTGATTGAAAAGTGGAATTAAGACACAAAAAAAGTGATAAAATTAAAGCTGAGACTGGCGCTTCTCGCCCCAGCCACTCCCCTTTAGCCCATCCTGATTGGCTGACACTCTACTTCACTCTCCTCTTTTCTTCTGCCACACTGGTCGGACATGTGTGTGACAAATTCATACAAATACATTTTTTTTTTCTCAAAATTATAGCTTTTAGTTTGATCTAGCTCCATAGCAACCATTATATTTTTTGATCACCTGGGGATAACAAACAGATCTATGTCATTTTTTGAAAAATCTACAGAAGTACATTTTTGGATTTCCTTAGCAACTGAGGTTTTTGTTAACCACGCCTACATTCCTAATATGTTTCCTATCGTATGTCATCGTATTGTTTTGTTTTCCACGAGTCTGTGATTTATGTATTACATTTTCACAATATTGCCATAACAAACAGGGAAGCAAGACGAAAGCATCACTTCTGCATTATTCTACAACTTATAAATCCAAAATTTTTTTCTTAAGAAGCTCCTAAATGATGCTTGAGGAGTTAGGAGAAGATGGATGGAAATCCATTGGAGAAGTTTAAATTTGCTGAAGGTATTAAAGGGGATTTTTTTTAAATTTGATTCAAGATGGCGGCCTCATCACAAAGTAGAAGGTCAACAAAACTTTGTTTGTGGTTGTAAACTTAACTGTGTGGCCGTGTGTGAAATTCTGCCAAAATCACACAAATACAAACATTATTTTTTCATATTATTGGAAATGTGAAAATTGCCAAGCCCTAGGTCCCGTTGTCCCATAATATTGTCAAATCTTTATTGTTTTGGTTTTGTTTGTGTATTTAAAAAAATCTTAGCCCCATGCATGTTTTTCACGTTTTCTCAAGCTGTGATGTCATCATTTGGTGGGGGTGGAGGATTTCCTCACTAAATCAAAAATTCATTTTCCACGGGTATTAGGTACATGTAAATTTTGGTGAGTTTTTGATTTTATGGCAGGGGCAAATAAGAAAAAAAAAATTGCGAAAACAATACGTAGAAATAAAGGAAATTCTTACAGCTTCTACAAAGCTAGCATGGAGCTGATCTTCTGCAAAGATGTGCAAATGGAGAAGCTTGATGCTGAAAAGCACCGCCGATTTGATCATGGTGAGAGTCTCCTCCAGCCTCTCCCCACAGGTCACCACAGCCAGATGCATGGAGGGCGGACGTCGGCTGTCTTTGCTTCCAAGAGCATCACTGCCATCACGCGTGGAGTACCTGAGGAGGGAAAATGCACGGAGACACTCTCATCCATGTCAAAGAATCTAACAATCATGTTTACATCAAAACAAATGTATTTATTTTTACTTCAGTATGAATGAAATACAGACCAACAAGTTAACAATAGAGAAGTTGAGATTAAACCCAGCTTTAAAACAAAGGAAACAGCGACCTCTGCCGACGGCAAGATAAACTACTGCCATCTCCTTTACTTATGTTAAAAAGTTATTTGTGGAGAAAAAAAACTTTTAAAAATATTAATTTAATAAGTGAATATTTTTTTCTCTTTATGTGTTCACAATGTCAAAAAAAAGTTCACAATAAAATAAAAACTTGTTTTTAGTTAATGTGTGGTGGGCGTTATGTTAGTTGCAAAAAAAAAAAAAAAAAAAATACATTAATGAGAGTAGATCATAACCATGATATTATTTTCATATTTAAAGTAACTTTAGATCTCATTTGATGGACGGAGCAACATTCCTATGCATCACTGGTGGTCAGAATCAACTGTTTAAGCCCATGCGTGCACACCGTTTCCATTAAAATTACATATTTAACCGTTATTGTTGCTGTTATCGTTATGTGTACCTTAAATACCCCGTCCTACCTGTTGTCCCGCTGTGGGTTTCGGTGGTCAGTTTCGCTCGCGGCTCCTTGTCCTCCTCCGGGGTCTCGCGGGGGGCTGAAGACCCTCTTAGCTCCGCTAGCGACCGAGACGTCGGAATAAAACAGTTTACTGTACACGAACAGGCCCGAAAACACGGCAAACACCATGCACAGCACCAGTGCACGAATGTAACGCCGCATTTTGAGACTTAAAAACGGGCATTAGGAGTAAATTCATGACACAGAAACTGTCGCGCGACACTCGGTGCTAATTTTGATGCGTTGACGAAGCACTTCCGGTTAGCTTCTACAAAATAAGAACCTTTTAGGACGTTTTTGACAAAAAGTAAAAATTAACATTATATATATATATATAATATATATATATTATACATATATATATATATTATATATATATATATATATTATATTATATATATATATATATATAATATATATATATATATATATAATATATAATATATATATATAATAAATAGCTGGTTGTAAATTGGAAAGTTTACTCTGTTTTTTTCCCTACCAAATAACCGTCAGCCAAACAAAATTTCTCTTTATAACACTTACAAGACATTCAACTTCAAATTTCTTTTACTGAAAAAAAATTAATTCAATTATCAAATTTAAGCTCGCGGTGTTCTTTTTATCATTATAATTCCTTAATACTAACCTACTAGCTAGTGAAGGACTTCCTTTGGAACACTCTTTTGTTTTGAAGGGAATCTAAACATTTCCGGAAATCCCATTTGCTTTTTCCGTTGAATCTGATCCTCCACTGCTCTCTAATAGAAACAGAAGCCGGAGACGCTCTGTGGGGGAAGGGTGTGAGCCAAATGTGAATAATGGCTTCACCTCTGAAAAGATTCATTCAGTGTCGCCTTTAAGAAAGTCGCCCTCTTTGAAAAGGGAGCGTCTGACTACCAAACATGAATGTCAAGTGAATTTTTATTAAGTGTGGGAAAATTGCATGGTTGACTGATGATACTCAGGAAACGACAGCGGCAGGGCACTGCCAAAATAAAACTGCCAAGAAATGTAAATAAATAAAGTAGTAAGACACATTTAAACGAAAAGCGAGGAGTTTAAATACATAAAAAAAAAACATTTCAGAATAAGCTAACTTTAGTAAATCTAATTTTAATGTTTAATGCTATATTCGTTGTTCAAATTCCATTAAAAAACACTTTTTGTTTCAAAAATGGTTTAACCCAAATTTACATTCAACCACAACACAAACATGAAAAAAATTTGAAATTCTTCATTGTCAGTAGAAAAGCATGACATAAAATCAGGTAGGTATTCTATTCCCTGTAAACTAAAATATATTTAATTAATCAAAGCTTTTTTTTTTTTTTTCATAAAAATCCATTTGTATGTGTAAACAAACTGAAATATTGCAGAAGCTGAAAATGGCCAATACTATTAAAAAAAAAAAAAAAAAGGAATGGCCTATACTGTATTATTTATTTTCTTTTTTATACTTTTTTCTCAAGAAACAAGCAAAAAAAAAAAAAGGTGGACCGCTCTGTACTTAAAAGTACTTTTAGGTCTTATACGTCTTACTACGGTAACTCTGAAGGGACATTGGAATAAAAAATAAAAAGTTTCTCTGTGCTCACCAGTTTCTCTCTGGTGTACATGGGACAAGTTTTTTTTTTTTTATGTCCCTGTAGGGGCTCCATACTTCACAACTTTTATTTCATGTAAAAATTTAGTGTTTGACGATTTCCCCTGAATTACTTTCTCCTGAAATTTACTCAATCATATATATAATAAAATCCCACAAAAAACTTTAATTTTAACCATAACTTTAATCGAATGCTAATGAGAAAAATAGGCACAATTATTCATGATCCAAACACAATGTAAAGAAGTCAAAAACTGCTAAAAAAAAAAAAAAAAAAAAAAAAAAGGCAAAATTAACTCTTTACACAATAAAAATTGACAAAATTCTTCTAGTTTGCCATTTAAAAAAATAGACAAATTCACATATGTTTAAAAAAAAATCTGTGGAAAACAAACTAAAATAAAAAGTGACAATTTCTCATCTTAGGTAACTTTTCCTTTTTGCTCAAACAGTCATTTCTCCAGTTCACACACCTAGTCCCAGCTAGAGTAGTGAACATGACATAAAACACAATAAACAAGGAACCACATTTAACAATACTAACTAATAAACACAGCCCGTCCCACAATATATATCAAGACTTTAATATCATCATGCCATGACAGTTCTCAGGATGTGTGCTAAATTATTTGGTAAAAATCTCAACAACACTGAAATGATAAGTAATAACACCACATCAAAAGAACAAAAAAATTGTAGTACAATATTTAGAAATATGTGTCATCTTTGTATTTATTCTACAGGTTTTATAAGTTACTGTGTATGGTTGTTCTTTGAGAGTTAAATATCCTCTAAATCTCTGCTTTACTAGTCCAACTCAAAATTCCCCCCATATGGTTGGAAAAGTTCATCCAGGAAGTCCATTTTTTCTCCCCATTTGGTATCCAAAAAGGGGGGGAAGTTTGGGGGGATATGAGGCAGGATCTGTCTCCTGTGCTTTTCCACCGAGGCGTCCAACGAATGCAGTTCCGCTGAGTCACTTCTCAGTCTTCCTCCATTCGATGACCAAGTCAAACCGTCTTTGAAAAGGAAGGTTATGACCTTATAAGGTCATAAAATTAAAAGCACATCAACTAAAAGCAGAAATTAAAGAAGTTTTATATTTGAACATTTATATAAAGACGCTTTGAGTGGCAAACATGGCGTAGGTCTAATCATTATATGTAAACAGGATACAACAAACAGTTTAAACATGACATGAGACTCCGGCTATGTCCGAATCCCCCAATTACTCCCTAACCCGGGGGCGTGGACAAACTTCGGCCCGCGGGCTGGATCCAGGCCACCTCCACGTCTGGTCCGGCCCTCTGAACAAGATTCCATGCCATTTCTTTCTTTAATAAGGTGGATTCCCAAAACACTCCATGCATCTGCTACTGGTCTCGCGTTTCAAGGCCCACAAATTGAAAAGTCTGCTTACCCCTGCCCTAACCCCTAAGACTATATTGTGTTGATCAATCTCGTAATTTGGGCACAATGCTCACCTTTTTTTTTTTTTTTATGACAAATATGACATCACCAATTTTCAAAGAAAAACTTAAAATAGTTTTTGAATTTTTTACAAAGAATATTTATAAATCTGAATAGACAAAGCTGAATGAAGCTGATTTGGTAAAAAAAGTGTATTATCGATGACAATTCGTTCAAACGCGATGCATTGTGGTCAATATTTGTCAATCTAGTGAGCACACACTAGAGACTTCTGGTATATTTTCAGGGCACTGGACTTCAGAAATGTAGATTCGGACATCTTGAAAAAAATGGAGAACGCTCTTTACTGTGCATTAAGTAGTGAGGGAATTCGGGCACAATCCAAAAAAACTCTAAACATTCTCCCACTACCTCAAACCTGACTAGTTTTTTGGGGAGGGGATTCTGTTGATAGAACTGAGTGGAACCATGCTAACTGCTGTAGCACTAAGGGGAACAAGTGAACGCCAAAGCAATCTAAGGTTTTTGTGGTGTGATGACTCTTTTCTTTTTTTTTTTTTAAGTCAACCAAGAACAGTGCTTCCATTTCAGAAGGTCATATAGCATTCAGGACAACTTTTTTCAAACTTCAATAGACCATCGTATTTTCCACACCATAAGGTGCACTTAAAAGCCTTTATTCTATGCAAAAAAGACAGTGCCTCTTAATCCAGAATGCCATTTAGAAGAGTTCAATCTGGTTGTGTTGAAGTGATTTTGAGAGGTAAACGGCGCTCTATCAAAATGTTGGGGATTGTTGTAAATAAGCCAACATGGCTAACAAGTAGCAGTGCCAGAATGTTTTTTTACGCATTACTAACAAAGTTGGGATTGTTGTAAATATACTAACACAGCTAACGTGTAGCAGTGTCAGACTGTTATTATACGCGTGTTGCTATCGAGGTTAGGAGTTGTTGTATCTATGATAAAACGGCTAACATGAAGCAGCGTCGGATTGTTTTTTTTTTTTTTTTTTTAAGTATTACTAACAAGATTGGAGGTTGTTGTAAAGATGAAAATGTGTAGCAATTTCGGATCGTATGTTTTCCTTTGGGTGGACTTTCCTAGGTTGGGGATTGTTGTAAATATGCTAACACAGCTAACATTAGCAAGTTCAGACTGGTTTTTTCTTGTACATGTAACTAATTAGGTTAGGGCGGTTGTTAATACGCTAACACCACTAAAGTGTAGCAGTGTCGGACTGTATGATTACTTGTTACTAGCAAAGTTGGGAGCTGTAAATACGCTAACACAGATAACGTGTAGCAGTGTCGGACTGGTTTTTAAGCGATTCTAACAAGGTTGGTGGTTGTTGTTATGATGCTAACACGCTAACATGTAGCAGTGTAGGACTGTTTTTTATCGTTGATAACAATGTTGGGGGTTATTGTAAATATGCTTACACGGCTAACGTGTAGAAATGTTGGATGGTTTTTATACATTACTAACAAGGTTGGGAGTTAGCGTAGCTGTGTCACAGTAATGTTTGGTTTTGCAGGTATTTTGTTTTATTATCTGTTGTACTATAATGTGGCTAACGTGTAGCATGGTACAAACAAGATGTAGAATTACTGTGAATGCAGTTAAAGTTTGACTAAAGTTTATTTTGCCTGGTGTGATTTATAGTTTGATGCATCCTATATATGACAAAAGTTCAAAAATAGATGATTCTTAGATAGTGCACCTCAGTGTGGAAAATGCAGTAAATTAGCTAAAAAAAAAGTGGTATCAATATGGTCTATGTGACAGTCAGAATAACAACTGTTATTTAGTATTAATCATGTTGCTTATAGGAGATCTGGAAAACAGGAACACTCCAAACCTCCAGTCTTAACTTTCAAATCACTACATCATTCTAACTGGTATCTAAATATTCAAATTACAATCATTTCTTCATGAGCAAACCTATTTCAGATGACATCTAAATGGTTCTCACAGAGCCAGGAGCACACACTCTACGGAAAAGTCATCCAACACCAGAGGCAATCCAGAAGGAAAAGCATTGAGTATCAAGATTACGAAAGAGTGAGGGTTTGGTGTCAGTGTAGAGACATCTTTATAAAAACGTTTGTTCTTTTTTGTTCATTAGATGAGTAAAGTTTCCAGCCAGAAAACAGAAGAAGAATGGTCGCCCTGATGGCCCATTGCCACATTT
Source organism: Oryzias javanicus (assembly GCA_003999625.1). Lineage (NCBI taxonomy): Eukaryota > Metazoa > Chordata > Actinopteri > Beloniformes > Adrianichthyidae > Oryzias > Oryzias javanicus. The sequence goes on along the minus strand of CM012459.1, from coordinate 25,193,023 downwards.
CCAGAGGAGGATCCAGCTCTGTCCAAAGTGTGTCCAAACCTTCTAGACTTATCCATACGTCAGTTCTGAGGAAGCCTCACATTAGGATGTAACGGTCTACAAGTAAAGGTTCTGGCGGCTCTACATGGGACTGGCATCCTTTTTCGATTTCACGAAATATTTTGTTTGCCTAAAAAGAGGTGTTTCGTGAGGCTCTGGAATTACGGATTTCCACCTGTGAGAATCCTTCAGCAGCCAGGTCAGATGAAAACAAGGTCCACCTGAGGTAAGAGTTAGGAACAAGCCCAAAAAAAAACCACGTGGAACTGCAGAAAGATGAGGAACATGTGGGGGATTTGGGGGGAGGCCTTCCGACTCAGTGGGACTCCCCATTGACCGAGCCTCCTTCTCCTCGAGGCGACGACGAGCGGGAGAGCCCCCTCTCTGTGGTTTCCGAGCTGGAGCCGTTCTGGCTGTGGTGATCGGCCGAGGAGGCGGAACCGGAGGAAGTGGCCGAGGTGGCAGACGGCTTGGCCTTCTCCTTAAAGTCCGTTATGATGACCGTCAGGTCCCCAACTGTCACCTCCAGGTGCTGGGCGCTGCTCCTGTCTATGTTTTTTAATCGGGGCCTGGCGGGAAAGAGAAGACGGACGCAGTTTGATCAGCTATTCAAAAAACCAATAATGACACAAATTTGATGCTGTAAGACAAAAGAAGAAAAAATAAACTCTCCACGATAAATATGATCAAAATATTGGTTGAAGTGGTAGGGAAAGGACAGAAACTTCTTTGAGAGTGGTATCACTTCAAAGAAAGCACCAACTGGAAAAGTTACTAAAAAAATCATTAAAAACTAGCATGCTTTGTTTGACCAAGAGGTTTGAGACTGCTGGTATTATGGCTGCTGCTATTCAATCTGGTAAAACAAGGTTAAAATGTCCTTGTTTCTATGGGTAAGGTACTATCTTAATTTTTTTGTCAATTCGTATAAACCTGCAATTAATTTTCTAAATGTATGCTCAATGCTAAATGCTCAATGTAATCACATTCTTTAAAAATTGTGTACTAGTACACATCAGAACCTCCTCAAAAAGCCCTAAATATCCGTTTTTTGACACGAAGCCAGAAGTACCAAATGTTGCAGTACCTCAAAAGACCACTGGAGGGCAGTTCTAAGGGTTTTGATTTTATTAGAAATCAAATTCTGGCTTCCTTAGGGAGTGGTTTTGACCGGCAGGTACGTGGACACAGGAGCAGGAAAAAACACATTCTTTGAATTACCATAACTTAACTACAACTGTTTTTGAAGCAGAGGAAAAGTAGCTTTATACTGAAATGCTTTGCGGTATTCCATGGACGGCGTTGCATTTACACTGTTGCCAAACCGTACCACAATTCGCTTGCAAGTGAATTGAAACTAATATTTTTAAGTTAACTGGAGGTTTTCTAGTTTGATCCACAGCTCCAGTAAGCTCGTAAATTCAACAAAGAAACATATTTATGTAGTCCAATTTAGACAACCCAAGCCCAATATAAAAACTAACTTTTTCTTTTTTTTTTTTTTTTTTGGGGGGGGGGTCTGTTTGCATTTACATTGCTACCAAACCGTACCAAGATTTGCTTGCAAGTGAGTAAAAACTAATATTTTTAAGCTAATTAGAGGTTTGCATTTTTAATTCACAGTTGAATTGACATTTCAATGAAAGTCTTGGACCCAAAAACGCTTTATTTTTTGTCAAAAAACACTATCCATTAATACACATTTCACAAGTTAAAAAGGTCAATTACATTTGAAGTTCTCAAATTGTGTGATACTCAAATACAAAAATGGAATTTCAACAAGATCCTTCAGAGCGCCCCCTGTTGGTCCCTGAAGGACACGGCTGCTTACCTCATCTTCTTATGACTGTTTTTCTTGAGTGCCGGCTCTTTGTCGCTCTTCTCCTTCTCGACCCTTTCCTTCTTCTCTTTTTTGGGCTGGGACGGCAACACAAACTGCTGCGTTACCTGCTGCTGGGAGACGAGTTGGGAGACGGGACGAGGCTTCCTGCATCCGACAGAAAAGGAAGGCGGGAGAGAGGGGGAGGCAGATTAATGGGAGGGAAAATCGGAGTGAACATATGGCTTCATGCTAGCCTAGCACAGTAATCGAGAGTCAATAATCGCTGCCAGTGCCGGTTAGGGTGGTGGTGCTGGAGTGTGCTTAACACCGGCTGCAAAAAAAAGAAACACATTGCTAAAATGAGATATCGAACACATGCACAGGGTTGTGGGAGTATGAGATCTGTGCAGAGGAATGCAAAGATACACTTGGATTTCCAAAGATTAAAAAAAAAGAATGAATTCTGAAAATAAGCTTGGTCCTTTCTAATACATATTACTATCAGGATACACCGAGTGTTGTGAAGCTTTTTTTGTGGGGCTTTTAACCATGTTCATTAACACTGACAAGTATAGGAAATTTGATTTTATCCAAGTCGACAGAGACCAGATGATGCTCCTGTGGTTCTCATGGCAATCAGCTTCATCTGTTATTGCAAATCTGTTTTACCGCTGGTTGTGTGTAGTAAAGTGTTAGCTTCCAGCTCAGAGGGCTGACGCTCTAAGACATCTAACCCTGAAAAGACGATTAGGTGGTAGATTTTTGGAGCTAAGGGTGTATTCAGACTGGAAAAATCTGTTAGTTTGGATTGGGTCCACTTAATTTGGTACGGATCGAGTCCTGAACCCTGCAATTAGACCGTATTTAAAATGCAGTAAGAGATTTCTGTTCCAGACCAAAGCTTGTAAACAAAACCACGACGAAAGAGCTCTTCAATCGTTGGCCAGGAATTATGAGGATGCAACGAGAAACATAAATTATGAAAGTCTTGCACTTTGTCTGCAGAGTTCATTTATTCAGACTTTATATTTTGCATGTCTTTATCAACGTCAGGTACAACCCTTTTTACTGCTACTTTGGTATGGTGGAGGCATTTGTTTATGACATATAGCTCATGAGGAAAACAGGGTGAGAATCAATGCATATCATGTTAAAAGTGGTTTTAAAGAGCCTGCGTTCATCTGACAACCTTTTAATGAGTTGCTGTACCTTATTGTTGATCCGCTACTGGCTACGGTGGCCATTTTGGCTCAGTTGTTCCACTCCGAGCACAGAGCCTATTAAGACTGAAAAAACTCAGAGTGAAAAGGAGCTCAGTCCAATTGGAAATTAACAAAGACCACCACGATAGATGGGTCAGAGAGCAGTTCCTGGTCCAGGGGTGTGTTTGCACTCAAAGTTGGACCGCCATGGCGCATACGGGGTGTAGACCGATTGCGTAGCTCTACATCATAGAAGTGCAACTCTAATAAAAGCTAATAACAATGAGGGTCATCTGGTAGCTAAGATTGGGGGTGGTGAGGAGGAATACTGTTGCTTCCTTTTCTTTTGTCGTTCCACCAATCAACGGGTTTCAACAGTAGCTCTACTCAGACTGGTCCATTACATTTTTCTATGGACCTACAACCAACGGGGCCCCAAAATGAATTTTTTAGTCTATTTTTTTATTTTATTAGTTGATCTACGGTCCTCAAATACCTTCATTCTATCTCATACACCAGCCCTCCCTAAAACCTTCAAACAAATAGGTTGGTTGACACAACTCAGGGCCGATGAGAATCTGAGCGTGGTGCGTTCACGGAACTCCGGACATTAGCGGACCCAAACGGCCACTCGGCCCGACTCAGTCCGCTACTGTGCTTTTGTCATTTTTATATAATCCGCAGCAAAACAAAGCAGTTTTTCAGAAAAAATGTCAACTCTATTTAATCAATCGATTATATAGGGATCAGTCCTGGTGTTCAACATGTATGCTAATAAACTGCTTTGTTGCAGATATCTGGAGCTCAGTGAACGCACCATGCAGAAACGCTCGTTGACCACAAACTAAAAAGGCTTTAAACAGGTAAAGTCTTGGCGTCTCCGTGCGGGAAAGGGAGACGCTTCAGTCTTCATTCTTGATTATCGTTATAAACGTTGTTAAAAAGGTATCACAGCTATAATTGTTATCTTAACAAATAGAATGACTGACTGAGTAACAGCTGTTTATGTCTCCACAGAAGAGATTTTGGCTTCTATGAAAAAGTGGGTACTTCCTGTTTGGAATGTGAGGAGGGAGGGGGTCACTCGGTCCACATCTCATATTCAATCACTGGAGGGAATAATGTGAAATACTACGCCAGTAATGACAACGAGACACCTGTACAGTCAGGTTTCACTAACTGAACCACACAGAAAACTGTCAGACATAGTAACGTCTCAAGTTTTCATCAGAGACTGTTGCATCTGAACTGTTGCATTATGAAGATAGTGTGTGTGTGTGTGTGCTGCACTCGCCTTTCTGTGAGGCTAAAACGTGTCTGCGTGTGCGCCTAGGGGCTAGCAAAAGGCATCGCTGAAAGGCAAGCGTGCTGTCAAGAGTAAGACCATATGTTGTTATGGTTTCCATTCTAGTAAAGTCTTTCCATGCATCCACATATTTGCACATAAATATTTGCAGGTGTAAATGTGCATGCGATATTAGCACCAGTAATAGATGACATGCTTTTATCAACAGATGCAAGTTATTACTGCATTTATTTAGAGTTATGCAGACGGCAAACAGATGAAACAAAACTCCATTGTGCTGAAATGTAAGCTGAGTTTTCAGAGACGAGAATACGAAGCAAACGGGTCCCTTGGTTTTGTGGTCCCCAATGTTTTTAATAGGGATGTGAATCTTACAACAAGTCACGATTCGATTCGATTCCGATTCTTAGGGTGCCGATTCGATTCTGAAACGATTCTCGATTCTCGATTCAGACATTTAAAACACAAAGGAAAATTTTTGATAAAAAAGGGAATGTATTTATGATACTGTGCAAACTTATATTATTCAGACCCTCAAGGATTTCACAGAAGATTTTTATGATTGTTCTGGCCCGAAATGGCCTTATGTTGCAGCAGCTTTTGTAAAAAGTTGCAATGAGTTTGAATATATACATATTTTTAAAAGCGCCTAAAAATTGTAATTATGAAATACAAATTATATTCTCATGTTCCAATTCTTTTTATTATGACATATGCACAAAGTAAATACAGCTTCATCACCTTGAGCTGTCATTTAACTTGAAGAGAACTGTCAAACATAAAATGAATTTTGGTCTTTCCTGCTAACATAACCCAAATATGTGTTGATTTAAACATATTTTAGAATAAAATATTTCCAGATTTCCAGTGAAAAATCATGAACTTAAAAACACGATAAACAGATGAATCCTCAGATGTTCTCAGAATCTTCCTCTTTATCTATGTCTAAAGCATCACTGCTGAGTTGCTGGTAGAGGAAGACAAAGGCTTTGAGGAGCTGATCTGGTTTAATGATCTGTTTTAAAGAAGCTTCTCTCAGGTGTCTATAGGTTTGTTGTGGAGAAGGTTCTAGATGGAATTCTTTTCCTGCAGACTCTAAATTCTTCCTTTACATTATCAGTTAAAGTGAAATGGTTCCAGATTTCCAGAGTCTCTCTCTGTATTTCTCTTCATACTCGGTACCTGTTGTGCAGCAGCTGTGTCCCGCGCAATAACAGACTGATCTGTACCTGCGCCCCCCCCCCCCCCCCCGTGCCGCGTGCGCGCCCGGGGACAGCGCACCTACACTCCCGCGTGCACGCAGCGCATGCTCACCTGCGGGGTGACCGTTCACGCGCGTTATGAAGAGAAAAAGTGTGAGAGGACTATAGAACGATAATTAAAGAGCAGCAGGCCGAGTCGGAAGGGAAACGGTCACGTGGTCATCCATGACTGTTGTTACGGTAGATTGATCTCAATAAAGTTGCGGTGAAAATAAAGCTGCAAGGTGCGCAACAAATCTGGGGTTTCATTGGATTTGCATTAAAGTTGTTATCGAAACATCAGGAAATCCTGGAGGGACGGATGATTTCAACAGTATGAAGGCAGAGAAAGAGTTTTCAAACTTTAAGCTCCGCTGATGGGACGAGATATGAGCGCGAGCATTTGAAGTGTTCCCGAAGTGTCTGATTTAGCAGATTTTACACACTGCACGTCATGTCAAGCTCCTTACCCCAGGATTTGTGGAATCCGAAGTGTAAACATTTGCCAATTGATGACGGGACAAGAGAAATCCTTTTTTCTCTCATGTTGCGTAGCGCGCGCGCTCAGTAAGCTCCGCTCGCCTCCAGGGTAAACAAACTACGGTAGCCGTTTCGGGACAAACATTACGGCTTGCAAGTAAGCTAGCAGGTTCGAGCCATTAAATAAAACATATAAATGCAAGAATATGGCGGGCAGAATCGATTCTTGGATATTTAGAATCGATTCTGAATCGTTAAAAATGAGAATCTAGATTCGAATGTGAATCGATTTTTTCCGACACCCCTAGTTTTTAAGACCACAGACCAATTTAATGTCAGGCAACATTTTCACGGATTGATCAGGACAGGGGCAAAGTTGGCATCCAATTTTATAGCTCTTGGTTTATCTGAACTTTTAAGGGAAAAAATAATATTTTTTTTCTGTAAAACAACATCTTTCTTTTTGATTTCTAGATTTTGTGTAGATCCATTAAAATGTAAATTTTCCCTCAACTTTAACCCTAATAGTTTAAGTAGAGACTAAAAACCAGCAGCAGATAAAATCTCACAAAATAAAACAAAACAATTTTCACAAGAAACTGGTATTTTCTTAATATAATAATAAAAGTGAATACACCGTTCGTAACTTTACTAGCCGCATTCTTGTAAAGTCTTTCCCAGATTTATGGAAAGCGGGCTTGATGCATATGTCGCATTTAACCCATATTACAAGTAAAGACTTCCGGTTTAATCTGTTAAATGCGACTTTTTCTTTTCTTTTTTTTTAAAGTTGAAAGCTCTTCTTCTGTTTTGCCACTGACTTTGACACAAAGAACCTTTTCTAGTTTGAGGGTTTCAATTTAGCAGTAGGAGAAGCTGTCTTAACTCTATCACTAGAGCGTTCCACTTTTTTTGACTAGCATTACACTTCAACTGTTTACGCTATTGATGTAATTCCAGCTGAATCTTGAAGTGAAGAAAAGCAGCATGTGCTGAAATCCAACTCTTTACATTAGTACGGTTTAATAACGGTACAAAGCTGATATGACGAGAGATTTTTCTCCATATCAGAATCAGCTGATTTATGTTCATCGCATAAACAGTTCAGGAGTGATGATAGGTCAAAGAACTTGTGTCTAATAAGCTGGCGAAATCTCTGTTGTTAAAGTGTGAGATTAAAGTCTCAGATCCCAAAATGCCACCACGTGGCGACTTGAATAAAAGTTTTTCAGCAAATTTGGCAGGTGGTCGCGCAGCGCCATTTGTAATCAGGAGGCTGTAGATGCTTTTTTTTAGAAAAAAAAGTATAAAAAGTAAAATTTTATGGCGACTGGATGATTTTTCTCTAAAAGTTGACATTGGCCAGTGGATATCCGGGGACATTTTGAGGTTAGTTTAGTGACAGGCGGGGATGATGACATTATAAAATCAGGCGACAGCTGCAAACTGTTGTTTTCTACCTACAGAAGCTGCTCAGTGCAACAATGTTTGGGTTGTACATTTTAAAACATTTAAGTTCAACTGCTATATAAACCTCACCTTTTTGTATATATTACATCTTTAATATATATCTAATTTTTTGCAGAGAGTAACGCCTGAACATGAGGAAATGAATGTGAAAGAAACACTTAACAGAGCTGCCTCGGTTAACTCAATCAGGTGCTGCCTGCCCCCCCCTCCCCCCCTGCCCCAATGACGATTGTTTTATTGATGCCAAAAATAACTTCTGCACGCAACATCTCCAGAGGAATTAAAGTGGGTGTTGAAACAGCTGCTGAAGTCCAGTTTAGTTGCATTCATGCTGTTGAATCCTCCAGCAGCCCCCAAAGTCCAGATGCAGAGTCATGTTGGATTTTAAGTTTAGAAACTTTAAAAAAAGCCAAATTCCAGCGACACGGTCATCTGCGCACGCTGTCCCATCCCACTTCTTCACGCCCAGTAACCTTACACAACACGTTTTCCAAGAGGACAAACTTTACACCATCAGCACATTCGGTTTAACAAACCTCATTTTTTCACCTGTGTGACACGTTTGTGGAATGAAAAATGCATTAGCTAAACTGACATTGATTTTTTTTTTTTTTTTTAAACGCCTCTCACCTGCATATCTGAAATGGTTCCAGCCACTCCTGTGACCCTGAACAGGATGGGATGGAAAACAGATGGATGGAGGGATCATTTGGAGCTTTTTTGGCTTGTGACGCATCAGGACGATCCACGATAACTACATATTTGTTAAAAACTAAACTGTATTTCTTGTATATTTCATGCTTATTTCATTCTAAAAATGCTTGAAATGAACTTTTTCCTTGACAACACAGTTTTGAAGGACCTATACCATGCACACAAAACTGTTTGAGGCTTGAGAAAAGAATGGTACAGGCCCTTTAACGGTGTTTGGTGTACATGAAATATTTAAAAGTAGTGATGTTTGAGACTATCATTGTGTGAAACCCTGCCTGATATTTTGCACGTATGCACCAGAAGAGGCAGATTTGAACAAATCAGATTTATTTGTCAATGATTATTATAAAATGGGTTATTTTACACCCTGCTGAACACCAAAAGTGCTCGCTTAGGCGTCTGTGTGAGGTAATATTTTGTTCTTTTTTTATGATCAGCAGGTAATATGTTGCTCCTGGGAGCTCCTCCAACCTCCATGATGAATGGCTTTTTCCTCCTGCCTGTGCATGCTGCCGCGGTATGTGTACAGATGGCTCTCTGCATCTCGTGGCTTATGACACCTTTTGCCGCCCGCCGGGCTCCATTCTCCTCTCGCACGCGCTCCATAGAAACACTGAGCGGAGTGTCATGCATCAGTGTCACCGCAGTAATTACAGACTTATCACGTCGCCACAATCTTGAGCCGCACGGACGTGATAACAGCAGGCGTTTGTGGGCGCGCTTTCCGTCCTGTGCAAAACGCCACTGTACATCCATTCAGGAGGGGATCCTTTAGAAAAACACGGATGCAGTTTTTTCATTAATAACCTGCATCATTTGCGTGCTACCTGTCACCAAAAGCTACTATTTGCATTCAAGATGTCATCTTCTAGAGCACAGTCTGATCTGTTGAAATCATTGACTATATTAGATCTGGAACAGTTCAGGAAGTACACACTGGTTCCAAAAATCCAATAGACTTCTATAGAGAAATAAACAGCTATTCTTGATCTACGACCCATATTAACATGTTCTTGATAATCCTATATTTGTTTCATTGAAAGTTATTCAAGTTATAAACACATTGATAGAAGTATGTGGTCTCACGTCAATTGCTCAAAATGTTGGTAGGATTTTGTGTACCCCACTTCCAAGTGGTAGGAGTGTGGCCTTCCAACAAGCCTACTTTTGACTGGCGAGAGTAAATAAACGCAGATTCAGATCGATTTGGACCAATCACTAGTTAGCAACATCTGGCTCCAACAAGGTGGTATCTACTTTATATCATATAAAAGGTGACTAAATTGACTTGATTTTGCTGGAAGTGGTAGTAGCACTTGTTTCAAACAAATGTTTCGGACATAAAGTACATGAAGTTTATTTGGGATGGGCAATATATATTGGTGCCAGGATGGTCGGTATTCGCATATTTTGAGATCATCTGTCTAATATTAAAAATTCCACAGATATTTCTCTTAAACGCTGACCAGTTGACCTGTGTCTTAAAAAAGTCGTCATCCCAAAATTTACCTCTAAACAATCTAATGGAACATATTTTTATGCAAGACTACAAAGTTATATGTCTACAATTTAAAATATGTTGTTTACACTGAGCAGTGTCTACATTTTCTTTTTGGGTGTGTTTAAAAACACATTTCAAAGCACTTTCCTTAAATCCTTTTATTTTTAAGTCATCTTGAAGGACGATTGCTTGTGTTTGTGAATAACTGTCATTGAACGTTAAAGATAAGTTTATACTAGTATTTTGATCGTTTCTGTTTGGGATGTATGTTTATACTGTTGGCAGTGTGAAGGTAATTGCAGGAAATCTCTTAACTTTGTTCTATTCTAGACGTTTAAATATCAGTGTTGAAAATATCAGCCGTCGGCCACAAATATTGACTATCGGTAATGGCTGTAAAAAATTATATCGGTCCATCCCTAAAGTTTATACTTGTTCCTCAGATTCGATCACGTTTTTTGGTCCACCAAGTATTCAACATGCATTCATACTGTAGTCAATCCCTCCAAGGTTCACCAAGGCTTTTATTTCCAGGCAGTTTTCTCTGAATTAGAGTTCAGAAGAACTTTTACAAAGTAAAATCTAAATAGACTTGAGAAACCAGATGATCAAAAAAGACCTAAGAATCTAAGATATCAAATATCAGGTGTTTAAGAACAATGAGAACAAACCTAGCAAAGTTCATGCAACCAACGTATATCAGCTGATTCTGTCGAGAAGTTTTGCATCATTATTGGAGCAACATTGAAAAGCAAATCTGCTTTCTCTCCGCATGAGAGTGAGGTGATTTACGTTGATGGTGAGAACCAGGGGTGTAAAACTCCAGGCCTTGAGGGTCGCATCCCTGCATATTTTCCAACATACCCTGCTCTACTCAGGCTTGTTCTAATCGGCTGGTCACACCTGAGCCAGGTTTGAAAATCTGGAAATCATGAAAATGCAGCGCCCCCCCGAGGCCTGGAGTTTGAACCTCCTGGTGTAAACGGTTGGAGTGTTACGGAAGGTCAAAGGGCGTGTATTATTTAGAAGTCATCTCCGGCGGAGGAAAGGGTTAACTCTATATCTTGTGTCAGATAATAAACAATAATGGTAGAAATTTAAATAACAAATTTAGATATCTCATTGAAAATCTGACAATTTTCAACAAAAAATAGAAAATGGAAAATGCAATAAATGTGAACACAAGTAAGCTCTATATTAGTAGAGAGTGACCATTGTTGACAAGATCAAATCAGCTATTAAAAAAAGAAAATCTCAGGTTTATTTAATTATTTCTACATATTTGTGATTATAATGTGTTTATTTTAATTATCGCAGCCCCAAAGCAAGCTCCACTCAGTTATTCAGACACTAAAAACTAACAAACAAATAGATGTATCTAAATGGCTTAAGAGAAATAACGAAAAAGGTAAATCGACATTGAAATAATTTGCATTAAAACTGAACAGATGACGCTCTGTTGAACCAGAGAACAGACTTGTCTGTGCAGCTCTCCCTGACTCACAAACTGTCACACAACCAGGCCGCTCCTGTGGGCAGATTCCTGTCGTTCTTTCATCTATAATACATTTTTGATTGAAGCTGGCAAAGACTGGATTTATAAAGTTCAGGCCAAAAATCTGATTAATACGAGCAGGTTTTAACTCCACATGCAGTCTGTCTGAATAAATGTGAATATCTTATTTAAAATGTAAAAAAAAAGAGAGATTTTTAAAATATTAAATTCTTTCAAACTTTGATTTATTTTTACAAATTATTTGAAATCCATCTTTTAAATTTGAGTCAAAACTCTTCGATTTTTATATTTTAATTCATATGTTTTTCTTAATGGCTCTAGATTTAAAAATCTAACTACTTTTTTGTGTTGGAAGAATCCTATTACTTCATTTTGCTTTCTGGTTACCCTGGAGCAGCACTTCTATAGCAACAGCTTTTGGTGTGTGGGCTGCACAAGAGTGAGCTTTTACAAAGCATAAAAAACAAAATCTAAAAGAACAAGATTCAATGAGTCAAATGCTGACTGACTTGTTACCAGTCAGATCGGTTTGTGCTTGTCTGGACAGAGGTGAAAAACATCCCTCACATCTGTCAGAAAGGCGCCGAGGGTTACGTTTTACTCAAAGTAGAGGAGTGGCAAATACAGAAAATTTTGGCACGCGAATATAAAGGGGGAAAAAAATAAAAACTAAGAGGTTGGAACTTATGGAAGCATATTGCATTCAATAAAAAAAAAAATGTGTTTAAATTTTGTGTTTTCAACTTCTTTTTCGCCTACCTCTTCAGCTTCACAGATATCAACATCAAGGCAAACCTCAAAGCTGAAAACATCAAGAAACTCTCCAACTCATTTTCTTCATCACAACAAACAAAAAAAACTGTTCTAACCGGCTTTGGCAATGCGTGTTAAGCGACCACTTTCATTGAAAAGTATGTTAACGCATGTTTTATTTGTTTGATAGTTTCAAGCTTCTGTGTTCAAAACTCTCGCGCTAACGCACCACAACACAAGTTTTAGTCACTTTACAGGTTGTATGTATAAAACATAGAATGCACGTTGAAAGTTAAACCAGTTGAACTTTGACCAGTAAGGGACTCTAATATGACAATAAACTCTACACCACAAGTCAGAGTGGGGGCTCGGGGGCTTGATCCGGGTAATTCCTTCCGGCCCACCAGATCTTTTTATTTTGTTTTATTAATGGCTCGATGTTATCTTGCGCTTATTTGTAACTTGTAACATTTTGAACAAATATATATTTTATTGAGAGTAAAATATTGAAAGTTATTTAAGTTTTAAGGTTATTTATTTTGGAATATTATTCCTGCCAATTTTTTCAGAGTAATGTTAAAAGTTATGTTTTTAAAGTTTTAAAATTTTGGTTTTAGTGTGTTCAATAAAGGTTTATCCTGTTCGACCCGCGACCTAAGGTGTGTGTTGGTTTTTGGCCCCCTATGCGACTTAGTTTGACACTCCTGGTCTATAGCCTTGTTTTCTCAAGCGGTACGGTACAGTAAAGAGTGCTACGGCAGTGTACAGTTTATTCTGTTTCCACTCAGTTGCGCCTCGCTCCCACTAAGCGGTTAGTTTTCAGGGCGTCTGCGTGGTGTATACCGCTACCGTGTCATTGAAGTGCGACGACTAGAAGAGCAACAACAGTTTGCAGGTCCATTGCAGACCAGGCCTTGCTGTTGTTTGCAGGATTTTTTCATATATAGATTTGTGACCGAAAGAGTACAAGGTAAACCTCAAAAACCAGAATGCTTACAAAGGATGGAAGAGTTAGCTTAAATGAGTGCTGTGTTGGTGCTTTCTAACACTTTCTGCCAATCAACGAATCGCTACAGTAGCTCCACCCCAACCATTCTACTTTTTAATGGATCTACAACCGATGGGGCCCCTCAAGAAGTATGGTTTGATTCGGTTTAATCGGTCAATTTTACAATGGAAACACTCAAAACAATGGATCGTACGGCTTAGCGGAAAACAGGCTCTAGTAGCGTACTTTTTAATTCATAGAAGTGCCAACTGTTTGAAAAGGGATTATGGAGGTGAAATGAATATGCCATTTGTTCCCAGCCGGACTTCTATGACACCACGTCTTTCCTATATTGGAACAGAGCTGTGACAGAAAAAGCCTGGAACAAGATTCGCTACATTTGCACTCCTTGGACTTTTCGCACAAAGCCAGTACAACTGTAGGTTCATGCTCTAGTACAGGGAGCAACAGTACACAGTCAACCATGTACAGCGCATTCTTGAAATCTTAACACTTCTCCAATTCTTTGCTCTGTAATCTTTGTGGATAAAGTAAACTGACTGGTGATATTGGATCAATACAGGAACAAAACGGACACGGATCATGTCTTGACACGGCACACTTTGTGGCTTTTAAACTTTTAATTGCAAGTCGTCTTCTAGCTTTTCTGAGAGTTGAGGTCAGTGCACATACTGTTTGTAGTTATATGCTTTTGTAGTTCTTAAAAGAAATTAACTGGAAAAAGAAGTTTTAAAAATTAGCACGAAAAGTTAGAAAGCAAACACCGTTAATTGAATATAATACTCTTCCAGGAGCAGGAAACAAGTGCGACCTGCACGAACGCCCTATGAAATGCTGCCAAACAGGCTCCTCCATACCGGCGTGTCTCTGGTGGCTCTGCCTTGTCAGATCGGTTCAGGCAAAGTGTTGCAGGTGGGGCAGACACCAGAGAAGGTCACACATGACTCTGATACACCCCGCAGTGTTTGGCTAAGGAGGGTGCTGAGGGGGGAGTTTAGGAGCTGTCAGTGCCAAACACTTTCCGCATCAAACAGAAAACAAATCTCGAACCAGCTTTCTGTGTTCTTAATCCCTGACAGGCCATTATGGATGACGGCTTTCGCTCTCAAGTACGCGGCCTCCTCTGAAAGCTTCAACTTTGCACCTCCCTTATTAAACACCCTCTTTAAATAACAGCAGTGAGACATCCATTTGCACAGGCAGAGAAATTATCCTTCTGACGTTTTTTTTTTTCCTCCTCTGTAAACTCTACATGACATTTTTTGCACCCAAAGCTACTTCAAGGGTTATTTAATTAAAAACGTGTGAACAATCAGCTTTCAGTAAAGGGACCTTTTTTGAGCAGACAAAGATGCATGGAGATGTGTGGCTCTGGCAACGTTTCCTTAATTCTAAAGCGGAAGTAAACCAACACTGACCGCTTCCTGCTAGCTACCAACCAGATAAACCAATCAGTTTAGTCTTTGACTGTATATGAGAACTGGATAATTTTAGTGTGATGTCAATTATTTAAAAAATTACGTACTTTTGGCTCCGACCAAATTCAATCAATTCAGTCAACATTTTTTTTGCGATACAAACGCCACCATGTTGGAAGCACACGACAATAAGTAGTGATCATTCCGAGTCAGTCCGCGAAAAAAAAAAAATTCTATGCTATTCTATTTTATATATTGCTGTCGCCAATCAAGAGTGAAAACTCATTGGGAGTATATGGACACTGGACAGAGTATGTGTGACATCACCCATAGAAACTGGTTTCCTACCGGTTCCAACGCAATAAAGTCCAATCGCAATTTTTTGTGATATGGACATTGCCGTGTTGGAACCAGAAATTGATTGGTCTAAGTTGGTCTGAGTCATTTCTATATGCCGACTACCCTCGCTAATCAGGAATGAGTTTGTTGACCCATTGTCTGTATCTGAGAACTGGACCAAGCAAATGCGCTGTCACCATTAGAAAATGAAGAGATACTGGCTCCATTGATGAAGTCACTTCAATTGCCTTTTTTGTTCACGATACGGACGTCGCCATATTGGAACCAGACGTCTGTAAGCAGCGATTGGTCTGTAATGACTTTTTTTATGTCTTTCTATGTCTATGTCTTTTCAATGGCTTTTCTACTGTCGCCAATCAGGAGTGAGCTTATTGAAAGCACACCTTCCCCACGGGAAAAAGGATTTGGAAAAATATGTAAATCAGACATTTTAGACTTTCGACGTGAGACCAAGTACTTGTATTGAGGCATCAGATTGGCCGGTTTATAACTTGAATAACTTGCAATAAAGAAAAAACATTGTAAAAAAAAATATTAGCAAGAAAATGTTCAAAAAAGGTATTGAGAACAAGAAAAGTTATTAGACAAACAGAACGACTGACTGCTGTTTCTTTCTCAATAGAAGTCTATGGGACTCTGGCTTCTTCCTATTAGAGAGGGGGTCACTCAGTCCATTTCTCATATGTCATCAATGGGTTTCACTGACGTGTTTTTCTGCAGTCAACCCCCTACCCGATTTCGTCTGGAAGAATCTCCTGCAGCTTTCATCTCATCCCATCACAGCGAGAATCTTCCACATCTTAACTTCATAAAACATTCATCAAAACTGTCTGACAAGTGAACAACTTTGCATTTAAGGATTTTCTCTAGCGGTATCCAACATTAGATACCCCTAATGCTGCCTACATGTTTGTTGGATTTTTTTTTGCTGACATGAGGTTGAAACTGTTTGTGCCTCTGTCAAGCTCCTGAGAGGTCTGTATGGTTTCAGATAGCTTAAAGACTCTCTCCAATGACAATTGGTTTGTTTTTTTAAGGTATTCTTTTTGAAAAAGCGTGGGTTTATGGCGTGACAAAGGTGGACTAAAGTCTTCTTTCTCCGTTAAAATTCGAAATCCTCCACTTGCAGAAAAATAGATCCATATACGTCCTCATTTTCCTCATCTAAGCTGCCATCTTGCTCAGCAGAAACAAAAACGTACACGGATGTACTTGAGTGCAAGTGAATGCATCAGAATGGACCGGAGCAGGGAGCTTATGGTCTGCCCTAACCCTTCTGCTTTTCTAGGTATGTTGATGTTGGCAGGTGGGGGTGTCATCTGGACCCCACAAGACAGTCCGCTGAACTTTTATCTTTTCCAATGGTTTTCACTGGTGTCCATGGAAGACATGAAATCCTGTCCACCTTCGTCCACATTTGTGGGATTGATAATACATCAATTTAGGGGTGGGGATAGCTTGTACGAAACAAATACGATCTTCTCAAACTGCATTTTTTTTCGTATACTTCTGATTCACAACTATTTTAATAAAGAAATCTTCAGAATTGCAATTTTGACGCTTGAATATTATTTATATAAGTCAAAAAAAATGACACAATAACAAGAAAAAACGCATTTTCATCAGAGTAGGTCTTTAACCCCTGGATCACTTCTTCACAGTAGCTCGGTCATGCTTATTTGGTAACCTGTGTCATTTGGAAGGGTTGGTCGTGCCTCACTTATTTTCTTTTTCTCTGCATTGCCCTTGAGAGCCTTTTGCTTTGCTGCCAGAGAAACCCACTTGTCTAACAGCTGTGACCACCTGTGCAGCCATCTTTGCTGCAGTGCAAGGCCACGTTTGGCATGTGTATCCATGTGTGTCATCCTCCTAGAGCACAGCCGCACTCCCAACACTTCTGCAGCAGTGCAGTTGCAAAAACATCAAAAAAACACCTTCTTGTCATCGCTTTTTAAATGCATCTTTATTATGAAGCGTTCTAGCTTACAGGGGTCAACTTTCTAGAAATGCTTGGGAGATAAAAGCTGAGCTTTTTGGGGCGTGTTTTACGTTTGCAGTCACGTTGAAAATTTGCATGATGAGTGCATCTGGATGCGCGTGTCTCTTGATGACAGCAGGCTGATTAAGCTGTTGAATAGTAATGAGCTAAGCCTGTCTGTCTGGCAGCTGCTCGGACAACCTCTTTTTCACAAGCCGTCTTCTCACACAAAGCAATAAGCGAAACCCTTAAATACAACCAAAAAAACAAACAAAAGACCTCCTCAAATGATTGTGTTTATGTTCATGTTTAATCGCTCAGAAAGTTGTGCAACTGGAGAGGATAACCGGTGATGCATTAAGGAGGCGGACCGTTTATGCTTGTGTGTCTTTGTTGTGTTTTCCTGTTGACGGTGACCGCCATTAAGGGTTATATCTAAATGGTGACCGCCACAATATCTAAAGCTACGTGACTGTACGTTAAACGAGAGTTTAGCGCATGTCGCCATGTCTGCCACTCACATATATGAAAGAATTGTTGACATACAATTCCGGCCAGACACAAAATGCAATTACTATTTTCACTTTCGTGATTACTTTTCTAATGGTTGGAAATTACGTAAATTTAAAGTAAACCATCCAAACGTCACTAATAGATCAAAGTATCTGATTAGTCAAATCTGACTTGGTTTAACTGGAAATGAGAGTTCAATAGTTTTATAATACTAAGAGCCCAGAAATGGTCGTAGAAACTTTCGTAGATACGTATGAACGTGAGAGTTAAGCCCAAAATGTGCATTTACATAGACCTTTCATTAGAAGTGGTCGCTTGAACACTCGTTATCGAAGGCTGTACGAACGTATCTTTAGTTTACTTTCCCCACAATTCAGTTCTAACCTAAATATTTGGATTATTTGCTTTGGTTCAACAGAAAGTTTGTCTATTACAAAACAAAAACACTTGGAAAAAAACTTTTTAAATTTGCTAATAAGCAAATAATGAAGAAAAAGCTTTCATTTGGCTCATACTAGGTCTGATGTAATGTAAAAACGATAAATACTAATTCCTCATAAATTTAGTACAATTGTTTGACACATCAAACGTCACGTCAATCATTCGACACAGTTCATTGACAGATTCCGCTGAGCTCGCTTTCAAGAGTAAAGCTACGTTCACACCGCCCTCAATAACGTCCATTTCCAATGAAAAGTCTGTTTAAGTTTTTAAGATCGTTGACAGGCTCTATGTACACAATGTGCGACCATTAAAAGCACATTGCCAGTTAAACCAAATCAAACTTTGACCAATCAGAGACTCTGATTTAGAAGTGACGTATGGACTACCAACTGTGTTGAAGATAGTCTAGTGCAGGGGTAGGGAACCCTGGTCCTCGAGAGCACACATTCCTGCATGTTTTCTACCATAGACCCAGCTCTGCATGTTCTTATTGATGAAAACACCCTGACCAGGTATTGTCATGAGTCCCTACAACTGATTACCTAGTGCAGGTGTGTTCAGCCAATAAGAACATGCCAGAACTGGGTATGGTAGAAAACATGCAGGAATGTGGCTCTCGAGGACCAGGGTTCCCTACCCCTGGTCTAGTGTGAGCACATGTTTAAGATTATGTGTTTAGCTTAAATGCACGTCAAACGTCGGGTGTGAACATAGCATCAATTGGTCATGTTCTTATATACAGTCAATCCTGTGGTCGTAAACATAGTGGTATGCATTAAGGATGCAATGATTGTGGCTTCCCAAGAAGATATTTTAAAAAAAAACCCTCCAAAACATGTCATTACCTCTTTCTAGGGAAACATCACAAACGGGAATGGAGGTTACACCAAGTGGGCACTTTTCCTGCTGTTAATTTGTAAGCGAGGTCATGTGCGCCCCTCAGAGCGACATCCATATTCCCGCCTGACTTCCAAATATCTCCAGGGCAACAAGAGCAATATGTGCACATGGAGACTAATGCGTCTGGGGGAGAAATCAACCAGTTGTTTGCTTTTATTTTCTGTGTAAAATTGGGATGATAATTTCTCAATCATGTTTTTAACCCTAATTTTGTTCAGGTCGATTTAAACAGTTTTCACACTTGAAAATGGGTCAATTTTAATCTGAACACAATATAGAGTTTAATATCTTATCAATTATATGGTACTTGAGTTGGTGTAGAAATGTTTCTTTAAACATTATATTGGGTTTGGGTCAAAATTGACCCATTTAAGACTAAATATAGGGGTTAAATATCTGATTGAAAAATGGTACTTAGAGATAGCGTAAAAATGTTTCTTTAACCAGCATATTGTGTTCAGATCAAAGTTGACCCATTATCAAATGTGAAAATGGGTCAATTTTGACCCAATCACAATATCAGGGTTAAATATATGATTGAGATATGGTACTTTAGCTAGAATAAAATGTTTCCATAACCATTATAATGTGCTTGGGTCAAAATTGACCAAGTGTAAAGAATGGGTCAAAATTGACCCAAACACAATAAAAATGTGTTGAATTTGACCCAAACTAAATATAGAGGTTAAATATCTTATTTAGTGATGGTACTTTAGATGGGGTAAAAATGTTTCTGAGATCATCATTTTGAATTTGGGTTAAAATTGACCCCTTCTCGAGTGTGAACAAAGGTCAATTTTGTCCCGAACATACTAAAAATTGGTCAAATTTGACCTAAACAAAATATAGGGGTGATAAAGACATGGCACTTAATGAGATAGGGCAAAAAATGTTTCTTTAACCATCAAATTGTGTCGGGTCAAATTCAACCCATTATCAAGAGTAGAAATTGGGTCAAATCTGATCTGAACACAACAAAAATGGGAGATAGGGTTAAAATTAATATATATATATTTCTTAATGATAACGTTGTGTTTGGGTCAAGTGTGAAAATGGGTCTAATTTGACCTGAACGCAATACATTAATAAAATATATGATTATTAGATCTTATATTGTGTTTAGGTCAAAACTGACCCGTTTTCGTGTGTGAAAATGGGTCAGTTTTCACAAACATTTTTATTTAATTATTTATTAATTTCCGGGGACCTCCCTCCCCTTCGTTGGGGCCCACTAATGTCAAACACATAAAAGGTATGGTTGATCGGTCGCCTTACCTTGTTGATGTTCCCTTTCTGACATCACACATCATGCACTTAAAAGCCTCCGCCGTGTTCTTGTATGTGCACACGCTGCAGTCCCAAAACCCCTCGTCGGAGGAAGGCTTCAGTTGACGCTTCGGCCTTTTTTGGTTAAAATAAAAAAAACAACAACAAATAGAAAAGAAACGTAAGAAAAAAAGGAGAAGCGGGAAGCGAAAACACGTGAAAAGGAGGAGCGACGTCACTTCGGCTTTTATCCTGAGAGGATTTCGTTGTTTGAAATAAATATACATCTATACATATTGCGGGGTTTTAAGGGGAGCGCTGTATCTGACAATGTAATTGTCGATGAGGTTTTAAGGCGCTCAAACACATGCAGTGAGGGAGAGGGAGAGAGACCTTAATGAAAAAAGAAAAACGCTTTTTTTTTTCCTTCTCCCCCCCTCCCCGAACAACCGCCAATGTCCGCTCCCCTCCCCAAGCACGAATATTTCGGACGCAGAAAGGCGGTAGTTACCTTGTGGGGCTCCTCTTGTCGCCCATGCCAGAGCAGGGTTTATCGGGAGAAGCTGAGACAAGCAGGAGTCCGGTTTTTGTCTATTATTTCAGGAAAGAAGCGATGCGCCGCGCCGCTCGGCTTCCAGCTGTCGTGGAAACTCCGCTTGGGAAATAGACACGTGACTCGGTTTGGCCAATCACCGGCCGGGTTACTTCCCGAGGACATTCCTCTTCATGAATCAATGCGGCGTTCACGTGTGCATGGTAAAAATCCAACCTTTGTGTTTTTATGTTTGGCAGCTGTTCAAATTAATTATTTTTTCGATAGTGACAACTTATAACGCGCCAATTTTTATCCATAGATTTGTAATGTCTGCAAATAGAAAAAAAAATTCCAACAAATTCAAGAAGTTTATTGATTTGAGAAGCTTTCAACACAACGCACCATAAATATTCTGAGCTACACACAACAACCACGTTTTTGTCCGCCATACCATGTCAAATTGGCATTTCACAAATGGGTTTTACAGACCCCCAGATGAAAATTGTCTCTTAACATGTTTTTGTGGCATTTTTCTGATGATAGAGAAGATATATTAATTTTTAATATCATTATTAAATTATTATTATTTATATTGTTTATGAGTCATTCTATTTTGGAGTTGTTGTGTAAAAAGAGCAGAGAAAAAATGCATTATATTTGTATATTTGTGACTTAGAAAATACACTGGGCGAGGCCATAAACTACCTGGTCCACTCCATTTTAAAGCATCCACTTCTAGATCCATGAATATTTTCATTTTCCTCGTCTGGCCCGGCATCTGGCTCCAAAAAGCTGGATTGTAAGGTAGAAAGATAGTAGCTGTGTCAGAATCCTTTCACTAGTGCATTAGCCATTTTGTAGTGCTATCCGAATCTACAATTCAAAAACCGAGTCCAATAGAAATCCGTCTGAAGCCTGTGCGAAAACCTAGCGGCCAACGACGCTCACTGCATTAGCAAATATAAACCGCTTTTCAAACAATTTTTGCAAAAAAAAAATGTTTAAATGTAATTGTTTAATAAACCATCTACAATTTCATTTTCAGAACACAGTGAAGTCACAAATAGCAGAGAAATGTTTGAAGGTGATTCCGCCAAAAGAGGAACATTTGCGTCCCCAGCACATTATTCCATAATTAATGTATAAATACAATTAATAACATGATAAAATATGTATATATATATATATATATATATATATATATATATATATTATATATGTGCACATGAATCATTATGGAAATTTAATTGATGTATATTTTTAATTTTTTTAAAAAGGATCCTAAAAGCTGACGGAGAGCCTTTCTTGGTTGTCCTCACAGTCAAATGCTAAACCTTACAACAATTTACCATCAACAAAACCATTATAAAATCAGACTGTCAGGCTCCATGTGCTCATGCTACTAGCATAAATGCAAAGTGGCTCAATTTAGCACAGCTCCTAATTTTATGCTAAAATCTCATTGCTGTTACTCCCTTTTATGATTAACAGCAATAAGAGGGTTACTCTCCTCAGATGCTTTTTAATTATCATTAAAAGAATTATGATTTAATGACTGAAAAATATAATAAATGAATGAATAGCCTATTAACTACTTTATATAATAGCCTGTATTTTACTAACTTTGCTGTAATCAGAGATTACTTTTGTTTGTCACAATGACAGGAACGATTGAGTGATGCCATCACCCATTCTCATTGCTTAGATTGTTCCACTGCTTTTTTAAAAATACAATCAAATGTATTTTCACATTCCTATTAGTCTCATATCAGTTGTCTGACTGCTCAGTGAAATGCATTCTAAACTTTTGGATTAAAATAGCTTTATTCGATGTCTAATAATAGAAAAGATTCAATGATATTCTTAGAGAAATACAACTTTGAACAACATAAAGTCAATATTTTTGTCAAAAATATTACAATATTCCTTATTAAAATCCTTTCTTGGTGATGATAATAAACATTTGAAAGTTGTAAAAAGTTAAAGTCACCTGAGATTGACAACTACTCATTTTGAAAAAAGGAGATAAAAGGGGTAAAAATTGTGATGATTTTATTGGAAGAAGGAAAATCGAAGTATTTTACAGTAAATATATACTAAAATTATATCCGTCTTCATAAAACATTGCATCAAATAATATTTATCAATCAGCAACACATTCAAACTCTAACATCTACATTTATGTAAAAAAAAGTAACATTTGACATTATTCTGTACAGGAAAAAAAAAACATAAAATTTCTAGTCACAGAGCTCCTCCTCATCACTAAAGTAAGCACTCTTTTTGATCTTTGGTTTCTTGGAGTCGGAGGAAGTTGAAGCTTGAGCATTGTCCTCTTCTGCTTGTCTCTTCTGCCTTTTTTCCTCCTCCTCAATATAGGCTTGCTGGAGAAGGGAAAAACAGATAAATAATTAAGATTTATCACAAACTTAGTGAAGGAAATCATCTGATTTTTAGATCCTTCCACCCCAATTTGCCCGTGAGATATTTGAGTGACTTGTATGGGGTCAAATAAAGGATCTGCTTAAAGCGAATGAAAAATGGGATATTAAACTTGCTTTTAAAAAATTGAACATTTTTAAATTTTAAAGTACATATGGAAAATTGGAAAGATAAAATTTTAATTTAGAGATACAAAAATAATAATGAAAGAAATATTTAAAGTTTGTAAAAAAAAATTAAAAAATATAAAACTTGCCTTTAAAAAAACGAGTTTGGGACTTATGTTTTTCTGATTGACTAAAATTTGTGAGAGCATTAGCACTCAACACAAACGCGGGAATGACATGGGCGGAGCCAACAACAGATCCGGTTTTGGAGCTTTATAACCTCTTTATCTGATGTCAATCATGGCCGGGCAGCCAATTAGCTCAAAGCCCCAGCCCCACATAAATTAAGGGTGGCAGAGAAATTCTGGCTGAAACTGTAAAATAGGACTGAAAGCAAAGAGTGAGAGGGAAAAAAAGGGTTGTAGCTTCTCTAGGACTAATGCATTTGGCATTTGTTACACTATAATGTGTTGATACCCACTTAAGAAAATCCAGACCAGTAAATTACCAAACTCTCTGCTTTTCAAAGACGTTTCCATTACTACAAACCATAGAGAACGTTATTAAATCTCCAAAAAGGTCAAAAGATAAGAACTAAATTTGCCCACTTAGGAGTCAAAAGTACCACCTGGCTGCTCCTTTCTCTCTCTTAGTAACTATTCTTTTTTTTTTGTTACTCTCAATACATAAAGCGTTAGCATTATCTTTCATTAAATCAAAGCTTTAAATCATAATAATATTCAATTATATTGACTTAAACTACATGTGCCTTGCTTAAGCTTGCTTATTAAAATCATTTTCATTAAAAATAATTAGTTTTGGAGTTCCTCTGGGCTCTATTCCTAAACCCTTTTTCTTTTGAAATGCTTTTCCAGTATGAAGGACACAAAAATGTGTTGATGACAAAGTAAAAACGAGTGTGTTCTCACGTACCTGAAAAGCTATAGCTTGACTTAAACTGTCCAAGGCTGGATCTTCTCCCTCCTCTTCACTTTCTTCATCTTCCTCCCTAAACCGAAAATACCCATGTACTGTAAGGCTCCCCACCTTTAAAAAACAAAATTAGTTTTTTCTCATTGGCTAAAATACTTACAAGTGTTCAGGTTTTTGCGCTTTTTTCTTCTTTTTCTTTTCTTTTTTCTTTGGGGGCTCCCTTTCTCCGAGCATGTTTTTTGGACATGCGTAGCTCAGATGTCCCACATCCTGGCATATTACAGTGAAAAAAAATGTAAAATTGGAATTGAATTAAAGAAAGAGAGAGAAATGGCAACTCTAGATATAATTTAAAGATCCACTCATCTTTTTAAAAGTGCTTCAAGAGGTCTTTTAATTATGATTATGCAGTTTTCAGCCAAAAACTTATGTTTTTTTTTTTGTTTTTTTTTTTTTTTTAGAATATATTTTCTGCAGAGCAGCAGTAGTTCATTTGAAATTTGCCTTTAAATTATAGTTGGTGTGGACCAAGCCCATCTCCACTTCCCATCATCCATCTGCTTCTACGTCACAAATACAATGTTTTTAAAATAGCATTTCTTTGTCTGCTTCTGATTCACAATGATTTGAGTACATAAATACTCAGAAATTCAATTTAAGCTTAATCTTCTTTAAACATGTCCCCCATCATCTGAAAAATGCTACAAATATGTTAAAAACACAATTCTCATCAGAGTGGATCTTTGACTAAATTTAAGGATGCACTGACCCCACATTCATAACATTTTGACTTGTCAGTGTAGTTTCGTCGTCTGATAAACTCAGTTGCTCGCCCATTGTCGATGGCGATGCTCGCTTTAATCGTTCTGCCAAACAACTAGAAAACAAACAAATTTCAAACAATCAGAATCCATTTGAGAATGTGAGACTGCACATGTTTATGTCTTTTTTTTATACCCTCTAATTTAGCATCGTACTTGTTTGTTGTTGATTGCCCTTGCACAATTATGCGCAGATTCTCTGTCGAGGAAAAGCACAAATGCAACTCCTTTGCTTTGCCGAGTGTCCTTATCTTTCACAATTGTAACTCTGAGAAGAAAATGACAAACATTATATTGTGTTCAAAAATCTATACGGTTGTAAATGAGAGAACCTTTATTTATTTTTCAATGTATTTATCAGATAAAGTAACAAGACAGAAAAATACTTACTTTACAACTTTTCCATACTTGGTGAAAAGCTAAAATAACATCAAAATGTTTCAGTATTAAGAGTAATTTGGAAAATCTTTGCGAAAAAAAACAACAATTTGTATTTAGTTTAACATAAAGGATGAAAAAGACATTTAATTATATTTGCTTAAACAGTGGACATCATATTACCTTGTGCAGATCATTGTTGGTCAGCGAGAAAGGCAGGTTTGACACATACACCGTGCTTTTGCTTGGTGCTAAACCGCCGCTCATTCTTGGCGCAAATAGCACTGTAGGAGAAAACAGTTGTACATTAAGTTAACCATAATAAACATAAATACAGCCTACAGTTTCGGTTTGACCAAATGCTACAGTCACTGTTAAAATCCCGGTTCAAACGTTTAAAATAACACGTTATAAATAATTTATCAATCAAACAAACGTGATTTATACCTTCAAATATAACAAGTTTATGTGTATTCTTGGCGAAATGTAAAATCCAAACAGCAGCAACGAGTTCCCTGTGAGTCGCGGGTTGATGACGCCATAACGAATTGTTTCGTAAATAGCTCCGACTCCCGTGGCTAACTGGCTAAGCTAGGCTAACTGAACGAGTGTGGACGGTAAGAATATTCAACTTCTTTGCTCGTCTTTTCAGAAACACACGCTTGGCTGCGAAATGTTGCAAGTAAACATTCCTATTTATCAGCAACATATAACAGACATAACCAAAAGTCTTTACGTAATGGAAAACGTACAGGCAGTTGCTGCATTGACGTAGCTTAGCTTGTTAGCTAATGGAGCCCTGCATTCTGAATGGATTTCGGGGAAAAATCTCCGAAACCAGGAAAGCTGTGTCTTTTTGCTGCTACAGCTATTACGAAAAACCATTTTCATGCATATTTATGCTCTAACTGGTGGTGCAGAATGATTACTTTCGCTGTGTTAGCTGCAGGATAGCACTATGAAGTAGAACAGAGCAGCTGTGGCTTCATTTAATGTTTTCACTAATTAAAAAACGCATCATCGTTTGAATGGAACATGTTTACAGCAGTAATGTTCTAAAATCTCTTTGCAGATTGTTTCCCTGGGTTCTTAGAGATTTTCTACAAAAAGTAAGTAAAAGTGAAATAGTATTACACCATGTTTTCCTAAACTGGATACTTGATAAATAAATTAAAAAAAAAAAAAACCTCTGTAGAAACACATGTTATGCAGTTATTTAACAATGAGTTAAATTTGTGTGTGGTAGACTTTTTTTTTTTAAATCTAAACATCAACTGTGGGAGAAAATTTGTATTTGTGTCATTGTTTTCATCTGTACATCATCTACGTAGGAAAGGGGTAGATTAATATAGATTTTCTTCTTTTAACTATGGAGGTACATGCCATTGAAAAGAACATCCAGTGAGGTCGTTTAAATTTAAAGCTCTGATTTGCTCTGATCTTGTTGGTATTTAAAATGTTTTTTTTATGTATAGAGTGAAATAAGTTATTGCTAAAATAACAGATTGTGCTTGAAACTTAAAATTGAAATGTGATCTCAGGAAATATTTTTTTTAATAAACAGGTGGTAAGAATTGATTAGAAAATGTAGAGTATTTCTGTTATAGATGTAAAAGTATGGAATAGATGAATTCAAGAGATGCAAGAACAATCTCATGCTTAAAAAGATGCTAACAAAACATTTATTGATAAATATTATGGACATGATATCTGTGGGTTTTTTATTTTAAATGTTTTTTTTTTTTTTTTTTTTTTTAATTTGAGTGAAAACCATGTTTTAATTTTGTGTGTGAACATTTGCTGTCGAAAAAATGTATATTTTTTTTCCTCATCAAACTTCATTCCAATGAGTTGGTGTATGCACACCATTTCAGCAAAATAAACATGAATCTAAATAAAAAGGTAAAGAACTGCTGCTACGGAAACATACATTTGTCGAAGGTATGAATCCGTTTGAAAACGTAACCCAGAAGAACTCATAGTGACTTCAGTGTAAGAGATGAACTTCAGAAATGTGTTCACATGGTCTGGGATATATCCCACTTAATTTTCCTTTTGGGTAAAATAAATCTGGGTTCTGTCTTAAAATGATCAAATTTGTGCTAAAGGATACGTCTGTTCATTAAATAGTTTTAAAGCTGATATCAGACTAGATTAGAATTAGTTTTTCTTTTAGAATGTTTTATTTGACAGTAAAAAATGTTTGCTCGTGTTTTTTTTAATAGATTTTCTTAATGATTTCTCTTTTCCAGTGACGTACAGGAGGGAAAGAAGTATGCGGGACGTGTACGATGAACGCTTTTTACCAGAAAGACCAGTAAGGAACTGTTTACTAATAAAAATTGAACCTTTTTGTGCTAAAATCTTTTAGCACAGATAGAACATTGTCCTAAAGAAAGGAATTTGTTCTCCTTCATAGGGTCCGTATCCCCGAGTAGCAGGTTGGGTAGAGAGAAGGGGTCCTTTTGGCAGGCCGGAGGACGA
This sequence comes from Oryzias javanicus, assembly GCA_003999625.1. Taxonomy (NCBI): domain Eukaryota; kingdom Metazoa; phylum Chordata; class Actinopteri; order Beloniformes; family Adrianichthyidae; genus Oryzias; species Oryzias javanicus. The sequence goes on along the minus strand of CM012459.1, from coordinate 25,165,391 downwards.
CTACGGCAGTCGCGGCGGGTACGATTATGAAGGAGGGCCTCGGTTTTACCCGAATGGAGGGGGGCCCAGGGGTTATCATGATGATCAGAGAGGCTACCAAGGAGATGGCCCACATTTCCCAGCAGAACGCAGAGGCGCTCCTCCATCCAGGAGGGTAAGAGCTGCTGGTTTTTCATTTACTTTATGTGGATTTTATGCATATGCTATTTATTTGGATTTTGTCTCAATTAGTTTTTAAAATGTTCCTTTGTTTTATGAAGGAGGAGTATCCTTACAGAGGACCGAGAGAGGACTCCCACGCAGGACGGCCAATGGAGTTTAGGTGAACTTCAAACTGAAGTGCAAACTCATTTTTCATTTATGTACTAAAGACCAACTCCAATCATCTGAACCTTTATCCAGCTCTACATCTTACTCCTGTGTTCTTGTGGGGTCTGACCATCATGTCATTATTGTAGTTGAAAGGGCAGCAGTCACAGAAATCACAGTCAATTTATTTTCTGTTTATTTAAAACTGCTGCATATTTTCAGTTTATAGTCAATGTTTGGCTTTATTGGTCTGTAAGGGGAAAAAAAATCATGATTTGGGCTGTAACGAGTATCCGTGTACTTGAATACTTGCATTCTGCTCCCGAAAATTCGTGTCCAAGATCGCAGATTCACAATCTTTATAAATGTAGTAGAGTGTTGTAAAATATGATCAAAATATTATCTGGGGACGATGTATTTTTGCTCTGAAATGCAGATTAATTTTGTATTTTAAGATTACGAACCAAAACAGCTAAAAGAGCAGCTGTACCGTCACCGGAAGTAAACAAACATCTTCGTGACAATGAACGGTTTTCAAAGTAAAACTAGCGAGAGCTTTTTTTCTGTTCAGAAACTGAGACTCAAGTTCCACTCACTGACATAACAACTGAAAACTTGAATTAACTTCAACACCGGAGCTTTAGCTCCAGTGTTTACATTCTTTTGGTTATGGTAACTCTTCAACAGTTAATGAAACTCCAGCTTGTTCTGAGGAAACGCAGCCTCGCGCTGCTGCAAGGCAGAAGTAATCAACGCCGCTGCATCAATATCTAATACTTAGAACGCAATCGATGAAGAACTTCGAGGATGGAAAACTATGGAGGGAAATTTCAGGTTTTTTGTTAAATGATCCAAAACAACAGGAATTTTTATCCTTTTTATGGTGTTTATGTTACGGCTGAATTTAACCAGAAGTCAAAATGTTAAAATGACGATGGTCTCCTGCTCTAAATAAATGTATAAATGGATGTAATTTAATACAAAAATGTTAGTTTTCATCCATCCAGTAAATAGACGTATACATAGCAATAAATATTATATTAAAAAGTAAGAATCGTGGTTCGATTCGTGAATCGTTGAGCTTGATTTGTGAATCGAATCTGATCACCACCTGAGCAACGATCCACAGCCCTGATCATGATTCTAACTGACTTGAGTTTATTGTGTTTAATTCGACAACCTTTGAAAATTGAACAACAAAAGAAGCAAATTAAGTGAGTATTTCTTTTTTTTTTTTGACCAATCAGGAAGACATGCCCCTAAATATGCACATCTTTTTTAAATGGTCATAAATAGAAAATATTTAATAATTTATTTCATTTGTGCTGTAGAATTGAATGGATTAGAATCCATGGGAAGCCAGCCCCTAGTGGTCATTTGAGGAACTGCCAATGTACAGTTTGCCTTCAGTTTGGGCTGTCAATCTTTGTTTTTGAAGTTTTGGTAAAACTGTGCTTTAATATAGAGAAAAAGAGGGTGTGGTCAAATCCTTGGTGCTGACTTTAGGGTTGGAGTTGGTTTACTTTAAACTCTTTTAAGTCAGATATTTGCTTTCTTTCAACTATTGTAATTCTTAAACTGTTTATGCAATTATCGTAGCGGAGAAAAGCAGCTTTATGTTGACGAGCAACACTTTTACACGTCAGTTCAAAGTCAATATGAAAAGCTGCTTTTCTTCACATGAGAATCATCTGATTCATGTTTGAGTGTTTAAAAGAGTCACGAGAGGTCAAAGAATGTGTGTTATCTCTAGTGTTTAAAGACTTAAACATGCAGAAAGAGTTTATAATCATTGAAATTTGACATATTTTAGTTCAGGATTTTTGCTTTTACGTAATCCTGAAGTGGACAGTCGTGCCCTGATTAGAAACCAATCAATTTTTTCACGTCAGGTTTTTGTCCGTTTGTTTTATGTCTTGACTTCAAATGTGCTTTTTTTTTATGTTTATTTCATTTTTTTTTTATGTCTGCAGCGCTCGTGCACCTCCACCTCATAGTGTTCGAAACCAGGGCATCTATCCAGCCCCCAGGTCGCTCCCTGAAAGCGGGGAAGACACGTTAGTGCAGGCCATCCGCAACCTCGACCGAGGGTATGGAAGACCGTCTGCTCAAAGATGAGCCTTTATGTACACTGCTCAAATGGATAAAGGGAACACAAAAACACTTCCAATCTTGTATTCTTTACACAGTAGCGTGTGCGAAGTTTTATGTCTAGAAAACTGCCGGATTCTGTTCACAACATCCGTCTTGGTCACATGACTTGAAGCGGATTCCTGCATAGTTAAGCTGAGAGCCAAAAGCTAACAAACGTTAAAAACATAGTTGGAACGTTTCTTCGGGGAGAAAAGAGTCGGTGAGGAAACCGAAGAAGAGCCTTCAACCTTATAGAAATATAAATCCGCTTTACAGACAAAACTGGGAATCTTCCTCCACATAAGGAATTATTGAGACAGTTGTTCTGTCGTAGCAGAATGCGCTACATGCTAATACACAGACGGACCCTCGTCTGGTTCACACACAAAGCTGGTGACTCAGTGAATCCACGTTTATATTATATTTAGAAAAGTATCAGTTTTACGACGATTACGTCATTTTATTTTGCTTTATTTATCCATCATACTTTAATAGTCAGACTTAGCTGAAGCTAGCGTCCTGTTGTTAGCCTCCACTTTGATGTTAAACGGGAAAATCTTAATCACAAAGTTCAAACATTTAACGAAGAAGGAAGATTCAGCCAAATAAAGTGGTGGAAACTTGTAAAAAGGGACATTTGAGAATTTTTCTACAGCAAAGCTGAAGAAGTTAGGCTCCGTTCAGAAACTTTAGCATAGAAAATGTGTTAAAAATACCCAATGAATGGGGTTTATGTAAAGACAAAATATGATCAATTTTAGAATTTTTTGAAACAAAATTTCTCATTGTAGTATTTTATTTTGAAAATACATTTTTAGGAACCAGAGGCTTAAAAATGCCAACATTGAGTTGTTTGGGTGTTCCCTTTATTTTTTCAAACAATGTATTTTGTTCATTCATTCTAAAGCCTGTGTTGTCTCTAGAAAGTCTTCATTAGCATTAGCTTGTTCCTTTAGTTAAAAAAAAAATTGGGAAATTTCTTTTTGGATTTATTAGAATATGAAAGAAAAGGAGGAGATTCCTGTCTTTAAACTCCCTGCTGTTGATTCCAGGGAGGACAGGGACCCCTACAGGAGGAAGGCTGCACTGTTCCCTCCCATCAGAGAGCGCTCCCCCACCCGCCGGGAGGTGGCCCGCTCCCCTCACAGTCGCTCCGGCTCCAGCGTGAGCAGCAGAGGATACTCCCCCGACAGAGCCAAGAGTCTGCCTTTTGCCTCACAGCAAAGCAAGAGTACGTACACTTTCTTCCTATCTCTGTCAGAATATTCAACATATTTTAAAACTTTTTTTTTTCATTTTAATTTTAAAGTCCATTCCAATTCTTATATAATATATTTTCAAACTTTTTGTTCTTATTTTTAAAGTTTTTAGAGCAAATGTTTCAACCAAAAAATTTTCATTAAGAATAATAAAAATATAGCTAATTTTTAAATTGTCAATTTAAAGACAAGTTTAACCCCAAAATGTATAATTTTTCATCACTAATTTGTGATCATGTCCAACACTGATGATCTGGCTGATTGGCTTTTCAGGCGTGGACGGTCCAGAAGGTCATGCCAGTCTCTCTGAACACCTCTGGGGGGCGATGTTTCCTCAGCAGAGTGGACATGACACTTTGGGTCTGTACTCTATGCCATGTGAACGAGCTTCAACTTGGGTGACGCCCTCTGCTGCATCCTTGTCATGTTGAGAAGGATGTCAAAACCAAACAAAAAACGGAGGCAGAACATTTTTAGGACTTAAAAACAAGATTGGAGATAATTTCACTCCATTTGAAACTCCATTTTTGTTTGTTTTTATTGCATGTTTTCACCCAGGTTTGAAGTGAGTTTCATTTTGATTTTTTTTTCTCAAATTAAACATAGTTTAGTATTTAACTCGTATTCCATTTTTTATACTGTTTTTGAGGTACATTATCACTTATTATGTCTTTTCTGCCGTTGCTCCTCTAATCTGTTCTCACATTTTGCTACTTTTCCTACGTTTTCATTGCATAGCGATCAAAAGTTTATAGATTTTGCTGTAAAATAGATTAAAGGTGCTAAAGTACCTCATTGCATGCTCATAGTTTCCTCTAAATACTCCCTTTTCTATGTATTTTTGAGTTCTTTTCCATCCCTGTTTTATTTGTCTGTTTCCATTTTTTTCAATATTTTTTTCTAAACACTTTCAGCACATTTATAAAACCGTAAGGCTCACTACATCCAAGAATTGACCAAAAATAAATAAATATTTGTAGTGAAAATGGTTTTTTTTAACCGTTTGGTTAAAACCACAAAAAATAAATGTCATTTTTATGACGTTTAGATAGTATCGATTACTTTCTGTTGGGTGATTTGGTCATTTTTTTTCACACAATAATGCTAGTTTAAGATGTAAAATTATTGACATGAAAAAAAAAAGTATTTTCTCACTGTCTCAAATTTGATCACACATTTTTAACATGGTAAAACTGTATTATAAAGAAATCATTGTTAGTAAATTTTAAGCTCTTTCAATACAGTAAGTAATTATTTACAAAATGAATAACTATAGATGAGCCATTCCCACCATAAACTTTTGAAAATTAGCTAAACGTTTTCTCTCCAAAAGCGTCATGGCCCACGCCACGTGCGCCCACGCTGCATGCGCGATCAGCCCAGCCCCACCACGCCGCGTGCGCCCACGCTCACACACATGTGGGAGTGACCATTCACCCACATCTTGAAGAGAAAAAAGTCAGAAGACTAAAGAGAGATGATAAAAAAAAAAGTAGCATGACACCTGGGAAGAAGTCAGAAGGACATCCATGACTGTTGTCAGGTAGATTGGTTAAAGTTGCGGTGAAAAAAAAAAGCAATTTGCTTGAATTTGCGTTAATAGTTGCGATCGTAACATCGCCAAATTCTGCAGGGTTTTGCGTACGCAACAAGCTAGCAAGTCATTTCTGGTGACATACCACATTACCCAAGAGAAGCCCTTCTACTGCCCCTAGTGGAAGGAGGATGAACTACAGGACAGAAAACATGATTATATACAGGAAGGTTGTGATCATGCTAATGTGAAAGGGTTCTTAGGAATATGTGTATCAATCCAATCGATCCGAATGGTAATAGGGTCATTAAGTGATTACAGTCGTATTAAAAAAATAAATACGTTAAGTAAAAAGGAAATAAAATTTGTTAATGTACAGACGATTATTTTCTTCCAAAATAAAGATATAATAAGTAAAAAAAATAAAAAAAACAGAAACTGCATGAAATTATATTTCTTTAAGGAAGCGTTTATTTAAAAAATGAAGCTTATTTTCTTAAAAGTGATGCATGTTTCAATAAAAAACATGGATCTACATTAGCAACAAGTTTCATGTTTGAGTGCGTCTTTGGCTTTCAGGGCTGTTTTTTTTTCTTTCTAAAATAAATTTCCATGTTTTACCTAATTCTGATTATCTGAATACAGTGTGTTTTATCAATATAAAGCACAATATAAGAGTAGGAAAATAGACTCTACTTTGACACTAAATGTCTCTTTCATATTTTTCTGTACATTTTTATTATTATTTTAGTCAGTATCCATCCATCAGTGCAAAGTAAACCCTCAATTCATGTAGAAAAGAAGTAAAAATAACAGTTTAGTCGGTGTGCGTTAAGCTTTTACAGATTTTAACAGCTCTAGTAAGGATCTTGTACAGATTTTTATGTGGCAGTCATTTTATTTTGACATTTAAATCATGGCTTTCTCCTAAAATGTGATACTTTAAGCACAAATGGAGCTTTATATTACAAAGAGTGGGGCCTGCATTGGGCGCCATAACTTGATGTTTCTCATTACATATCAGTTAAAGCAATTCGAGGTGACACTTAGAGGATTTGTTTCAGATATATGTGCACGCTCCGGCACTGCCGCTTTGTCAGGCCTCATAAAGATGCCACCAGCTCGTGCATGAAAGTCGACGGCGCGGGTGTAGAGTGTCTGATGAATTTCCCAAACCCCAAGCTTCCACTCTGGTGTGCTTTTTTTGATACCTTTTTATTTTTTGTGCGTTGGTTGTCGTTTGCTGTTGGAGTCGAGAGCGGAACGTGGCAGCAGGGTTTCAGGCAATGAGCACCTGGTTGAGTGGGCGTGGTCTCCCATTGCCTTTGACTGTATAAGAGAACTGGACTGCATACTGTGACTTCACTCCTTAAAAAAAGGCTTACTTTGGGTTCCAAATAAGTCTATTCACTCACCGTATTTCGTGACATACGGCCAGACATTGTTAGTAAACAGAGATCGGTCTGACTCATAGCTTCTACGGGAACCACTGTGGCCAATCAGGAGTGAGCTTGTTGGAAGTCCACACCCCTACGTTTCAAATGTTGAACATGAAACCACATATTTTTTATTTAGACATCTGATTGGTCAGTTTATAACTTGAAAAACTTTCACTACAGAAAAATATATATAAAAAACTAGGATTAGCGAGATCATGTTAGAAACCAACTCTGATGAGAAACTTGTTTTTGTTGTTTTTTAGATTTTCTGATGACGCAAAACATAAAGAAAATTGAGCTTAAAAATTGCATTTTTTAATATTTATTAAAAAACGTGAATCAGATCAGACGAAAAAATGTTGATTAAAAATGTATCTTATTTGTGACAGAAAATATTTAATGCGAGCCACAAACTTTTTGCTCCGCTACATTCAGATGGATCCACTTATAGAAAGAGGATGTGGTGGCAGACGAGATGGTGGCTGAGAATCATTAGTCAGAAGTAGTGCTGGGCATATGGAAAAAATGTTATCATGATGTTGATTATTCTACATCACAATAACATCTATCTTACGATATAAACCACAATAAAGTATATTTTTAGTTATTCTCTGAAAAAATATTGGACACAAATGTCATTACTTACTTTTCTCTGACTTTATTTTTTCAAGTAACATCTAACAGAAAAGTTACAAATGAGAATTTAAAAAAAATGCAGAATAGTTTAAAGTTTTTTAGAATTAAATTTTTTTTGCACACAAGTACAGCAATGAAAATAAACAAATAAAAAAAGATAGAAGAGAAATGGCACATAAGACAGTTTTCTATTGTCCACACAATATGTATCGTCATATCGGCCAGCACTAGCAGAAGCTGAAATTCTGCAAAATTTTAGAGTTTTAGCCCGCTTTTTTTTTTTTTTTAATGTGAAGAAATGGTTTAGTGTTCAGGATTAGCTTAAAATGTGTCAAAAAGAGGTTTATCAATTTCAAAAAGAACATTAACAAAAGTGTTTACATTTGTAAAACTGTAAAGACTTTTACAATGAAGGTTTAGCTCCAGACCGATGTTTAACTTTGACCACAGTTAGGGTCAACTCTTAATATGATCAGCATGAATCATCTTATTAGCAGCTTTGCACCATTCGTATTGTGTTGCATATCTGTGAAAAGGTGCTTTAAGTGTTGCTAACCAACAGAAAAACTGCTTTTCTCTACAGATCAGCTAACTCACGTTGATGATGTAAAGAGTAACAGGAGTTTTTACAAAGACACCTCATGTGATTAAAGGTTCAAAGTTTAAAACACAAAAAAACGTATCAGTTAGGGTTGCTGGTCATGTTAGTATTTTTGACCGAAATCTGTTATTTGAGGGGATGTTGTTCCAATTCCAGGCTTTCCTCTGGTTATTGGTTTTCAGCCACCATCCTGTCTGCCACCAGGTCCCCCTCACTTATAGACACACAGATTCATTGAACTGGAAGCTAGCGGGAGAGCATGTAAACAGAGAGCTCTCAGCAACAGGGAAGGAAACGGGGTCCCTCCCACAACTCGGAGGGACATTTTTAATGAACTCCTTCCACTCTGAAGAAACTATGTCCTAGAAATGACATTTCAAGTCTTTTGATTTTGGCTAAAAATGGCGTAATCATAATTAAAAGATTACTGGGAACTAAGGCTGGATATCGCCAATAATTTACAGAATTGATTCGATTCAGTTTTTGAAAATTATTTCTATCCTTTCAATTTGAGGCAATTTAATTTTGAGTTCACACATTTAGACCTATTTGTTTATAAATACATTAATCTATATTTTTTAATATATTCATATTAATCTAAAACAGTTCACATACTGTAAAAATAATGATAATAATAAGGAGATTGTTAATAGCATGAAGTGTTGCATGGATCCTCAAACCAAGAAGCTCCAACAATTGTTCTGCCTCTCCTGGAGGTCATTTCAGTTTGGCCACTAGGTGGTGATCGTGCTATAGCATTACATCTTATTTCAGAAGAAGAAGAAGAAAGTATGACAAAAAAAACAATGCTTTAAACCACAAATACTTGCTTTAAAAAACATTTCCTTAAGAGTTTGGAAAACTCATGCCCGTGAGTTTATAAAGATGTTCTCTTAGTCAGCAATGTATGTATGTAGGTCGACTGAACGTTAGCATTAGCCATCCTATGGGAAAACTCATAATACGTTAGCATCAAGATAGCGGACTTTATCTTTATGCGTTTACTATTAAGCTAAGATCGATTCAAAATTTGATCAACTCAGCCATTCTAGGTTTTAAAATAGATCAAAAAATGATTAGAGTAGGACTTAAAAATAAAAAAGTAGCAGACCAAAAATATATTTTATGGCAAATGTAATAACCAACAAGTGGTTATTACGTTCTTACTCCTCATGTTCACTAATTCTCCTTTAGATTCCTTTTTCCCTTTTTTTTTCTCACAAAACATCCAATTTTGCTCCTAATTCATGTCAAAATGTTTCACCTTTTGACCTCGTCTCTTTTTATGGTTGTAGACAAAATCCCCGGCCTTTCTCGGGAAGGATCCCCAAACAGCACAACGCTAACCAAGGTGAGCTCGAGCCGTTTCCGGATCCCAAACCTCGTTTGTTCAGCTCCACACTGTTTGGTTCCGTCTGCCTCTGTCGTTGCAGCCGAAAGCATCTGGAACTTCTTAAATCTTTCTCATAAGCATTCAGAGCACGTTAATGGGTTCTAAAGCGACGCTCGCACACGCCGCTCAAAAGCCAGGAGGCCCGAGCTTTGTTTACCTGCACTGTAAGCAGACTTCAGTCACAAGGACTCCTAATGGCTCGGGGAAAAGGGGTCAAGTGTTGGCGATTGTTAAAATACTTTTAGCGCCGAATGTGGACATTTCCTGAGCGATTTGCAAAGAGCAGTTTGTTTTGCTGATGCCATCCATCTTCAGCTGTGTGCCGGGCGGGAGTGTAAATGGAATCAGATGTGATTAGGAGCGCCGTGTCTGGCTGCGGCCACCCAGAAGCGTAAGGTCAGTCAGTAGCCCGAGTCATGACTTTATCACATGATCTTCGCCGCTGGAAGTCCCGGCGGAGCTCGCCGGGGTTTGTTGACGCTGTTTACGACCAACAGTTGCTGCCAACTACAGATTAAGACAATCTGTAGGGCTGTCATAAAAACACAGAAGTTTTGGATCTATAATTTGGAGCCATTCAAGATTATAAATGGAGGTTTTTATTTTGGTGGAAGGGTTAGAGTACATTTTTACCTAGAGCTTTTTAATGAAACTGAATCACAACTTGGCTTGTCCTTCATTCTGATTGGTTGCAGGGTATTTAGTAAAAGTGATAATGGATATCTTAAAAAGAAGCTACATACCTGAATGTTTTATATTATTAGGCTGGGCTAAACGCAAGTTGGTAACCGAAGCAACAGAAACTCAGAACAGATGTTGATGTTATTCCCTCTTTTTTTATCAAACAACAAGACAGCAGAAAAAGCATGAGGGATTTTATAGTTTTCTTTAACCTGTTTGGTAAACTTGATTGTTTTGAATCCTGGGATGCAGCAAAAGATGAAGAGAAAATAAGGAGGAAGAGATGAGACACCAAACGAACCTTTTGCTGCATCATCTGGACAAAAACGAGCAGGAAGAGGCACATTTTCCCTCTGAAATGATACTTTGTATCACTTAACACAAAGTTCGTCTTCTGCTCCTGAGCGAGGTCAATGCGATCTCTGTAGCCGTTACCATGACAGCGCATTCCACCGCTAATTAAATCATAAACCTAAAAAATAAAAAAAAAAGTACCAACATTTTTCCATACCTGGTATAAGATGGATAATGTCCTTTTGAGGTGTACATGTCAGAAATCAACAGATTTTATGAAAGTGGAAAGCTATTCAAGCTTCCGCCTTTGATTTAATTTGAAATTATTAAGCAATCAAAACAAGACTGTACAGTAAAATCAACAGAGGTTTACAACCATAAAAAGATATGTCAGACTTGGGTTTACTAGGCATCAAATCATAGATTTTTAGAAATTGATCAGGAGGAAATGAGTTTGTATAATCCCACGTTGGCCATTCATTTCTGATAATGAACACCTTGTTGCACATTATCCCTTACTTAAACCATCAAACATGAAATCAGAGGTTTTTGACTTCGACTGCGTGTCGCTACCAAACTGAGTGGCTTCTATTCGGATTCACAACTTTCTTTTAGATTAGATTAATTTTGAATTTCAATTCTGAAGGTTGCTACCCAGTACCGATCCATTACTGGTTCTATCTGCTGATTGTATTGTTGTTTTGTAGTATTTATCCATCACATCTTAAGTCAGATGACGATTCCAGTTTTTAACCTCCACTGTAACGGAAAAATCAATATCACTTTTTATTGACTCTTATGCACACTCTTGAGAATGAAGAATGGTTAAATCAAGTGAAGATATTTTACAGACTAATTTTTCCCTTAACATTATACCAATACCATCCAATTATTCAAGTAAAAACCAGTTAACAAACTATGAGTGCTTGAGTGTTGCAGCTCCAAAATGTTAGTGTTTCTATTTTAATTCATCACACTTGCTAATAAAAAAAGGTAGAAAAATTATCCAGAAACCCTTGCAGTGGTTTCTAAGTAATCAATTTAATCAGAGTTGGATTTTAATACATTTTATGACTTGAAATAATACATTTTGAACTTTTATGAATGATAGGATGCATTTTAACAGTCAAATTAACAGAAAACAGATTTTTTGTTGATACAAATTTTTGGTTTAAACAATATGATGAACAATTATGTTTGTTTTGGTGAATATCTAGGCATTTGAGGTTAATCATTTTCTCCCTTACTTAAACAATACAGTGCATTTAATGTAAATATACCACACAATGACTCTGAAACCAAACAAGTGGCTCAGAAACAAACAAAAGTGAGCTTTAAACACAAAGAATGATGAGATTCAAGCTGTAAACAGCTCTCCATCAAACGCGCATTTTTCTGCAAGTCGCTCTCCACCGCACAGTCAACACTCGTGACGAAAGTCAAAATGAGCTCCGCCCACGCCGGCTCACTGCAGCCCCCACTGCTGCGTTTGATCCAGCCTCTGCCGCATTGTTGTTCTCTCCTTCGGGGTCCGCCGACTCGTAACCCTGACCGAGATGAAAGGGCCCCGGCGAAGCTCCCCCTAATGGCTCCGGTCGTCGCCTGCTGTGGAGGTTCAACAAACGCAGGCTTCCTGGAGCCATCGCAGTCCCAAGAAAGTGAACGGGGGAGGGGGAAGGAGCTCTGGCCGCGTGCCAGGGCGCTCTCTGGATGACGGAGAGCTGTCCTACAGCAGAATTAAGGTCACCGGGCGGCTTCAGAGCAGCAAAACAAATTCCTGCCAGTCACGATTCAATATGTCAGCAACCATGATGAGAGTTGGGGTGCTTGTTGTGATAATAAATTTGATGGATCGGTTCATTTCTGTTAGTGTGGGGATTCCCTTCATACTTTCAAGGAAAGATCACTTGCAAGAACATCTAATTTTTTTCTCCTAATTATTTTCAAAGACTGACACTTTTGGGGACGTAGATGTCAGCCAACTGTAATTTCTTGAGCTTCTTCCACATTACACTCAGAAACGCACGTCCAAGCAACCACTGTCACACTTGTCAGCCTTTCAGATTTTAACTGCGTTCATAGAAACTCTACAACTTGTTTGAAACATGCTACATTCTAGCTACATTACAAGTGTTAGCCGCTTTAGAAGTGTTAGAACCGTTTGCCAAATTAGCTTACTCACAATACTAGTAGCTCCCAACCTTGTTTGCAACACGTAAAAAAGTTGTTAAAGCTAAAACCAACATTTGTAACTATGCTAACTCCCAAAGTTATCAATTACACATAACATAAACACACCGCATCAGAAGTGCTAGCTGCGTTAAAAGTGTTAGAAGCATAAGACAGCATTAGCGTATTCACAATACCTGTAGCTCCCAACTTTGTTTAAGATTATGCTAACTCTCAATATTGTGAGTAACATAAACACATCGGTATACGTTAGCTACATTAAAAGCGTTGGCCGCATTAAAAGTGTTAAACGTTAGCCGCATTAGCTTATTCACAATACCTGCAACTCCCAACCTTGTTTGCAACATGTAAAAAAGTTGATAAGGCTAAAACAAAAAAATTGTGACCATTCTATCTCCCAACATTGTTGATTGCATGTAACAAAGGCAAACCGCTACATGTTAGCTACAATAGAAGTGCGAGCCGCGTTAGCGTATTCCTAATACTTCCACACTATCCTTCGCAAACGCACATCCAAGCAACCACTTTCCATGTAAACGCGTGTATATGCGTATTTCGGGCTTCCACATTCAAAACGAGCCTTGTCCCCTTGTTGGTTCTAGAGGTGGGACAAAACATCGCCCTGGCGAACTTTCGCGATATTTCAGCTCACAAGCGATTCCCAGTCACCATTTCCTTTAATCGTATTTTTTTTTTTTTTTTTTTAAGAAGAGGTTCCTCTTAGTGATATATCATAGATTACCATGATAATTTATTGATTATTACAATATTTGCCATATTATGATACTCTTTGTATCATGAGCTATGTATTGTGAATTACATTGTATCGTCAGGAACCCTGAGATTCCCAGTCCTAGTTGCCACGCAAGTTTTTAAGTCTGTTTTTGGGCTCTATGTACAAATCGTAGAAAGTCAAACTAGTTAAATTTTGACCAGTTAGGAACTCGAATTTGGTCGTGATGTATAGGTAGCGACCCCTTTAAATCACAGAAGTGATTTCCAACGATTTGGAAATTGCTCATAGAGGAAAAATGAATGATTTGTGGTTTGTCCTCTGATGGAATTTTATGAGACCAAGTCTTTCACATATCATAATAGAACTGTGAAAGAAAAAGGTTGAAGCAAGATTCAAGAGATTTGTACCGCATAAAGCCTCATCCAACTGTAGGCATATGTGCTAATATCGAGTAGCAACAGTCCAGTGTAGACACCGTATGCTAAAAGTGCGTTCAGAGGTGTGTTTTTGAATGCACTTCCCATGCGGTATGAACATGTCATTAGAAATATTTCATAAAGCAAAATCAATTCATGCTAGAAAAGACCAAAAACATCAAAATAGTTTAATAAGTTACGTTTTATATATATATTCATTCTGTAGAACGCACTGATGCTTCTGGGTTCATGACATTCTCTATTTAGGCCAGTTGGCGGAAAACGTCTCTGCGCAGCTTTGACTTGAGAACATTTCCAGGTTTAACCGCAGCCGGTCAGCTGAAATGAAAGATTCTGACAGGGATATTTTTCCTTTTTCAAATGAGGCAAAGGAGGATGGAGACTGCCAAACCTGATCTCTCCTAACAGCTACATAGGGACTTATCCCAAGCGTGGCTTCAGGCGGCGGGGGCGGATAGGTCGGAATAATTGGATGATTCTTTTATGAGTTGTGCTTTTTTTATTGTGGACCACATTCTGGCCTTGTGATGTACCATCGCCTGTAATCTTGAGTCGGTCATGTAGGGATGTGAAGTGACTAAGTGTGTGGCCTGTTTCCTGTTCTCGTAGGGGTGGACTTTAGTCACGGTCAGGCAGCTCTGCTCCTGAGATGGCGAGCTCCCGTGGAGTCGAGAAATGAGCAAAAGAAATTGATCAGTGGTTCAAGATGGCCTGATTTCTTCAAAGCCTTACAGTGTGACGTCTTTTGAGTTTGCGGATTTCTTGAAATGTAGACTCTGGCTGTGTACGGACTCTGTCAGTCACCCAAACCTCTATAAGACCTTAAAGTAAGAGACTATCTACCACCCTGGATTTTATGAAAAGTTGGACAAGCTCACTTTTTTTATTTTATACCCACTTCAATCATTCTTGATCTATTGCAGGGGTGGGCAAACTACGGCCCGGGGGCCACATGCGGCCCCTTAAGCTACTTAATGTGGCCCTCCAAATTAAAATACATTGAATCAAAAATCCTAATTATTGTTTTATTTTCATTGTATTTCTGGTTTCTTCTCATGAATGGTGTTGTTTCTCTGACGTTCGTGTGTGTTCCTTTCTGAGTCAGATGGTGATCTTTCGGATTATTCCTACACCACATAAATGTAGCATTTCTTTGAGTTCACATTTTCCTCTGAAGAACATCAACCCATTGGATCGCCCAAAAGAGAACAAAAATCAAAATTTAGAAATTAAAACTCCCAAATTTTCTGTTTTTAAATTAATATATGTGAACTTGAATCCAAATTAAAGCATGTTTTTCTCTAAATTCCATAGTATTTTTTTAGTTTATGAGGTTGATTACCAAATCTCTCCCTCCATCTGCTCTTTGTCCGGCCCTTATGCCAAATTTTAGAACCCTTTGTGGCCCACGAGTCAAAACAATTGCCCACCCCTGATCTATTGTGAAAGCGTCCCCAGTGGTCTTTTAATTATGAACACGATCGTTTTTGTCCTCTGAGTTGTGGGCGGGACAGTTTGCGCAGAGCAACCCCGCCCCCGTTTCTCTCCCTGTTGCAGATAGCTCTCTGTTTAAGCAGAGCAGAGAGCTTGTGGCTTGCGCTGTGTGTTTTCTATGAATTTTTTTGACTGCTTTTGATTTAGTACGATTTTACATAAACAAAAACTGTATTTACTGCACTATAAGGCGCACAGTCAGTGAATGGTATATTTCCAAACTTATATCCTATATAATCACTGTTCCCTCTAAGCTGCGCACGTGCGCAACTGCGCACAGGTCCCACTCCCTTTGCGCACGGCTAATCTGTCCTGGGCACAATATAAAATTTCTATTGGCTCATTATTCCAAAAAGGACATGTGGGTAGATCGTGGCCCATCAGAAAATAAATAATCTTCCTTATCGTGAATTCGTCAATTGATTAAAATGCAAAACAGCCAATCGAACATCCTTGGTTACTCTCTGCAGAGCTTGGTTACTTTAAAAAAAAAAAAAAGAACTACCGCCCACATTCAGCTGGTCAAACAGTTGAAATATAGACGTGACTATAGCGTGAAGTGTTGCTCACTGTGGTTAAAGTAGCGCTCAGTGAGTTTCTGTGTTTGCTCAGACGCACAAAACATTAGAGGGAACATTGCATATGAGGTGCACCAAAACAAAAGACTCATTAAGCGAGACTATAAAGTCAGAAAGACTGAGACTGTAACTTTAACTGTTCATTATTTTAATAATGATTTAATAATTATTGTTTTATTTTCATTGTATTTCTGGTTTCTTCTCATGAATGGTGTTGTTTCTCTGGCGTTTGTTTTTTTCTGAGTCAGAAGGTGATTTTTCTGATTTCTTTGAGTTTGCATTTTCCTCTGAAGAACATCAACCCATTGGATCACCAAAAATCAAAATTTAGAAATTAGAATTCCCAAATTTTCTGTTTTTTAAATGAATATACAGTATATGAATTTTAATCCAAATTAAAGCATGTTTTTCTCTAAATTCCATACTATCTTTTTAGTTTATGAGGTTCATTACCAAATGACTCCTTCCATCTGCTCCTTGTCCGGCCCTTATGCCAAATTTTAGAACCCTTTCTGGCCCACAAATCAAAAATTTTGCCCACCCCTGGGCTAGAACAAACATTTGTGACTACATTTACTTCCAATTTTGTTAATAACATGTAACAATAACACACCGCTACAGGCTGGCTCACCGCTACAGGCTAGCTACATCAGAAGCGATAGAAGTGTTAGAAGCGTTAGCTCCCAACATTTTTACTTGCATAACCAAACACATTGCTCGACGTTAGCTGTGTTGGCATATTCGCAGCACCCATCCTTGTTTGCTACTAGTAAAAAACAATCTGACATTTTAACAGAATGCTGCGTATCTCCAAATTGGTGCGACATCAGTAAACACAACCAGAATTAATCCATATATAAGGTGCTCTAAATTGTAAGACACTCTGTCATTTTTGAAAAAATGAAGTGTGCCTGACATAGTGCTGAAAATAGAGAAATCAAATTCAATTTGGACTTAATTTTCCTTAAATATGTCCTTCATTATCAGAAAAATGCCATGAGAGGATGTTTCATTGGAGTGGGTCATCCACTCCAATGCATCGTGGTCTATATTTGCCAATCTCGAGACCATCAACGAACACCTGCTTTTTGCAAGGTCTTCTGGGAAATTTTGCACTGTATTTTGGAGTCGTAGATTTGGACACCCCAAAACCAAAGGGCGAACGTCACATATAGTCCACTAAGTAGTGAGTAGAGGGAGATGTCGTCCACAACTTCTTTATGTGAATCTATAGTTCAAGTATCTGCTAGTTTGCTTTCACCAAATCCCTTTTAGCTTGTGTAGAGCTAAAATAAGCCGCGCTTCTTCCTCAGCGCGCTTTATCATCCCCGTCTTTTATATAACCTTGGTAGACAGGCAGTGGGTCGGGTCAGAGGGTTCGACTGACTCACATTTCTGTCTATTACTCTCTATAGGGCTTCCTAGAGTATTTTGTCATCTGTCAGCTTTCTACATGTTTGTGGTGTTTTTACTCAGTTTCGAGTTCTGTCCTTCCAGGAGGACTGCCATCCCCCTCCTGACGTGGAAAAAGAGGAGCTGGCCGTGGCTCCGGTTGTCGAGGAGAACAAGTCGACGGACAACTTTCAGGAGAGGCGGGCCTCGGCAATCTCAGCCAAAGCTCAGGAGATCGAGAAGGTAAAAATTGTTCAAAACTAGCTGAAAATAATGAAGTATTAAAAAGGAGGCTTTTTACTTCGTCCAAAATACGTACTGTTAGTAGTTTTACAATTCTACGTCTGATAAAGTCGGAAAAATTGAGGGATCTTGTAAAAAACTGTGCTTTGGCACGCCGTCTTCCAGATGGTGGCAATTTTTAACAACCTAATTATATTCCAGAAAAGTCTACAAACGAACTTAAATCTCTTGAATTGGCTGTTTTTTCATTCATTTGAATAAATATAATGCCAGCAGCTGGAAGAAATGGGTAGAAATGGCTTCTGCAGGCTGTAACTTCTCAGCTTGCGCTCACATTTGGAATGCTCCCAATTTACACCCTCTGGGCTACATTGGAATTATAAATCAAATATAGAAACGTCGGCCTTTAGGCAGCAGAGCAAAAGCTTGGACACAAAGTGGAATTATGCATGATTGAAAAGCAGCGCTCAGCTGCTTAATAAAGCTGAAAACGCCCCAGGCTGGACATTCCAGCTCTGCTCAGGTATCTGATGCAGGTCGTCTCTGCATCAGTGAGCTCCACCGAGGCCTGCTGAGAATGGGAAACTCAATGACTGTATATGAGAAGTGGATAGCGTGAGCGTGATGTCATCTGCCATTTTTTTGTGTAACAGATGTGTTTTAGTCAAATGACGTCAATAAATTGTGATTGGTTTGAGTCGAATTGGTTTGAGTCGAAGTTTCTATAGCAACTACTCTCACCAATCAAGAGGAAGTTTTTTTTAAGGCCACGCCCCTTACATTTGAAAGAGGGTGGATCTGTCTGTGATTTTCATGGCTTTTTTTACACTGAAAACTGAAGTTGAAAAAAAATCTTTAGAAAAATCTGAAAATGATTTTTTAAAATGATCTTTGAGTATTATTTGTGCTTCACCATTTACAAAAAATTTGATTTTTTTTTTGTCTCGGAATCAGGAAAGTCAATAAAATCTCTGGGGAAAAAAACAAAAAAACCAGTGGATTTAAAGAGTAAAATGTGAAGAACTTTTTAGTTTTTTAAACACCAAAACCTTCAGACTATCTTTAGTCTGTGAACATGCTAACCTTTCAGACTTTGAAAGCATTAAAACCCAAGAGACGAGTTTTTCATTTTTTTTTGTTTGTTGTTCACAACACCCAAGCAGCTGCTGCAAAATGAAGCCGCTCTCGTCTGTTTCTGGCTTTCACGTGTTTTGCTGAGTCGCCTCCACGGTTCTTGTTTGGAGCGACTTTAGAAATGTCAGCCAGATGCTTGAGTCTTTTTTTTTTTTTTTTTTAATGATCCCTCAAGTCTGGTCTTGCCATCTTCCACCAGACACCGCTGCAGAATTCAGCAGCTCTACCAAAAAGCTTCCCTCAGATCTGAGCTGAGACTTCGTCTTAACAGCAGCGCCTCGGTAAGCCGTGTGGGCGTGGCCACGAGGCGCTTTGCTGAAATCCACAACAATCGCTACTCTTTAACGAGTTTGTTTTAACTCCCTGTAAAGACGCTTGAGATCATTTTTGAAGAGGTTTAACCCTTTGTCGTCTCTGCACTCACCGGGGCATGAGCCAATCAGATCGTCTGTTTTCAATCACGCAGGAATAACGCCAAATACGTAGAATTTACATTAAAAAATTAAAGTTAATGGTTTCTAAAATGTTATTAACTTTAAAAAATATTTAAAACATACATGACGGGATATTTGACAACTATTTTTTTTTATTATAGGTGATTGTTAAAGTACTTTATTGTTAAATAAATTTACAACTATTATTAATTTTAATGTCACTATTGTTTACAATTGTAGCATGTTGTTTGCAATTGTAATAAATTTGTTATTACTGTTTAATAGTTACTCATTAACTACCTATCATTGTTAAATAATTATTTTTAAATAACATATTGCTGAATAGTTACCTATTGTTATTTATAAACTGTTGTGATTGTTTTACTTAATTTTAAATAATTACCTAGCATTGTTAATTAATTATTTATTATTATGTAATTTTCTTATTTACAATTATTATTGTAAATTATCATTCATAATGAATTACTTATGTTTGTCAATTTTTTTCTTATTGTTAATTGATTATATATATTTAATGGTGTTGTTAATGAATTACTTGTTATAATTAATTACTCATTATTGTCAAAAAAAATACTTATTGTTTGTTACTTACCTTTACTATTAATTTTTTATATATTATTGTCAATTTATTACTAATTACTGGTAATTGTTGCCCTATTATTGTTAACTTATCACTTATTATTGTTTTAAGCTAACCATTGTGCCTCTTTTTAAAATTCATATAGTTTAGAGAATATTAAGCATTTTAAATATTTTTTTGCATTATTTTGATCAAGTTTTGTTTTGTTTTTTACATTTATACATTTTTCTTTTATTTATTTAGTTTTGATCTTTGTTATACAACTTAAAGCGTTTTGATCTCAACATATGTGATTGTTACCATTTAAAAAGGACATAAGTTACTATTAGAAGTGAGTTTATCAGAAAGTTATTATATATTATTAAAGAAAAATGTGTAAAAATACACACAAAAAGAAGATAAAGAAGAGATACATCAAGCATTGCCACAAAAAAGTTTTAAAGGTGTATTATTAGAATAAAATGTCAAAACGTCTTAGTAAGCAGTCTGTTAGGGTTGTTTCTTAAGTGATTTGGCCCATTTTTAAAGCGTTCCTCCACCTGTATTTATTTTGAAGGATCCTTGTTTTGGGGATCAGTAGAAAACCCCTCCCAGAGTCGAGAACTCGCTCCTTCCTGCTTGAGGGGATAACAGGCGGGGCTTCAGGAAGTGCGTCTTTCTCCGCATTGTACTAGAAAGAGGACTCTCTGCTCGTCTCCGTAAACGTCGTCCACACCCTGATGAGACATTTCCTGATTGGACGTTTCGTAGTCGCTGAACAAGAATAGAAAAGATCACAGACGCGACTGTAACTCAACTTGTCAGAAACACAAAGCGAAATAAACAGTTGCTTTACAAAAACATTCTTTTACTGATTAGGTTTGTAAAGTAAGGATTGGAAGCTAAAATCGACTAATCAAAGCTCAGTCCAAACATGAGGTTTTTGGTTTTAGGTTGTTTTTTTTAAAAAAAAACAAGGACAACTCATTTCCACTCTGTGCTTTTGTTTCATCTCATTTAAAAATCTATTTTTAGGAACAATTAGTGGTGCCACCTTAAATCAAAAAGAGGCAATTACAGTGGAGAATAAAGTCCTCTTAGAAAGATCACAACATCCGTGATCCATGTTAGTCAGAACAAACGGGAAATATTAAATATTTTAATTTTATAAATGGAACCTTTAAATTTGTCTTTTTTTTAAGCCAAAATGTGAAATTCTTATTGATAGTGGGTTTTTTTTTTTAATCATTTTTTGCCATTTTTGGCTGCAGTTTGTGAAAGTGTTCCCAACAAAAGTTTAATCAGTCTGTGTTTTCCGTATTTACACACAGCCATCATTGGGGTGGGCCTTTAAACTCCAAATTCAACAGCTTTTGCTGCGTCTACCTCTGTTCATCATTTGTACGACACGCTTAGTTTTTAACAAGCAGAATGGGAAAGACGCCATGAGTCGTTGCAAGCACGTTAACTCAGTTTGACAGCAGGTCTTTATTTGGGGTTCTCCATGCGTGCGTTCTGTTCTGGGATCATTGTGAGGATCCAGAAATAAAACCCAGCCGGCAACAGCAGCCACTATTGCTATCCGGTGAATGCGGGCCTTGACCCGTCGGCTTTTTCCACACATTTGTGAAACCGGTGTCTCCTTGCAGAAACGCCACACGCGTTACATGGAAACCTCCAGATTAGATTCCAGCAGCAGGAGAACAAGAAATGTTTTAAACTAAATGTATCACCTCTGTCTGCGTTCAGCAAAAATCTGAAGTTTTTGCTCCCAAAGCTCCAGTTGAAAACGGGACAATAACCTTGTTTCCACTGAGTGGTCCCAGTCTGGTTTTTGAGTGTTTCCGTTGTAAAACGGACCCATTAAACAGCACCGACCCGCACCTCTTAGGTTGTAGGTCCATTAAAAAGTGTATCGGAACAGTTGGGGTGGAGTCGTTATTCTCCCCCATTGATTGTCAGAAAGTGATGATGGCATTAAAAGGACCAATATAGCGCTCCTTTAAGCTAACGTTTCATACGCATTCAGGTTTTTGCGGTTTCCTGTGTGCTCTTTTGGTCACCAGTCGACATTGAAAATGCCTGTTATACGCGATGTACCGAAAATAAAGCAATATAAAGACGAGCTGCTGGAAGACCTCCATTGTTGTCGCTTCTCTAGTCGTTGCACAATAAAGACACGGTAGCGGTCTACACCACGCATACGCCCTGAAAACAAACCGCTCAGTGGAAGCCAGGTTTAATAGTTTTTCAACATTTCTAAGACATTTCCCATCAGTTTTTCTCTTTGTTTGATGTAAAATCTACATCTAAACTATTAGCATGTCCAGTTTTTAAAATTTTATATTAGGCTGGACACATTTGGCTTGCTTGAAGTGAACCAGAGATATTTCAGAACAAATTTTCAGTCTGGATTCACGCAAACGGACCCAAGTCCAGGACCTGGAATCGCTCTCTGTCCCGTTTTTCTAGGTGGTGTCGGTTCGTATAAATTTGGACTGAGCTCCGGTTCACTCTGAGTGTTCTCAGTCTGAATAGGCTCCATGCTTGGAGTGGAACAACTGGACTAAAACAGCCACCGTAGCCAGGTGCAACCAGAGTACTGGAGCAACAATGAGACACAGCAACTCATTGAAATGTGGTCAGATGAGTGTAAACTCATTAAAACAAAACTTTTAAGGTGATACACATAGATCCTCACAGTGTATGTCATAAACACTTAATCGGCGTCTCATCAGTAATGGCCTTGCAGTATGCCGTCACTGTACCAAAGTATCAAGTAATGTACCTGACCTTGATACAGACGTTTAAAATTGGTCAGTGAAATTTTCAGTTTAAATAAGTGAACCATCTCAACAAGGGTTGTAAAGTATAGGACTTGCATTATTCTTTCTCTGGTTGCTTTGTAATTCCTGATTAGATCTTTAGTCACGTTTTGTTTATAAGCTTTAAACAGAAATCACAGTCTAAATACAGACCAAAGTTCAGGACTCCATCTGGACATTTCTAGTCTGAATCCACTCTAAGATAATTAGCTCTGCTGATGTTTGACTGCTTTACATGGCTCGGTATGTTGAGTTCTCTCCTCGCCCTCAGGTGTACCGCAAAGACTGTGAGACATTCGGCATGGTGGTGAAAATGCTGGTGGCCAAAGACCCCAACTTGGAGAAACAGCTGCAGGTGCCCCTCAGGGAGAACCTCGGGGAGATCCGCGAACGCTGCCTGGAGGACCTCAAACACTTCATCAACAAGCTGGACCAAGCGGCGCTGCATTCAGAACCCCCCATGTGCGACTCCACAGCCCCCTCCACGTCAGCGGCGCCCCATAAACTCTCAAAAACTGGAATCAATCACAGCTCGTCTTACTGAGGCGTCGAATTTTCAGGTTGCTGGACTAAACCATCTCCATGGCAACACGACAGAAAAGAACAGTATTATTTTTGAACATTTTTTTTTTACAGTCGTGTCTTTTCTGTTGGAATTTAAATTTCAATTTTTCTGTTGAATTTTGCTACAAGAAATATTTAAAAATGTTTTGACGGTGAGTTCACTATTTAAACTTGATTTTTGAGTGACAAAAAGCAAACAATTCTCAAGCATGATAACACTTTTGTAGAGTTCTTTTCAATATTGTCATACTTTGTAGCAGTCAGAGGTGTTTTGAGCTGCTAAATTTTGCAACACTTGTATGTTAGCAAAAAAAAAAAAAAAAAACTTACATAAATTTATACTGTACATAAAAGCCAGAGGAGTTCATTTTTCTCACATCTAAAATCCTGTTTTATCCTAATGGTAAAAGTTATAACATTAATTTTAGATGTACTTTCATTAGAGGTGGTAATTGACAAACTCATTTATATCTTTTTAACCCTTCCGCTCTCCTTGGGGTCCAGATGGCTCCAACCACATATTGTTATGCGATTTCTTCCATGACAAATGTGGACGAAGGGGACAGGATTTTATGTCTGCCATGGACATTAGTAAAACTCCGAAATCAGTGAAAAAAAAAAAGTTCAGCGCACTGTCCTGTGGTGTCCAGATGACCCCACTTTTAATGTAAACAAGCTAAGGAGAACGGAAGGGTTACACCAAAAAGTCCCAGCAGGATTTGCTCCGTCACAGAAAAATACCAACAATCGTGATTTGAAGAAGTGAAACATCCAACCAAAAACACCTTCTTTTCTTTTATTTCAAGGGGGGAAATGGTTTATTACAAGCGTCCTTAAATCACAAAGCTTTTATTTTCTCCAACTTTCATTATCAAACAGGTGGAAATATTGCTGCCTGCTGTTTTCTGAGTTCTACTACAAAACCAACAAATTTCTTACCCGGTACCCTCTTTAATACGTCTTATTAAATAGCCACCAGTGTTTTTTTTTAATCTTTTTTATGCACAAATGTTATGTTTTTCCTTATACACTTAAGAATTAAACAGTTCTTTAAACTGTAAATAGAAAAATACCATTAATAAAATCTTAACTTAGTATATACATTTTGATTTTGTGCTATTGTGCATTAAATAATGAGTTAGTTCTTATTATCTACTGTAACGATGCACTTTTGTACAATAGCGTTGCTTTTTTTTAAATGCACAAATGAAGTTTTGAAAAGCATGATGGGAATGGCAAAAAGGCTTGTTAAAAAGGTGGGGAAAAAGTTTTCATGCTCTAAAAGAGAGCAACCAACTTCAGGGTTTTATGCTGTAGACGATTGAATTTCTAAAACCTGTGGTGAGCTGAACCATCAATGTAGGGAAATAGCCTGGCAGAACTGGCAGTCTGACGTTCAGATGATTCGCCCTGTTAAGAAATGATGCAGTTTTTGGAGCGGCGGCTCTTCCGACGACCGGTCTGAGAGCCGGGGCTCAGGGCTGTTACCCGCGTGGGGTAGTCCTCTGCATAGTAGTGCCCGGCAGGTCTTGGCTGAGGAATCGGTTGGCCCAAGAAATAGCCCTCCTCTTCAGAGTCCGAGGACGAGGAGGAGCAAGTGGAGCACCAGTCGTCCTCGTCTCTCTGGAATTCCGCAAAATGTGCAAGCCGTGGGTCGTTCTGCGCCGAGCAGCGGAGCATGTAGTCGGATCGGGTCTGGGAGTAGGCAAGGGGTAACATGTGTGGGGGTTGCTGGAGACGGATGGCACCGCGCTGAGGGTCTCTGAGAACCTGCTGCTCAAACGGTCTGTGAGCGCGCTCCACAGGCATCATGTGAAGGGCATTGTCTGAGCGGGATTTGCGGCTCCTGTGGTGCCGGCTCTGTCGGTGATGGCGCTGCCTGCTGCGCCCTTGGTGACTCGTGGAGCGGCTTCTCTCTCGGCCCATCTCCTCCGGGTAGAACAGCCTCCTCTGGGGCTTCTCGCTCATGGGATGCTTTGCCACGCTGGCCTCGTAGCCATCGTTGTATCCATTGTCCACTGTGTCTTCGGAGAATTTGACCATCTGAGGTGGCCTGGACTGTGACTTGCTCCTCCTTAGAGCTGGAGGTTGAACAAAGGATGGAGAGAGGCACTCGGGTTGTGGAGAGTGGAGTCCCACTGGTATCCCCCCTCTCATTCCGAGCACCACCCCTTGCTCGGCCTCCTCCACTCCTTTTTCCATGCTGAAGGTGAGTGAGGAATTAAAGGTCCCCATGCTGCTCATCTTCTCACAGTCATCTGGCACAGTGGAATCCTGCATGGCGTGAAGTGAGTAGAGTGCTGGCCTGTCCCTGGTATCTCCATCCACGGATGTGCCTAGGTGGGGAAACACAGGAAAGTTCAACCACACGGACGTCTTTTATTTACATCCACTTGTGCATCAAGTACGATCCTTACCTGTAATATTTGAGAGTGCCAGAGAGTCCATGGAATCTCCAACGCCCTTCTCCACTTTCCTCAGCTCATCAGCAATACATTCTAGGGAATGGTCATACCACTCCCTTGTCTCTGGCCAGAAAGCCTGTCTTCCTGCACCGGACTGCTCCTGGTCTTGGTCCAGCTCCAGTTCTTGAATCTTTCTGGCACTTGCAGGACCTGGGTGACTCCCATAAGCAGAGTCTCCCAGTCCATCCTGTGACTGGGCCCAATACATTTCAGGTAGGTGCTTCTTGTCCATTAATCCTGGACTGAGGCTATTTGATAGGGACTGGCTGGAGATCTGGCTCTGAGTGGGACTGACAGGGGTGGGAGAGGAGCTGTTAATCCCCATCAATGTGGATTCTGCTTTCATCCATGGATCAGATACACTTAATAGCCTATTTCTGTCGTTGGGTGATTTCACAGATGGCTGCTGAAGTTGGTGTAGTATTCCACTGTCGCCAAACTTGAGCAAGAGCTGAGTCATGAAGTCCTCATGCTGGGCCCATTCTTCTGGATCCTCCTCACCACCGGGATCCTGTTCCTCCCTTTCCCTCCAAAACCTATCCTCCTCCAGGTCGAGGCGGGCAAGTTTCTGCCCCACAATATCAATATTGCCATCAGCATCTCCATCCCCTTCACCGTCCCCATACTTGTAGAGATTGAACAACTGTGACTGTCTCCACTGTTCTGCCGGTCTGCTGTTCTTCCCGATGCGGACACTGCGGCGCGATTCCCGAGAACGGGCCGACTGGAACGCGGAATCCGAGGAGTCGGAGGCGTGAATGTCTTCCCCCTGGCTGCAAGCCTTGGAACAGTAGATACGACGTTGCTTGGGCAAGAAGGGACAACCGAGCAGCGAGGTCTTACACTGGGCACAGCAGAAGCATTGGTCAGTGGCATGCCAGTGGACACCTTCATAGGTCATCTGAGCATGATCGACCCCTACAGATTGTTGCATTGGAGACAAAAAGAGAATGTCAGTGAAGTTGACCCCACCCAACAACAAATATCCTTCTCGAGTATGACTTACCGATGTTTTCGCCACAGGCCTCGCAGTACTCTGCATAAAGTGACTCGAAGCAGCCGCAGCAGAAGGGTCTTCCATCTTTCATGATGTACCGCTGCCCGCCCAACATCGTCCCGCACTCGAAGCAAGCAAAGTGCTTCATGTGCCAATGACGGCCCTCTGCTTCAGTACACTCGTCGGCAAAGATGATCTAAACAGAAAAAAAATGTAGCCTTGATAAGCATTTGTGTCCCTTTTGATACACTAAAACCAGAAGTTTGCATTAGCACTGGAGCCTACTTCATCGCAAGAGGAACATCGTGGTTTGATGAGCTCAGCATGGTGCCTTCCGCAGAAGATCTTGCCATTGTTGTAGAAATAGATCAAATCCACCAGCAGTTCTTGACACGTAGAGCACGCAAAGCATGATGGGTGCCAGCAGGGGGTTGGCCCGCTCTGGATGCAAAAACTGCCATCTCGCCTCCGTTAATGCCACCGCGACACTGGAATTCACCAAACAGATGTTAATAGTTGGTCACATTTACATTTTATTAACCCTCGTTCTCTTTTATATATTAATGAGGGATCCCTTCCATGACAAAGGTGGACAGGATTTCATGTCTGCCACGGACACCAGTGAAGATAAAAACAACGCACTGATTGTAAAGAAGCCTGGGATTGCACCAGGGTTAACCATAGATAAAGCAGAATCAGCACATTTTTACAGAAGAAAAAAAAACATTTGTATGGTTTATTATGAGAAAAGAAGTAGACAGATTCCAATTTTTTACACATATTTTGTAGCTCTGAGTGTTCCCGTGGAAACAAACAAATGAAATATATCTTGCGTAATCCACAAATAATGCAGTTATTAGCCAATAACTGGAGCCAATAGCCACCGTGGACACTATCTATAGCTACTTTAACCCTAATAGACTAGATCTTTAGCTTCAATGTTGACATTCTTTTGACTACTATAATTCTTCCACCATTTTCACACTAATGTAATTCCAGAGAATAATTTGTAGTAATGTTTAGCATATCAGTATAATGTTAATATGAAAACTTGATTTTTAAAATTCAGCTGATGGTGATCACATGAACCGTCAAAAGACGGTGTTTTATTTGTGTGTGACCGGCAACATCTCTGGTGTTGATTGATTGTTTATGGGTTAGCATCATCTCACACCCGGAGAACACTGGCCTTGGTCCTTCAAGTTGATAGATCTTATGACTCCATTTTTACAGAGCATGCCTCAACATGCGGTCTTTATATATCTAAGCATGCTAGTGACACACCAATGGGCAGCTACAGGATAGCATACCCAGCTGTTAGCCATTATTACCAGTTTGGACAAACGGGGGGGGGCTTAGTTATGGGGGTGTTGCATGTCCCTCGGGGTTAAAGTGCAGAGAAACCGGAGAAGTGTGTTTATATTTGCGCAAATGTCTTCCTGATATTCGAACGCTTGATGCCCGGTTGACCACAGGACATATTTACAGAGTATTTGCGAATGTGCAGATATGTTCATGAGCCCAAATGCACACCCACTGGTATTCCTGTGAATCTCTTCGGCTTACGCGGGGGGCCTTGCGTCCTCCACGCTAGTGTTTGAGGAATGACAGACTGTGTCTGTCTGTTCAGGAGGAATTAGCGTGGCTGTTGGCCCCGGATCCCAGGCGCACAAAGGGGTTTAGTCACTTGTCATGGATGCATTTGGAAGAAACCACATGGGAACTCCTGTTTAGCACAAGGGAAGGATGTTTTTCTGAAATACGATCATGGCTGAGGTGACTGGTGCCAGATTGAGTCGATGCAACATTACATTTCTTGTGCAAAAGTTAAAAACTTTTATTTCTTCAAAGATTTTTTTTGGGGAGAATTTTCCATAAAATCTCCTGCGAAGCAGCTGCACACAGAGAACAGATCTAATTACAGCAGTTAATGTGGAATTATCCCCCACATACTGGGACTTGTTATGGGTAGGGAGGGGGGCAAACAAGACTGTTCGACTCTGCAAGAATGACTAATTAGCTTGAGCGTTTTTGTGGTCGTTCGTGCTGGGATGTAGATGGGTGGCAGGAAATTGGCTGAACTTCTCACAAGGAACTGCCCTCTTCATTTGGCTTAAGCAGAAACCTCCCAGTCCCCATCTCCCCCCTCCGGCTTCCTCCTCATCGCTAATGAGGAAGTTTGTGCTTGTGATTAAAACTGCTATAAATATCAGGCAGGATTGTCCTTTAGGGCTACCATAGATAGAACAGCGGAGGCCACACAGGAGAAAAAGAACTACCAATTAGTTCACTTTTGTATAAAACTCAATTGGGTCCTAACAAATTATTGTTTTCTCGTTTATGCAACTTTTTTGAAAAATTGTTACTACTTTGGGGAGTTTTCCTGCACCACATTTCTTCCTTAAGAGGATTTTTTATTTAACCCGTGCGTTGTTCATTGGATCCAGATGACCCCTACCCTTATATTGTTGTTATCCATCCAATGACAAAGGTAGATAGGATTTTATGTCGGTTACGGACATCAGTGAAGATAAAAAAATCTTTTTAAAAAATTTAGAGCGCTGTCTTGAGGGGTCCAGATGACCCCACTTTAAATGTAAACTAAGATAGCACAAGGGTCAATAAGCAGTATTTTTACTGTTACAATGGGCTGGTTTTTTTTTTTTATTAGCATTTGAACCTTTTATTGAAGAAATACAACTAAAATGGTCGTAATATTGGTATTTCCCACTGCAGGAATTCACGTCCTGCTCTGTGGTCAGGCCTCTGCGTCGCTGCGAATCCGTTGCGTTTGGTTCAAATTTTTGACAGACAAACAGCTGAACTGCGTGAGCGAATATTAGGGATTAGCATGAATGTATGTGAGTTTCAAAGTTTTTTTGGGCCTGTGGCTGCTGCGAACACTGTATGCTATATGAGCTGATTCGCGTTGTTAGCTGCTTAGATTGTAGATACGTCTTCTCCCCTGTGGCTGCCGCTCTCGCACTCTCTAGCTGTAACGCTAGCCGTGTGAGCCCGGGGTTAGAAACAGAATCCACGAGGGTGGAATCGAGGCCCAACAGCCACAGGTGGGAGTTGTGCTTACAGCCAAACACTGTGCAAGATGGTTAGCATTTGCCAGTGAACACCAAGATTGGCCTTTTTGTCTCTGGCGCCCTGTGCTCTTCATGGATGAAAGCCTGTTCACCCTGACAGAACTTAAGAGTCTGGAGGTGCATTTGGTGGAAGCACTGTACAAATCTCAATTCAATTTTAGAAATGAAACAAAAATAAAAAAAATTCCAGAAACCAAAACACAATTACGAAAAAATGAAACAAGAAAAGAAACATTTCAAAAAACTTTGGGGAAATTTGATGTTTTATGTTAATATTTGTAAAAAAAAAAAAAAGTAAACATTTATTTTAGAATTTGCCTAATGACCAAGATTATACTGTAAATAAGATATTTTCCAACTATGACTCAGCACATAAACTGCAACTATTGTACTTTAATAACGATTTAGGTAATCACTTTTTACTTTTTAATAAAAATAAAGTAAAACAATGAGCCCAAAAGATGATGATTAAGTATTATTATTAAAAAAACAATGCTAGGCTTCCTTAAGTATAATTTTGGGATATGCGAGTGCTCCGCTCACACAAGACTCAGAAACCTACATTCAAGCGACCTCCTCCATTGGCTCTTCTATGTAAACGTGCATAAGTGTGCATTTTGGGCTTCTGCGTGTTCACACATCAATAGACATTTTTTAAGTCATTTTTTTATGCTTCAAGTAAAAAACGTGCTGCCATTGAGGAAATTTTGACCAATCAGGGATTTGTCATGCGTAAGCACCAGGTAGCAAGAATACTACATGCTAAAAACACGTCTAGCGCCTTCTTATATGCACACCCCTGTTGTAGCTCAACCGCCACTGACTGATGCAGCACGAGTGATGAAACCTACGTTTTCACAGCGAGCGTGCTGCAAAGCTCTGGGGAGGATCTTCGGCGCTCCTCGCCCCAGTGCCTCCCTCTTCCTCTGGGAGCTGAACATGAGGAGCTCCTTCTTCTCCTCTTCTGTCAGAGAATGACAGTACCGCACCTGTTGGATAAACATTAAAGAATAAAATAATATATTAACACTTTGGAAGAGCTCAACGACAGTGCTGATAGTTTTATTTTTTGCCAGACAACCTTAAGGAAAGAGTCGAACATTTAAAGTCCAAATATGGTCAGGAAGAGAGTTCAATCGAAGCCAAACTCCCCTGAAGGGCCGCTTTGGAGAAACACACACACATCCTTCATCTGTGTTTACAAAAGGGGATGAAAGTCGAGATAAAAGACTGTCATGACGGTTGTTTAGACAATCCTAGAGACCAACCATCAGATCGTCGTTGGAGTTTAAAGAAGCCAGCTCCACTGTTGTCCAAACCATGCTGCGGTGGGAGCTCTCGCTCGAATGTCACTTTGATGTTCCTCTCGACCGCGAACCCCCCCACCAGGTCCACCGACAAACATCATAAATGTGGCCAACCGCATCATCGAACGTAAACTCCGCACACGTGAAAGGAGCGCTGGTGTACACACCCGTAAAACGAAGCCGCTTCTCGTCTGGATTTCGGAGAATGCGGCCGTTGTTGTGCAGGAGAAAGAGTAGAGGGACCGCGCAGACTTTACTCAGCTGCGGCTTATTCTAGCGCCATTAAACCCGTTCTCTTTATTACCTGATAGTGAAACAAAAGACGGCTTTTTTTACACTTGTACACATACTGCCGTCGTTGGTGTTTAATGTTGAGTGCTGTCCTTGCGGCGCTCTGTAATTACGCCGCCATCAACATCGGTTAACAATCCAGATGGTTTGAAGGACGCTGGGAATTTGCTGCAGTGCGCCTTTTAGAAGAGTACACGGCAGCTGATACAACACATACAAAACGTCATAAAGCCGTACAGAAAAAAATACTTCCATGCCATACTGTATGATGTGAAGAGCGCTCATCACAGCATACATTAGCAATTTAACACAGGAGCTTTAGCTCCATTATCTATATTATTTATGTAATTCTGAAGTAGAGAAAACGGGAATTGCAACATTTTACAACACTTTACGTCAAAACTGATGAAAAGCTGAGTTGCGATAAGTCAAAGAGTTATTTTAATGTCGTCAGCGACATCTCCGGTGTTAAACAGTTACGTCCCCAAAACAAAATAAGTTTACATAGTGAATGTAGATCCGAACTCTCAACAAAGGTACCTGACAGTTTGTGCTCGCCCAGATTACTAAACGAAGACATGAATCAGTAATTATTCATCTGTTCATTCTTAAACTGAAAGAACAAAGAGAATGGTTTGCTAATTGGCACAAAAGGATGACAAACTGAAAGAATGATTTCTTAATCTGTGAATGCAGAATACTGGACTAAGAGAATATTTCATTATCTCTACAAACAGGTTACATAATTAAGGGGAACAATTTTTTAATATGTACAGAGATTATTAAATTGAGAGAATGATAATAATTTGTGCACACAGATTATGAAATTAAAAGATTACGTAATTCCTTAATCTCAATAGGAAAAAACACTACCCAAACTGTACACACGGATCACTAAACTGAAAGAGCAATTTCTTAATCTGTACACACAAATAACAAAATCAAGAAAACAATATTGTAATCCGTACACACAGATTACTGAATTGAAGAAAACTTCCTAATCTGGACAATTGAGAAAATTATATCTCAATCTGTACACACATTACTTAAATTAACTATATTCAGAGAACATTTTCCTAATCTGTACACAGTTTAATAAATTGAAAGAGCTATTTTTCAATTTGCAGATACAGATTATAAAATGGAGAGAAAAAATCTTAATCTGTGCATATAGAATTCCACAAAATTCCCCTCTACCAGGTGCCGGATGCCTCAAGAATATTTCTTGAATGAATTTATGTTTGTTACAACATCGCAGAAAAACTACTTGCTGGAAATATTAAACTTTATTTCTCATTGGAAGTTTAGTTTTTTATTTTTCTGATCAAAATCTCCAACAACTAAAGCGCTAATTCCTTGGTTGAGTCTTGACCTTTGCTACAACCTTTAACATCACGAATGTCCATTCATGTCTTTTTACTGCACTGACATGAAAAAAAGGATGTTTATCTACAGGAGTTTTTCTGTGCTCCTTAAAATAAAATTTCTATTGAACTCCTGCCGTTCTGCAGAAACTATGTCCTAGAATATGACAAGTTTTAGATAAAAAAAACGCAGAATTACACTTAATCGACCACTGGGAATACTTTTACAATAGATCAAAAAAATAATCAGGGTGGGACTGTTTGTTGTTGGCTTTTTCCATTTCCCAAATTCCATTCGAGTTTTTATTTTTGTACCTCGCTGTCATGTGGTGGAAGCTGGTAGAGGAGCTGACGGATCCTGTGCTTCTCCCTGGACTGTTCACGTACGGCACCTTGTCTTCAGGCAGACAGGAGAAATACATCTGGACCTGCAGGCAAGAGTCACATGACGGTTAAAAAAAAAAAAACGTGTGAAAGTGAAGTCATATCAGGTCACGGTGACTTAATGGTTTGAACAGACTCTCCAAGGCATCAGAAAGTGTCTTATTTTGACAGCCAAACACGTCGATGTGAATCCAGTCTCTGTGAGATGACGGCCCACAAAGAGAGACCAACGGACTGGAAATGTTCATGTTTGCCTTTCTTAATTCCCCCTGACAAGAACAAACCGAAACCCGAGCAGCATGTGGTTCACTCAAACAAAAACAATGATTTCATGGGGTCTGACTCAGATGAGAGCGATGTTTTTATTTAAAAAAGTGAACCCTACAGTCAGATGGTGTAAGGATTCAGCATTAAACTATGAAGGTTAAACTTCTCACTACTGTAAGACACATCAGAGGAATGACAGATGACGACAGATGCTGATTTGAAGCTGAAATGATAACATAACTTCTATCACCTGATGTCAATCATGTCCAGTAGCCAATAGGCTCAAAGCCCCTCCCCCATTAAAACTAGTGTCAAGTCTGAAAATGAAAATTTGAAGTTGAAACTGTAAATTGTAGAAGAAACAAAAAAAGTTGAAAATACTGTACAAAACAGCAGCTGTTACTTATTAACTTTTTTTTATTGTTTTTTTGTTTTTATTCAAGTTTCACATTTTTTTTAAATGTTTCGATATTTCTTTCAAGATTACATTATACTTTAAAAAATTTTTTTTTACAGTTTTTGCCTCAAATGCTATTTTTTAAGTTCATGAATAGTTGTTTGAAAATACTTTTTAAAATTTAAATATAGTTTAAAATGTATATTTTCTTGAATTAGAATTCCCTTTTTAGAGTGACAAATCTTTTTTCTGCTTTTCACTTTTTCTTTTAATTATTTTTATTGAAGATTTGATTTTTTTTTAATATTGTTTCTAGTTTAAAATATATAGAAATACATTCTCAGTTAGATAAAACTTCTTTCAAAATTTAAATTTTTTTTCAAATTGCTAAATCTTTTTTACATTTATTTAAAGTATTCAAAAATATATATTTTTACACATTTCCTTTAATTTTTTTCCAGTTAAAAATGTTTTTAATTATTATTTTTTCACATTTTGAATTTTTCTTTAAGCCTTGAACTTTCCTTTTAAAATTTACTGTATATCTTTTTTTCAAATTAACAGTTTTTTTATTTTCAATATTGCTCTAAAATTTTAATTATATTTATCTCAAATTTACTTTTGTATTTTCTTGTTTAAAGACTTCAAGACTTTTCTTTTTTTCAGTTTTCAATTTTAACTTTAAATTTACCGTTTTTTACAATTTTTTAAATTTCTTTAAGCTTAGAACATACCATATTGCAATTTAAAATTTTGTTGCAAACGTAAAAAATATTTTTTATAATTATCTACCTATATATAAATGTTATTTTTTATATCTATCTTTGTTTCACAAATTTTTATTATTTTTTTAAAGTTTACTTTTGAGTTACAAACTGTTTTTTGAATTCTTTTTCATATTATCTAGCTTGTCTTTTTGTTCACTTCCAGCTGATCCTGATTGTATTCCGTCACAATCTTTCAGTAGAGCTCCGACAGCAGCGTGTCTGTACAAAGACTCGTTTAAAACTGAAAAACTATTCTCTGTTTTTACGCATGATGAAATTCCATTTATGCAGCTTTTTTCCAACTTTTTTTGGGAGTGACAGTCAGACCACGCCCAAACCCTCACAGCTGCTAAATTATCAAACGACGTGATTGGAAGGGACAGCTACCTGCTCCGGCCTGAGCCCCGGCGGCACCCAGGCGTACTCCTCCAGCGCACATCCGGAGTCGTCGTCAGAGGTGGAGCTCCTCTGGAATCCCACGCTGGTCTTTCCCATTTTCCCCCCGGCGCGGGCTTCCATGTCCGGGCCTCGAGGTGAGGGCCGCTCCCCTCTGTCTTTGCGCTCCAGGTTCATTGCTCTTGGCTGCTGCAAGCAGATAAAGACAGATGGAAGATTGACATTTCTGCAGTCGTCACTGTGCGTGTTTTCATTAAAAATCTTTCATTTGGAAGCTGGGCGTGTTTAAGTGGGCATTTCCAATAAAAAATCAACACAATTTCAAGCTCAAAACTCTTGCATTCAAGTACGTTTCTAAGACTGTTTTTGGGCTGTAAGTCTGAAATCTCTTTGAAAATTAAGCTAGGTCAAACTTTGACCAGTCAGAGCCAACTGTTGATCATAGAGGAGAAATGAATAATTCTGGTTTGTGCCCGGCTGCAATAATATGATACCACGTCTTCCATACAGTATATCAGAATGGAGCTGTGAAAGAAAAGCTGAAGAAGGATTAGCAAGATTTGCACCACTATGACATTTCGCACAAACTCTCTTCCACCTGTAGGTGGCGAGCATGCGCTAATGAACAGTAGATAAATAACAAAGAAGTAAGCCAAAAAATTCTTCTATTGCCCCAACAGCTTCTCCCTACCCTTCAATTGAAAGGAATTGGAAGGGAAGGGGTGTCCGGAATGTTTTTTTAAGGGTAGAGGAAAGTTCAATTCTGTATCCCTCTGCTGGTGGGGCGAGCCGTGTCGTGCTGTGCCGCGGAAGAGAAATGTTTTTCTTAGCGTGAGTGTGCTCTGAAGTACAAAAGTTTACGTTTAAATGTAAGTAATGACCTTCTGTTTTACCATTACCTTTTTAAAGGTATAAAACCGCTGATGTTTTGTATTTACGAGCGCTAGTAGCTCTGCGGTAACATAGCTCTGCGCTAACCGGCGATTGTTGATGATGCCATCAAGTCCGAAGCAATGCCCACATTTGAAGACACTATTTTTCCATAACATTGGGTAAATGTAGGAGTAGGAAGAAACCGTAGGGGTAGAAGGGGAAAAATTTGGATTCGGTAGAAGAATTAGCGCATCACATGCCTGGTTAGCTTTATACATTAATTAAACGGTGGGTTGTGTCCGAATCCCCCTCCCCAATCATTATATAGTGAACTATGTAGTGCATTCGCCATTTTCTAGTGCTGTCTGAATCTACTTCAAAATCGAGTGCATTCGAAATTTCCCAGAAGTCTTTGTAAAAAACTAGCGTGCATCGATGCTCATTAGATTAGCAAATATAGACCATAATGCATTGCGGTCGACCAATTCTGAACAAAAAAATGTGTTCAAATGTAATATTTGAATAAACTATCCACATTTTCTCCATCAGAACACAGTGGAGTCTTCAATAAACGTCGTGAAATGTTCATATTTATTCAATTTTCACTTGAAATCAGTGATGTCATAAGAAAAGTAGTGAGCATGGTGTCCTAATTACCTTTAAAATCCAGGGCACTATATAGTCTTGCACTAGGAATTAGGGGTAATTCAGTCACAACCTTGGATTTATCACTTTCAGATGAATTTTTCCTCCCTTTTTTAGCATTTACCATAAATTCCTAAAGTAAGCGCTTGCAATCAGTCATTTTGTCCGTGTTTATTTTTGTTTCTCAATAAGATAAATGCTCTCATCCAGGCAGTGTTGCAAGACTTTACCATAACGGCTGTATAAACATTACAAAAGAGCAAAAACAAAAACTGAGGTTTCTTCTCATCAAGATGAAAAAAAAAAAAAAATCATCTTGTCACACTTTGTTCCCATTAGTGCTTTTTTTAGTCCAACTTCCTTTGTTTAACCATCACAGAACCCAGCTAGATTAAATAAGGCCTCCAGATAAACTTAAAAAGGTAGAAGATTAGGTTTTATTGGCATGCTTTTGCAAATGTGGTGCTTTTAAAGCCCCACATTTCTAAAAAAAAAATAATAATAAAAAGGTTTATGGCATGACTTAACATTTCCAGCTGTTTCTTGCTGAACATCTGTTGCTTTTATCCGCTGCTGACGTGGTGAAACTTTTCCTCCAAAGTAAAGCTAAGCAAACGTCCAGTGATCTCCATCCAGCGACATCTCAAATCGCTTTTGTTCTCCGTCTTTACGAGCTGATAACAGCTGGGTCGGTACGTGAACTCATCGGTCACCCCCCCACACTTCAGCGGTAGCCCCCTTATCTCGGCAGCTATGCTCTCCAGGCCCTGATAACAGGGCGTTGGATGTGTTGAAAAGGCCACTTGCCTGCTGGCCTCGCTCGCTCTGTGCCTCTTTGGCATGCAAATCCGAACAAGAATAGGAGTTGTTTGGAGGTGAGGAACACAGAAACTTCACAGCAGCCCTCCAAACTGTATGTAGATTCCATCTTTTTACATAAGAACAGCACTTTGAGGGGCATTAGCAACTCGTTGGCTTCTGTAGTGTGAGTTATAATCCTGTCGGCTTTGGAACACTCAGATGAACAGAATTAACGCCCTTTTACTTAAAAAAAAAAGTCTTCAAAAAGGACAACTCTGCTTTAGACTCCAATAAAACTGAGTTTTATTATCTTTAAAGTTCATATACACCAATAAACACTCATTTGGACCTCCTGCAAGGGTTAACACACAATTGCAGGATTCAGTTAAAGGTCGAGCCACAGCTTTTTTTTTTTTTTTTTTTTTTAATCACGGGACGAAAAGGTTTGCGAGTTTGGCTTTGTTCCTCAGCAGCTAATCTATCAGGGTTTACGGTAGGGTAGATACTGTTATCACGCAGAAGCTTTTCTCTCTGCTTGTCCTGTTTTATCTCATCTAAGCCAGTTAAGATCAGTAAGCGATGTCATTAGGTCAAGTGAGTTTATTCTGAGTCACTGGTTGTGTCCGAATTCCCTCTGCATACTATATTAGGCGTTCACCGTTTTTTAAGGGGTTCAAATCCACAAATCCAAAATCTAATGCCCAATAAATTTCCCAGAAGTCTCTGCGAAAACAAAGATGGATTAATTCTCACTATTTTTGTATATATAACCACAATGCATTAAGACAAAAGAGTCAGTGATGAATCCTCATCTGGTTAGACTTTATTATTTGTGTTCACAGTAGTTGTAGAATTTGTTTGTATCACGCAATACGTTAGCCACGTTAGCATATTCCCATTATCTGCAACTCCCAACCTTAAGTTATTTGCAAATGCTAATAAAAACAAGACAGTGACTGTGCTAACTGTCAACGTTGTTAATAGCGTAAAAAAATAAATACACGTTAGCCGTGTTAGCTAATTGCAATAACACCAAATTGTGTATTTAAATTCCCTCTATATGCTATAGGGCGTTCCCATTTTTTTGGGGTGTCTGAATCAACAGTTCACAAATTTAGAGCCCTTGGAATTTCCTAGAAGTCTCTGTGAACAACTAGCATGTATTGATCATGCTACACGTTAGAAGCGTTAACCACGTTAGCTACAACAGTGTATTCACAATACTTGTGACACCGAACCTTGTGTCTGTCAGTGACAACGCTAACTCCCAACGTTGTTAATAACACATTAAAGAACAAAACTGTCATTCACTGCTACATGTTAGCCGGGTTAGCTATTTTCAATAAAACCAAATTGTGTATTCCAAATTCCCTCTATATGCTACAGCATGTTCACCATTTTTTTGGGGGTGTCTGAATCTACAATTTCAACATTCAGTGCCCTAGAATTTTCCCAGAAGTCTCTGCAAAAAACTAGCAAACATAAATTCTCCTTGGGGAATATAGACCACAATGTAGTTCTTTTTAACGTTTTTTTATTCTGAAAAAAAAATTATGTTTATTTTTCCAAGTTATCATCATCAAAACACAGTGAATCTGTAGACAGTCTTTGTAAATATTCGTATTTATTAGGTTTTTACTTTAAGAAATGGGTGATGTTATTAAAAAAAAAAAGTAGTAAGCATGTGTCCAAATAATCTTAAAATCCAGGGCACTACCATTCCACACAAGGGGTTTTATAGGGGTTAGAGGTAATGAGTGACTTTGAACAGAACCACTGATTTTAAATCATTTTTCTTCTATGTAGAACAGAAAAATGAAGCAAATTATTTAAAAGTGACTTTAACTCTTTTTAAAAATTTGTTATTTTTTGTTGTAATCAGTTTATTAATAATAAGATAAAGAATTGAATTGGGACAAAAATCGTTTTTTTTTAAGTGTTATGTGATGATGAGCATTTACTCATTAAAGTCCTGACTCCTGTTTGCCCTTCAGCTCCTCAACCTCGCATGGAAAAGGTGACTGCAGACTTCTGAGCCAAAACCGGCTGTAAGTCACATTTCACCGTGTCACCACTTGGAAATAACACAACGGTCGTCTTTGTCCAAAAAAGAAAGAAAAAAAAAACTATCAGAAAGTTCACCTATTTATGATTCAGGCAGCTGTGCAGACATGACAGACGGTGGTCAAGGAGCGAAATGGAAAACAGCTTTTTTGTTTTAAATGTTTAACCCTCTAAAGCCCACTACATAAAATGGTAATAATTCTTTTATTTATTTATGTATTAAACACTTAAGTGATGGCGCACCAAATTATAAGGCGCATCTTTACTGAATGGTCTATTTTTGATCTTTTGTTTTATACGAGGCAGACCAAACTATAGAGCGCATTAGAAAAAAGAGTCTGAATTTAATTTGTCAATCCTTCAAACTTTAACTGCATTCACTGTAATAATAGAATTTGTTTGAATCAGGTCACATTAGCCACGTTAGAAGTGTTAGTGACACCAATAACACCCAACCTTGAAATAGACTGGTACCGTAAAACAAAGTACTGCGACTTTACTTTACCGCGACTACGCCAACTCTCAACAATTTAAAGGTGTAAAAAAGAAAAGTCAGACACATGAAACGTTAGAAGGTTAGCACATTCACAATGCCTATAACACTCAACCTTGTTTGCAAAATGTAAAAACCAGATTTATACGGCCATAACTTTACCGTGACTACGCTAACTATCAACATCATTATAAAATGTAAAAAAAAAAAAAAAAAGAACAGCCTGACACAGTGACACGTTAGCTGCATTAGCATAATGTCAATAACGCTTTAAGTGTGCATTATAGTGTGAAAAATATGGTATTCCACGTCAGGTGATTTGGTGAGTTTTCTTAATATGCAAAAATATTGACATGAGTGTTCAGGAAATAAACATCTGTCTCAAGTTTGACCCACACATTTTGAACATGTTGTAACTGTATCATAAATAAATAATTATCAAAACCATAAGGTTTTGAAAATTAGCTAAACTTCTTCCCGCCAAAAGTGTCATGGAGGCAGCCATTTTGAAAAGAGTAGGGAAAGCCCCTCTACTGCCCCTAGTGGACTGATGATAAACTACAGAACAAAAACATTGATCAAGTTATAAACAATTTATTTTAGATTTTTTTTAAATCATGCTAATAGGAAATGCGTGTATCAAGTATGATACCAGATGCTTTTCAGGATGCTTCTATTCAACATAATAGCATTTAAACAAGTGCCCAACCTGATCCCACAAAAAAAAACTTTTACCCCTTTATTTTCTGGCAGTTAATTTAGAGGAAAATGTCAAAAGTGCATAGTTTTTTCTCATTGTCATAAGATTTACTTTAGGAAAACTATTACTCAGTGGGGTTCAAAGGTCGAGGTCATTGCTCTTTGCCTGCTGAAGAGTGTTATTTTAAGGCCAAATGGATTTGAGGGATGAGGGGGGAGCACGGAAGACTTGACACAGCTGGAGGGAGACCACCTGCACCGTTTAATGAGGACAACGCACAAAAATAACCGAGAGCTAGAATGCATAGCTTTAGAATGGCTTTCAAGGATCAGTCTTTTGATTCTTACCTGCCGGGAAAGCATCTTTATATCCACCTTTGTAACGAAGCTGCCCTCAGATCTGTGTCTACATCTCTGCAGCATCAGAGCTCCAAACAGATCCAGATCACACTGCGTTGAAAAGTCGACTACAAGGAGTGTCTGAAAGTCTGCAGCCACCAGAGCAACCTGTTTAGCAAAACGTCCAGAGCGAGGCAGGGTTCAGAGGTGATCTCCGTCTGGAGAGTCTGATCCCAATGAGGGTCTGTGCTCCGGAGCAGGGGTGGGGGGCGGCTTTGCCTCGCCTGTCCCGCCCTCCGTCCTCCTCCCCCAGTGCGACCGAAAGCCACTGCATGTCAACTTCTCACACCGAATCAACAACCGCCCTCTACCCCCCCCTCAAACTACAGGATTCCTGAGAGCCAGATGACATGTCAACTCTCCTCCTTCCTTTGTCTCTTTTTTTTTTTCCTTCCCTCTTGCAAAATCTTTTGCTCTACAAGCCAGACAAGTGCTCACTTTCATTGATTGAATCCGCCTTAAGCTTTTGGAGCAAACACCGCATTCCTCCTTAAAGGCTTCTTTTCAAATTTCCACTGAAAGACGTTTATTTCTCCTCATATTTTCGACAAAATAGCACAACTCTTCTTCATCGTTAAAGAGGTCTCCTGGTGTCTCTTAGGTCATATTGTCCCATTATGTCACATTAATTTGTATTCAGCCGCTGATTAGATCCCCAGTGTGGGTTTTTAATGGGTTCTTGGCCCATCTGCTCCAATATCTCAGCAACTCGGTTCGGAGATCGCCTCATACATCTCGGGATATTCTCACGCACGGGTTCTGCCGGCTCACCCCTCAAACCGGCCGCCCCCTTTTCCCTCTTTCTGGAGAACTGAATGAGTCAGAAGAATGGGGGTCCTCCTGTTCTCATCTCTCACTTTGCTCGATTACAATGATGTTATTGTTGAGGAACACTTAAGGAAACTCCCAGCCATCCAGATCCAGTTCTTGAGGGGGAGATTTATTCTAAGTGTGGAAGCAAGGAAGGAAAAAGTGCACAAAACAATAAAAGGAGGAGAATCCCAGAAAGAAACTCGCAAGAATGGGACAGGCGATGTTTGCCGCGATTATTTAGACAAGCTCCGCACTATCAGTCACAGTGAAAAGGCCGAGACGGAGCAAAGGCTGCATTTACAGAGTCACAGATGACAAATGAGTTTGCTCAATGGTGCAGTCCACAAAGGTGCCCTCTCCTCTGACAACGCCACAAAGTCAAAGAGGGCAACGGGGCTGTTTGTCACGTTACCTGTTACAAGCCAGAAATGAGTTTGTTGGATAAATTGCTCAGACAGAGAGGCGGGGTGGAGGACTCGGATTTAAACACCAACTTTGATGCGAATGTGTTCTTGTGGCATTTTTCTCATGGCAGTGAACATCTATATAAAAATTAAGCTTAAAATTGTTTTTCTGGGTATTTATTTCCCTTCTCCACTACATTCTGATAGATCCATGTACGTCTTTGTTTTCCTTCTCTGAGCCGGTCAAAACTGTACGGCTGTATATCTCCAATATTGCATTTCTAATGAATTATTGCTGCTTTGCAGAAACTATGTCCTAGAAAACGACACAGGTTTTTTGATTTTAGCTAAAAACAGCAAAATGATAATTAAATGACGCTTTGAAAAATTGATAAATGGAACTTCAATGCTATGTACACACCGGGCATTGTTCAAGAGCACGTGGGTTTTTGCACACGCCTTTAGCATATGGTGTTCATCCTCGATCAGGGATGTCAAACTCAGTTGCACAGGGGGCCAAAATCCAAAACACACAGTGGGCCGCGGGATATCATTCCCTTTGCCTGCCTGGGCTGATTGAGGTTTAAAAGTGGGTTTTGTCAATGTGTTTCGTTGTCTAGCTGTTTTACTCTGTTTTTCCCTTAGTTGTTTTATCCTCTTATGTCTATTCATTCTACACCATGAGTGAGAGGGAGTTGGAGGATGACCTAGTGATGCAAAATGTTCAATAATGAAAGCCAGAAGTCACGACTGTTCTCTCAACCTCCCAAGATTGTAGTGTTAGCTAGATATCATTGGTCCGTTGATTAAAGTAATAGAAAAGGATCTGGAGGACCGGATATAATTACCCCACGATTGACTTGGATATATGTGTACTAGATTGT
Organism: Oryzias javanicus; assembly: GCA_003999625.1. Taxonomy (NCBI): domain Eukaryota; kingdom Metazoa; phylum Chordata; class Actinopteri; order Beloniformes; family Adrianichthyidae; genus Oryzias; species Oryzias javanicus. Next base: position 25,122,700 of record CM012459.1, on the reverse strand, counting down.
CGCTAATGTGGCTACAGTTGCAAGAGGACTGGTGCAAAATGTCATAGCGGTGAAAATCTTACAAATCTCACTTCAGGCGTTTCCTTTCACAGCTCTGTTTCAAAATATGAAAGACTTGGTGTCATGTAATTCCGGTCAGACACAAACCGCAACGATAAATTTCTCCTTCGTGATCAGTTTACAAACGAGTCACTACAAAACTGGAACCCCTGATTGGTCAGTTTTCAACTGGTTTAACTTTATGCGTGTGTGCAGCTACAGTGCATTTTATAGAGTCCAAAAACGAACTTACAAACTTGCGTAGTCACACAATAATGGAAGTTTTTTGAACGTGGAAGCCCAAAACACGCATTTATGTGGGTTTACATAGACCAGAAGTCTGCAACCTGCGGCTCCAGAGCCACATGAGGCTCTTCAACCCCTCTATTGTGGCTCCGGTTAAAGAAAAAGTGTTTTTATTTTCAAAACAATAGAAGGAGAATGTATTCCAACTAAAACCTTTTGACAGATTTTTGTGTACCAGGTAGCACAAAAAAAAATCCTCGTGGAGATCAGTAAGAACAGTCTGAATTGGTCATTTTAGGGCAGTGGATTATGAGGCAGATTTTTTTTATTTTTGAACAAACTGAAGAATTTTAAATGTGTTCTATGGCTAGAAAAATAAACATAGGGTCACTTACAGGATTTGCTCTGATTTAATTTTGGCTTGTTAGAGGTACCAAGTCCCGGTCATACCGCAAAGAGTAAAAGAAACTTTTTTTGTTACTGACTTTGCACTTCTTGTTATAAATTTCCTACATTGAGATAGAAAAAAGTATATATTTTTTAATTTTGAAAGTAACAATAACATAAATACAAATCAGTGTCTTATTTTCCAAAGGATAAAGTCAGACTTTGTGGCTCCTTCTGGGTTGTTGTCAGTGACAAATGGACCCAAATGGTTCTTTAAGTGTTGAAGGTGGTAGACCCCATTGACACTAAAAGTGGTCGCTAGAACATAGCATAATTTGCAGACACACTATAGTGTATTTAAAAGTGGGTGAGGAGATGGAGGAGTCTAACAGAGACAAAACCTTTCAAAGTCTTTAATTCTGAGAAAATCTGGACATAAATTTCAGAAGTAATTCTTTAAACCGTTGAGGAACATTTGTACCGTATGAAAGAAACATTCTTTGGCAATGGGGGGACTTTTCTCTCAGAAAAAAAGCTAAATCTATACTCCAGACATAAATTGGGGTGGTGGTCAAAGACCCGTACTTCTTGAGAAACCACAAGAGGATGACTGACCTTGTAGTTTCTTTAACTTTCTTCCAATTAACAAAAAAATCGTAAAGCAAAAATACTGGAATTTCTGACTTGACTGTAATCAGACCCAAACTAAATTTAGTTTTATAAGATCAAACTTGTAAAGTCTTGACCGTTTCAGAGCAGTGTTTTTGTCCAAAAAGCATCAGAGCATTATTAACTTCTCGCACCGCTTCCCGAATTAGCGCTCTGAGATGCTTTTGTGGTGAAAGGCTGGGGTCCTGGTTTCATTCAGACGTTTAAGACTGATCACCAGAAACTTAATAACAGAGTTTGGTGACCTATGACCTCCAGTCACACAAACACACGGAAAACACTGCGAGATTAATGTTTTTAAAATAGAAAAAAAAAATGCAGTTAGTCTGGTTTATAACAACAGTTCCCAAGTCAAAATGCAAATAAGGTTGCAAAAGAACATTTGACTTTTGACGTTGTTCTTTTTCACTGCAGATCTAAAGTGAATCTGTGACTAAAGTATCAAAATATGATGAATCCAAATCATTTTCTTATTTATTTTAGGCTTTTGGGTAAACAGAAACAGGTTTTCTCACCCATTTTCTCAATTTTTTTATGTTTTAAATTCAGTACTACATTTGCTTATTATTTGCCTTATTTGCATAGATGAAAACGTGCCCCCACCCCATCCCCCTTCTAAAAAACAGAATAATTCCTTTCATGCATATTTTTTTAAGAAGCTGACATTAACACACAATGCCCTTAAGAACTGCAGATCATACACCAAACCTTTTGAGTTCGACATTAAAGATCAATTTTTTGCCATTGACAGTATATGAGAACTGGACAAAGTGAGTGTGACGTCATGCCTGACTTCTGGCTCCAACTAAATTAAGTATTTTTTTTTTTTTTTTTCACTATAAGGGCGCTGCCACACAGGAGCCAGACAACGTGATTGGTCCAAGTTGGTCTGAATCTTTGTTTCTATAGCAACCGCTCTCGCCAATGAGGAGTGAGCATATTGGAAGGCCACACCCACCGGAGGCCGAGAGAATCTGTCAATCAGACATTTCAACTGTTTGATGTGAAACCACATATTTTTATCATCTGATTTATCTGTTTCTAATTGAAATAACTTGCACTACAGGAACTAATTTTAGATTTTAAATTATCGCATTGCAATTGCGATTGCATCTCATTTTTAACCCTTATGCCTAAACGAGGGGTCCGTTATCGATGCGGAGGCCTGATTGTGTTGGACAAATGCTTTCGTGAAGTTCATTCATTTATGATTTTGGACACCTAGATGGGAATTATCCCTCTTATATCATGGTCACTTATCAAAGAAGCATTACTAAGTAAGTCAAAATTGGTCTAAGTCTATCCAAATCGTTGTTTCCATAGCAACCATTCTCGCCGATCAGGTGTACGCTCGTCCACATCCCCTACCACCTGAAGACAAGGTCGAGAGAATCTTTCAATCAAACGTTTCAAATGTTCAACATGAGACTTAATAGGTTTCATTTATTAATCAAAAAAGGCTGTCTACAACTTGGATAACTTGCAATAAAGAAAAAACATCAGGAAAAAAACGGGATTATCGAGAAAATGTTGAAAAAAGCATCAGATCAATAACACTGACAAATACAATGATGTTTATTTTTCTATATATTTTCATTGGGATTTTGGCTTCTTGGAGCCAGCGAGTACTTCCTGTTTGGAACGTAGGGGGAAGAGAACTCAGTCCAGTTCTCACATACAGTCAAAGGTTCTAAACAAATGGCGGAACATGACAGCTTTCCCTGTGTATGCCACAACGGCTTGAACTTTAACTTGAACTAATTTGAAGTTTGAAGTTAACCTTCATCACTTTATAAAATTCATACTTGCAGCCTTCATATGAAGACCTCCTGTGCACATGTCAATTAACATCTACTGCTAATCCACCACTTAACCTCATTCTTCCAGATTCCCGCTGAAAGATGTCTCACAGACGGTTTTTCCACGACAAACCTCACTGGCTGGACTTGCTGTTGCGCATCAAATCTGCAGATCCTTCAGCAGGTCAGTGCTAATACTCTTTGACGCTCTAAATCCAAGTGTAACTTAAGATTCTGGTCGTAAAAGCCTTCGCTTAGATCAACCCCTGCAGAGTGTGACTCACACACCTCAGAAACAACGGTTGATACTATAAAAGTGCTATAAAATGCTGGAAATTGTAGAGTGTGAAGACGACATTTGACATCTATAGGTTCTTGAATTTCCTCTTTTTGTCGCTTAACCTAAATGATGGAAAACTATTTCCATCAACACATGCAGGAAAGAGTTAGTTTCTTCTAAGATTTATGGTAAAATCTGAGAATGATTGTTGTATACGTCTCTATTATAACAAATTAGGATAAATCTGGAGTTGCAGAGATCAGAAAACCAGATTTACAATGTAAATCCCCAAAAAACTAAATAAATCTGGTTTTGGGAAACTGCTAGTTTTCCAAAATAAAACTTCAGTTAGAATCAGAAAATTAAAAAGCAGAAAGAATCAAAGCTAGCATATGCATTTTTTTTTTTCTATAGGCAGTACGTTGAAAAAGGAGGAGTTGCGGTCACCCAAAATTTCAAAAAGGGGGCCCAAACTATACGTCTATATTAAAAAAAAAAAAAAAAATCCCAAAACATTAACCACTTATTTCCATTTTGTTTCAAATCTGATTCTAAAGGAAACTTTATTTTGAAAAACTACTAGATTCTCTTCAACACTTCTGACTCATTTTTGACAGTTGTCAAGCTGCTTAGTCATGCTCAAAAAAAAGAAATACAAACACTAACTGGTAACAAATTTAGCAAAGTTAGCGCAAAACAAACATATTTAGAACGTTTATTTTGGTAAAAAAGAGACAGAGAGGAAACAGAGTCTTTGCCTTCAAAATAAAAGAAAGCTGTATTTAACAGACAAAAACCAGGAGAGGTTAATCCAAATTTAATTTATTGCAATAGTTTTTCCAAAATAATAACAATGAATATAATGCATAACATTCAGCAAAAGTTGCTCAAAAGGTGGATTCCTGTTTCCGAATATATTTAGAAAAAACCCGTTTTAGTTTTTTTGTATTTATCCGTTGCTCTTTAAAAGTCAGACAAGGCTGAAGTCGGCGTCTATTTTTGTTTTTTTAAGCTTCCACTTTGACAATTATAGAATAGAATAGAATAGAATAGAAAATACTTCATTAATCCCTTTTATGGGAATTATGGGTTACTGGAAAATCTATCTCACATTCTAATGATTCCTACATGAAATCTAGAGTACAAATACAATTTAAAGAGATATTTTACAGAAGATGAAGACAAACTTCCTTCAAAAGTAAAGAAAAAAATATTGTCAGACTTTCCTTTTCTCCTTTTCAGCTTTATTTAAAAGCAACGAGCGGACGATCCCTCACAGACGACACGTCAACAACCTTTCTCCAATGACGACAACAGCTCACAGTTAGTTCTGCGTTATCTTTGCATGTGAACAGAAGGTCCCATGCTGAGAAAATCGACTCTTCAACACTGTGCTTTAACCCACTCATCTGCTCCATTTAAATAAATGGGGCAGACATATATGGATTTAAATGGCACCATTTTTTCAATTAGGGGAGTTCAACTATCTTGAGCGTCTGTTTACAAGGGAGGAAAAATGCAGCACAGGGGATGACAGTCATCAAGTTTTATTATAACGCAGTTAAAATAATCTTCTCGGAGGGATCTGGCCTGATTTAGATGATGATGATCAAGAATGTTTGGGAGAAAATGGATTAAACCAATTGTGATTATCAAGCTCGCTTTCATGTTTTTTGCATTTTGAGACAGCTTTGGTTAATAAGCTGAATTAAATCCATTTTGCTAAAGAAGGAGCTGCCAAAAATGAAGATCTTGATTTATTAAATTTGCGTTAAATTCAATTAAGGTCATGAGCTTTGAATCACTACCAAAAAAGACAGAAAATGAAAGAAAATAGACGGATGGATACACGTTCCTTGATGGGGTTACTCCATTGACTGCAGAAGAGAACTGGACAGAGTGAGTCAAAAATGAAGTCAATTCAGTCGCCATTTTTCCCACCATACTGATGCCGCCATGTTGGATGTAGACAAAGTAATTAAAGCAGTGATCAAATTAATGTTTCTATGGCAACCACTCTCACCAATCAGGAGGGAGCTTGTTGGAAGTCTACTGAACGTGGACTCGAGTGAATCTACCGATGAAATGGTTTGAATGTTCAAGGTGGGGGCCAGTGGGGACCACATGCTCTTCTAGAGGCATCTGATTGGCCTGTTTATGATTTGAATAAAACCTGCTTTTCACCGCAACCATTACTCAACTATAATCGCTGCGCATGCTGTGCGTTGAGTCCAAAAAAAAAAGCTCTTAAAAACGTGTGTAGCTACTCGGAGGCATGAAAATTTTGATTGTGAAAACCTCAAAACACACATTTGCAGGCAATTATATTCTTCTCATTGGAAGTGGTCGCTTGAATGCGCGGAGAAACATAACATATTCTAGCTACTTTCATATAGCAACGTGAACGTAGCTTTCAATCTACGTTTATATAGCTTGAAAGTTGCGTAAAAGCTAGATACTTTTAGCTTGCAAATCTATAGTTACATTTGAAATGTATTTTAATTGGTTTTCTTTCTACGACTATTAGATATTTTTGCAAGGAATGAAACTGTTTATGTGCTGCTACTTTAAATGTTGTGGTGTTTAACCAGTAGAGGGCAGTGTTGTGGAAGTTATCGCTGGACGTCGTCTTCCTGCTCAGCTTTACAACTCTGTTGTCAATTCAACAGCGTGAAAGAAAAACTGTCTGTTAAGTTGTTATGGAAATTTACACAATTCACGTAAAACCTATTTTTTTGCCATTTCAGCAAGATGTTGTATTGTTTTAGTCGTGGTAGTGAAGAAGCATTGACAGTTGTTTAGCATGTAAGAAAACAGCACCATTTCCAGTGTTCCTTAGAGTGAAACACAGCTAAAAACAGAGTTTTTGTTCGATTTGTTACTTTTTCTAGCGATAACTTAATTATTTTTATTATTCATTTCATGTGGTCAGAGTCCATTGCCATATTTTATTGTACTTTTTTCAATTTTTGTATGGTCAAATATTTATCTTAATCCACCATACATTAATAAGTTGCCAAACATCAACCTATGGTTTTGTTTTAGCTTCATAAATCAAGTCTGTGGCCGTTTTTGATAGTGCTTTAAAAACAATAAGTTGCTGTAACCCCATTTATTGTGTCTTTTGAGGCAACATCCTTTCTCCAGGCTACACGTTTGCTAACGCGATTTTTACTCACTCTTCCAGTATTTAATCCAGGCTGGGGACCAGCACAGGGAAAACCCAGGCTTTAGCCCCCTTGTGGCCACATGGTTAAGTTGTAGTGTGAAGTCTTGTTCCTGTGGTCCAACCATCCAGCCGTTCTCGTTTTATTCAGCTCTGCTTCTGCATTAAGGTTCCTGCATGTGGTTTTTCTGTAAATACCTGCAATACTTTGATTAGATTAGGTGAGGAAAGGTTTTGCAGCTAACTCCAAACAAAGTATGGAGGCTAATCCCTGACATTATTATCAGAGCTCGCTCGCTTTGGCAGAGTTAACCTTATCTCTGATGCATACTGTGTGTCAATACCTAAATCCTGCTGCATGCACAATGTCCCCGCAGGCTAGTGTGTTTTTTCCAACTGTTATTGGTTTGGATCTGATGTTAGGAAGGCGTAATAATGCTGATAATGATGATGGATAGGAAAACAAATGATTTTTTTATACTAATGGTGTTGCAGCTTAAATACTACATGTTGAAAGCATTGAGCGGCTCACCACAGAGTGCTTCCTCTTATGGTTGCTCCATCACAGACTAATACAATTATTGCAAAGGAAAAGGCAAAAGCAGCAAGTTATATAAACAGTCATTGTGCTTTTCACTTTAAAAGTTCTACTCCGAGTGTCTTTTAATTATGATTATGTCGTTTTTACACTAAATTAAAAAACTTGCATCATTTTTTAGGACATAGTTCCTGTAGAGCGTCTCTAAATAGTGATTGTTGATGCAGAGCAACCCCGCCCCTTTCCCCTCCCCGATGCTTGTCGCCCAACCAGTGTATTTCAAATTTGAGCTCTATGCTAGCTGTTATGTCAAAATTAGACTTTTTTTTAAAACATCATTGAGCAAGATTTTAGCTTTAGCTGTTGAATTTTTTTGAAAAATTAGACATTTTTCTAGTTTATTTCTATTTTAATCTAATATTTTAGCTTTATGCTAGCTGTTTGGTTAAAATTACTTTTTTTAACTGTGTTAAGCAAATTTGGAGTATAGCATTATGCTAGCTGTTATGTTAAAGTTAGACTTTTTTTGACTTCTTCAAGCAAATTTGGAGTAAGCTAAGGTTTTAGCATCATGCTAGCTGTTTTGACAAAATTAGACATTTTTTTCAGTTTTTTATACAAATTTAAAGTTTAGCTAAGATTTTTAGTATTATGCTAGCTCTTTTGATAAAATTAGACTTCTTTAAGGTCTTTAGGGAAATTGGCACTTTAGCTAAGATTTTAGCATTATGCTAGCTGTTTTGACAAAATTAGACATTTTTTTCAGTTTTTTATACAAATTTGGAGTTTAGCTAAGATTTTAGCATTATGCTAGCTCTTTTTTCAAAATTAGGCAGTTTTTGGTTACTTTTGCATTCAGTTAATGTGATGGCAAGCTTTCAGTTTCAGCGTTTTCAGCCATCAGTTTGAAAATTTTTAGCAATCAGTTTCAGCTGTCAGCTCTGGCATCTTTAGCGGCCAGATTCATCTTACAGCACTAGCACGTGCATTATCACAGGTGATTCCATATATCTAGTTTGATTTATGCATTCCTCCATGAACATTATGACAACCTCTTTTGAAATCGTATCTGGCCTTGGGATCTTATTAGACCTTTAGACTTAGTTGTCTAATTAGAAGAGATTATAATTGTACGAGTCATGATTAGGGTCATTTGAGGTGTAAATAGAAGTTAGGGGTTTACAGATACAAAATAAATAGATGTCTGACCTAATAAGGAGAGCTGCACAAGCTCTTCACGGTTTCTGAGTGTCCTGCATGTATGAACAGAGATGGAATGTTGTGTTGATGTGGCGCAGATTTGCCTCCAAGCTTTTATTTTCTTAATTTGATGTATTTTCTGTATAAAAAGGGGGTTTTATGGTGCTCTTTTCATGACCTTAACCTATGAGCCTCAAAAATAACAATGTAAGATAAGCAGCCAACCTAACTTGGCTCTTGTTGAACGAGCAATAAAAGTGACACACTTCACCTGCACTTGGAGATCTTAAAAAAATGTTAATGGCCCTAGTAGTCACAAAATATTTAGTCCTATTCTGACAGATTTCTGGCATTACGTTTCAGCCAAAAAAAATAAGACTTTAATGAGTCAAACATCAATATAGACTCAAGTCATTTCCTGCGCTAAATATTAAAAAATAACAAAATGAGGTAAAACGGACCGGATTTAGGGGAACCAGAGATGGCATTAGCTCATGTTGAACATGGGAAAACTGTGCTGACTTGAGGCTGCGTGTCCTGTACGTGTGAATCCCCCCGTGACTCTGAATAAGAGATAAATGTAGGCTAAGGATCGGGGTTGTGTACACAGAGGCTTAATGATAGGACCCTGAAGGGATAGAGCGGCAGTCGAGCGGAACAGACAAGCAGACACATATACACGCACATGACGTCTTGGTGTTACACAACCAGCACCTTCACTTTCCCATCAGTAAGCTTAGAAAAAAATGTTCGGAAATAGACACGTTTGGAGCTCTTCGCCTCTGAATGGAGTCAATTTTCATATAATTTTTGAACATTTAAAGTAACATTTAGACTGTATAATCTAGAATCATATATCATTTTTGTACATTTTTCCTTGAACACCAATACTTCTTGACATTCATGTTCCTTTATTTTATATGTTGTGCAGCAAAATGCTGCAAAATTGAAGCGTTGACGCACTGGATGCGTAAATCTTGCTTTGTGCTGCGGAGGGATGGACATCAGACGCAGACATGACGGAGATGATGTAAACACTCTGATTGATTAATGAACGTTCTGATTCTTGTGTCTTCACAATATAAGGCAGATGTGGGTTGTTCAAGAACAAACTGATGGCGGGTTCTTAAAAGTGCTTTTATGGTGTTCACACTAGACCTGGGGTGTCAAACTAATTTTGGTACGGGGGTCACATTCAACCCGCCTGATCTCAAATGGAGCGGACCAGTCACATAACAGCAAAATAACCTATGGTCAACTTGTTACCCGTAGCTTTGTTTTTGTTTTATTTTTTTCTCAGTTGGAAAAACTGTCTCAAACAACCTAGTAGCTTAAACACCTATTATTATTATTATTATAGCTTATTACAATTTTTTTGACGATTGAATATTGATATTTTTTTGTCATACCCGATAATTGTTACAGTAAGTTAACAGCGGTGAGGTTGGCAGGGACCCAAACTGGAGCTTAGCCAGACATGGCGCGAGCTTGCAAAGAAATGCTGTTTATTTCTTGATCTTTTCTTCCGGTTCTGGTATTTCTTTTCCTTTGCTTCCCCTAGTGGCGGAATTGCACATTGCGACCATTTCTTTAAATAACTATAATTTGCCACGGGAATGGGCTAGAATTTTTTTTTTTTTAAATCAAAATCCTCGTATTTTATTCTCTTAAGGACTGGGCCAAATTAAACCATCTTGTGGGCCGGATGTTCGACACCCCTGCACTAGGCTGTCGCTAGCCAATACTAGCACATGTATGTATAGTTGGTGCAAAATGTCGCTGCTTCTCATCGCCAATCACCCTCAACAGCTTAAAGCCAGAGCACCAAACCGAGCTCAGTGTGAAGTATTGTTCTCACTGCAGTTCTGAGCGTCTCTATATTCTGCCCTTATTGTTGCCGACCTGTTTTTGAACTATACACCTTCTTGTCAGCTGACTGCCTCGACTCCTGCCTGCCCTTGACCTCCGTCTGCCTCTCCTCTGATAACGCCAAGCTGGGCCTGACCACCGTGCCTGTCTGACCAGCATCTCCCCCAAGCTCTTTAATAAATACTGCATATGGATCCAACTGCCTCTGACTCCATGTTACACATATATTTCCGGCCAGACCTGAACCGCCACGATTAACTTTTTTCATTATCAATTTTCAAACAGTCGGTATGCTACTTCCGTGTTTTGAAAAAGACGCTAACCATACTTCACTACTTCCCTACTTTTAGCGACATACTAGCTTCCACATTAGCAAAGTTGTTAGTTTCTTCTTGTTTTCCAGCGACAGACTGGAGCAAGTTTTAAAATTAACAGGACATTTGAAAGACAGTTACTCAATTACAAGAAATAAAACAGGTAATAGACTAACATATAAAGCCAGATTCTCTGATGTGGATCTGATTTCCCCCAATTACGGGATTTTTGTTGTAAACTGACTCACTGGTGAAGTGAGTCCCATCTTTACAAATCCAAACAGCTGAGTAAAACCATCTCTCCCATTGCTAACATGTTGGTGACATATCTAGATCCCACAAAAGTGATAGATATCATGGCTGTGTGTTGTGTGAAAAGTGGCACCACCTTCACAGGGGAAGTGGCGTGAGCGGTAACTTTTGCGTCGGGTTTGTCTGCTACCCACTAGTCGGATTTGGTTCAACCCTGAAGTTTGTGGGTAAAACAAAAAGGAGGTTTTTGGTGTGTGACAGCAGCAACCCCCTATCCCCTGTCTAACCCAACCATAGCCTCAGTCGGCTTCTTCGTTAATTCAGACCTACATGACAGGTCGGACTAAAACCCTCTGGGTTTACTATCAGCTGCACTCCGTCGAGGCTTTACTCTCCAAACACACAGGGAAAACTTGTGGGAATCAAACCCAGTAAAAGTTGTACAAAAGGATGCACAGCAATTTGCACCTTTTAGAAGAAAACGGTTGGATTTCAGCAACCCTGCAGTGCTTTATAATGATCAGCAGCTCCCCGAGGCTTAACAACACTTATTACAGGAGATACGAGCACGAGCAGATGTCTGAGTGACCCTCAAGCTAAATCCTGGGGATCTTAAGGACCACTAAACTCTCTTTCATGAATCAGACAGGAACCAAGCTTGTCAGGATGGGGCTTTTCTTTGTCATTCTCAGCAAAAATTCAACTTGGTTGAGAAAAATGAGATGACAACAGCACAAGAGGAAACATCTGCGTTGATCAAAATAAACACCTGGAATGTATGTTTATGTCGACCAAGTGTTAGCATTAGCCATTCTATGGGAAATTCTATTAAACAGTAGCATCAAACTAGCTGAATTTAGCTTTATGTGATAGATCGATCTCTACTTCGATTTTTGATCTATTAAGCTACGATCGATTTAAATGGATTAATCAATTTTATCAACCTACGCAAGGGGAAATTTGGAGGTCACGTGTGGCAGTCCAGTGACAGGCGAGGATGACACCATAATGAAATTGCGTGACAGCTGGCAGGCAGCAGTTCTGATTGGACGATAAGTAAAAGGTGGCAGTCTATATCAAGTGTCACCAGCCGCCCACGGCCCGTGAGTATGTTAAAATTAGGCCATTCTGCAAGTCTGACTGCTGTCGACCACGCCAGTGATTTTCATCAAAAAAATCGGGCGGCGGCATGAATTCTTGATGATTCCTGCGGTGGCAGTTGTATTTGTGATCGTAGCATTTGGTGGTTTAAGGCTATGTCGGAATTCCTTCCCTGCTCACTACTATAGTGCACTATAGTGCATTTGCCATTTTGTGGCACTGTCCGAATCTACAATTCCAAAATCGAGTGCACTAGAAATTTAATCTCAATACATTAGATTAGGCTCAATGCAAGCTAAATACATTAGCGAATTTAGACCACAATGCATTGTGGTCAAAAATTTTTGCAAAAAATAAAATGTGTTTAGATGTAATTTTTAAATAAAACATCCATATTTTCATCTTCAGAACAGTGTGGAGTCACAAATATAGGTTGTGAAATGTTTGTATTGAATCAATTTTGGCTTTGTAAAATTTGTGACATCATTGCTTTTAAAACCCAGAGCAATGTGTAGTCCTGCACTACATAGTTGTTTAGTAATTAGGACTTAGATTGGGAATTCAAACATAGCTTCAGAGTATGTGGGCTTATTGACGTTCAAAAAAAGAGATATTTCCGTAACATTACCTTTCAAAATAAAATGTACTTTCTTAAATATTAAGCTAAATGTAGCACAAAGAGTTTGATCGAGTGGTTTTCTATGCCTTCATGTATCGTTTGTTCCTATATGTACAGCACTTTGAGATGTATTTTTTTATATGTAAAGTGCTTCACAAATAAAATACATTTGAATTTTCAATTTGAAAATGAGCTCTAAACAGAAAGTGAGGAATAAGAACAAATGAATTAAAATAGTTAGATCTGCTCATCCTGTTATATTTTAGGAGGATCTCATTTGTTTTACGTTTTTTTGCGATTTACGATCTTCCCCCCCAACTTCTATTTCTTAGTTAGTGGTTACTTCAACAAAACCAAGTGAACCAAAACCAAGAGATCATTGAACTATGAATGTTACCCGTGTAACATTTTCCATGATCCAGAGTTCACTTGTAACATAATTGCCAGATGAAGTGGATGTACAGAGACAACAGATTTTGGCGTGCCACTGTAAATATACGCTTTAACCCTTTAACACCACAACTTTGCACCCAACTAACTAACTATACTGTACTTCTTCTATTTACACAATTAACGTAACTCCATAACATTTTGAAGCAATGCACCGTTAAGCAACACTTAGCATTAATAGTATGTTACATATTAGTGCAAAGGTGATGAAAAAAGTAGCTTTTGTTTGCATTAAAATCAGCCGATTTACTTGCATAAACAGTCAAAGATCTACAGTAGATCAAAGATTGGGATTTAGGCGTTGAGGCGACATCTCTGGTGTTGAAAGGTAAAATAGTCACGTTTAGAATATTTCCAAAGTTGTTTAGTTTAGTTGTTTTGTTAGTGGCCAAGTTTCAGCTTTCTTATCCATCCACTGCCTCTTTGCTGAACAAATCTCAATCAGTTTTAATGGATTTTTGTGGCCAAACTTGGAAAAACTTTCACTTGTAAAAAATCTGGAAGTTTTGTGTGATTTGTTTCGATTCACACTTATTTTCTTTTGCTTTTCCAAAGAAATGATAAAAGCCGCGCAACAGGCTGGCGACCCGTCCAGGCTGTAGCCTGCCTTTGTCCAACAGTAGCCAAGATAGGCTCTAGCAGCTTCGTGACTCCAAAAAGGGACAAAGAGCGATAAGAAAATGTATAGAATGCTTAAAACTCACTTAAACTGATCAAATGAGTTGAAAAATAAAAGTGTGAATGAGGCTGTAAAAATCTGAGTCAGCAGGAACAACTATTTTGTATTTTAACAATTTTGTGACCAAAAATCAAAGTCAGCTTTATTAAAATGCATTTACATTTATCACTGCCACGACAGTTTTGATTTTTGTTAAGTATCTGAGTACCGATCAATAAATAACACAAAGAATCTTCTACAAACTTCTCCAAATGCTCAAGAACATACAAAAAAAGCAGAAATTAACAAATTTGTTGAAAACTCTGTAATTTTCTCCACCCTCACGTGTACTGTGTTTATCTAAAGAGCGCATTTCCTGACTCCGGGGTGGCATCAGATTTGGAATGAGGGAGCCATTTCCCCTCCAAATGAATTAAAAGTCGCTTTTCCTCTGGGATGTTGTGAGCCAGCATGGAGACAGTCGGGGGCGGGGTGTACCGCCGCGGAGACGGGCAACCGGGCTGTTGACTAAACACTGAAACTCTGCCGAACTGTCTTATACCGAACTCGATGAGCACGTCGTGTTCCATCCAAAGATTTAAGTGTCTGATTCCACTGATTATACTACAAAGCGACACAGTAGAAGTGGTGAGAAAGGCTACATAGAGCTTCAAATCTGCTTTTTATGAAAAAAAAAAAAAAGCAACACAGGACAGGGCTGGATATATAGTAGGTTTGGGCAAGGGGGGTTGCCCCCCTAAACGCCGTTACTGCCTCCGCCGCAATGTGATAAAAATCCAAAATAAGAATTACAAAATAAATAAATAATTAATCAAATAAGACCCACACAACAAAAAAGAAATGCAAAAAAACATACGGACAGAAAAAGAAAAAACATTAAGAAATGTCCCAATCCCGGGAAATGAATTTATAAGAGTGTCAGTGTAGTGTCTGTCATTTAACAGAAAACTCAAAGATATAGATATTAGGGGAGTCAAATTAATCACGATTACTAATTACGGACAAATTAAGTGTGTTCGTTTTTTTTAAATTGCGTTAATCTAATTTTGAGGTGTAGCTGTTTATTTGCTTGACCGTTTCATTTAAACTTGTCGCTTTTGTAGTTCTTCAGAGAAACGCAAACAAGCACACAACGCCACAACTATTGTGTAAGAGAAAAAAGCCTGCCGGGGTGTCTGTTATCATTAATTAATCGGGTTTGGAGAGGGCTAATTATGTGGAAAAATTAATTGTGGAAAATGTTATCATGTACTGTGGAATAGACAAAAAGTTTGTGGTCAATATTTTTTGGATTGTCAGTGTGTTAAATGTGAGCACTGATGTATCGTTCTCGTGTTTTTTTTGGTTTTATTTTTTACTTAATCGCTTGAGATTGGAAAAAAATGCCCCTTGTTCGTATAAAAGTAAAACTTGACTTTATAAAAGCAGTTTTTTTGTTGTAATTTTATCTTTGACCGCGCCACAATGTCATGACTTGAAATGAAATCTCCAAATACCTTTTTACTGCAATTATTGGGTTAAAAATGAACTAATTATTTACGGATCACAAATAATTCATCAGCACAAATGCATATATGGATAGATTAATTGATATGAAGATAACTATGGATTTTAGGGTCTCTTAGGGACCCCAAACTCTCATCACACCCCTCTTGACATTTTCCCTGAACCCCAAAGTGGGGTTGGCTAAATCCGGGCCTGACACAGGATACAAATTTAAGAAAGGGAGGCAAAAGCTAAACAAGTTAAACACGTTTACAGAGTAAAATTTGAGGGGAAAAAAACTTTTTTTTTATCCTTAAAATAACTAAAATCTGGATTTTTTTTTTTTTTCTTTTACTGCTACAGTCTGAATTAGCTCTCGCCGGCTCTGACTGCCTTCTGAAGTGCTTTTTATGTTGTTCCCAATCAAAAACAAAACGGAAGGCTATCATTTGTGCGCCGCCTCAGGGTGGTCATTTGACTGGGAATAATTATGAGGTTTGTTGCTCTACGGTCTTCCCTACTGAAGATTTTTTTTCTTACCTTTACTTGAGCTTTAAAGCCTTTTAATTATTGTCATCTAATAATCATCACCTCTAATGTCTCCGTCGCTGGCGACTGGCAGTGTCTGGGCAGGTGTGGGTTCCAGCGCACGAGTGGCTTTAATCATCATCAAATAGAACTGTGCGCATGGGTAATTAAGCTGGTGCCGAATCGAAGTCGGGGATTCTCGACAGCACCGCCGTTTTGGTTAAGCGCCGCGGGCCGCTCCATTCCAGCAAGTTTTGACACAGAATTGAACGCAGCTCCATTACTCAACGTCTCAAGGACTTCTAAAGACTTGGATTACTTTTGCTTCCCACAGGCTGACCATAATGGCGGGTTTGCGAAGCCAGCGTGGCCTCGAGGGTTCGGTCTGAAACCACTCAATGAGTACAAGGATCATAACTTGTGTTTGTACATGAAGTCGTGCCGTCTCAGCCCCCCCACGCGCATGAAAGACTCAACCGAGACAAATGCCTGACGGGCATTTTAATCACATCTCATAAAAGCGGCAAGGAGAGTTGAGTGTAGTTACAACTCATAATATTTTTATAGTAACTGGGTCAGGGCTTGACGATGGCGTCTGTAAAAATAAAAGACGGGGGCGTGCATCTAGGTAAATTAAATAAATGAGAAAGGAAAGATGGCACAAAAACCCTTCCCCACAGGAGGACTTTTGATTTAAGACGGCCTCCACTCACAGCTGTTGAGACAACGCGTCTAAATTGTGTTTTAGAAACAATTTCAGGATTAACACGTCTGCTTGAGCACCATTTGTACCGCACAAATGATCTTTAGGCTCACTTTTATCCCAAAAAATTGACTTTTATCCCAAAAGCTGAGACTGTCTGGTCTTTGCTGATTGCTCCTCCACCACTCAAGCATCATTCATAGCACCCAACTTCCATTGAAAAGTCCAAGTAAATGTGAGTTTCTAGCTCTGTGTTCAAATGTCTTTCATTCAAGTGTCACTTTACAATTTTTTAGATCTGTTTTCTGTTTTCACACACAAAACGTGTACATTGAACGCGTATTGACCCAGATTTGGTAGTGACGTTTGAATTCGTCTTTGCGTGAATCCCACACTTACGGGATGTGCATGTGCAACACATTCTCATTCCTAAGTCGTCACATATTGATGTTTGGTTAAGAACCCCGCCGCGTCACTGTTGGAAGTTTTAGGTATCCCCAACTTGTCTTTTTTTTTGACGTGCTGGCTGTTTGTAAAATCAATGGTCCGTAACGCAGTACCAGATGCTCACTGGCCCTCGAGACGCATCCAGTATCGGTACCCTAACCCAGTACTAGTACTCTAACCTCAACTTGGTACTGGTTCGCACCCGATACTACATCTGGTAATGGTTCGGGCCTGGTTCCACATCTGGTCCAGTGTCAGGTTAGGGTACCAGTACTGGGTTTGGGTACTGGTCCGCTACGTGTCGCGGTACAAGACCGGTTCTGGTTTACCGCCCGGAGCTTTGGGACCTGTGATTTAATGAGAGTAGCCAGTACGTCGTAAAACGACGACAACATCCAGTATCGGTACCCTAGCCCAGTTCTAGTACTCTAACCTTAACTCGGTACTGTTTCGCACCCGATACTACATCTGGTAATGGTTCGGGTCCGGTTCCACATCTGGTCCAGTGTCAGGTTGGGGTACCAGTACCGGGTTTGGGTACTGGTCCGCTACGTGTCGCGGTACAAGACCGGTTCTGGTTTGCCGCCCGGAGCTTTGGTACCTGTGATTTAATGAGAGTAGCCAGTACGTTGTCAAACGACGACTAGGGAAAAACCCAAAAATGACACGGAGGGGTCCTTAACCATACGTCAATATGCGATGACTTGGGAATGAGAATGTTTTGGCACGTGATATTCATAGAAACTATGCTGATTGTCTAGTTTCTTCATTTCTAAAGTTTACTCCGCCCCCAGCAACCTGCGTTAAAGCCACCACTTTCAATGAAAAGTGTATGCGAATTTGTGTTTTTTGGGCTACATGTATTGTGTGTGTATGTGTATATATATATATATTATATATAATTATATATTATATATATATAAACATGTGTATATATATATATATGTATATATATGTATATATATATATCATATTTAAGCATAGTACACCCGTAGGATGCTCTGATGATTATATATTATACATATGCGTATATTATATATAATATATATATATATTATATATATTAATATATTATATATATTATATATATATATATATACGTGTATATATATATATATATACGTGTATATATATAAACATATATATATATACGTATATATATACATATATATATTATATATAACCATATATATATACACGTATATATATAATATACACATATATATATATATACATATATATATATATACACATATATATATATTATATACACATGTATATATAGGAGGCTCACAGAAACTATGCTCTGTGTCAAATTTCTCATCTCTAAAGCTACATTCACACCGCTCTCAGTAACGTGCGTTCAAGCGACCACTTTCACCAACCTTGTGTTTTGGGTTCTGAGTTTTCTGATCCGGCCAAATTTTAGAACCCTTTGTGGTCTACAAGTCAACAAGTTTGCCATTGGCTAAACACCCATTCAAGAACGCGTTTTTAAAGAACGGGTGCTTGGAAATCATGTGTGCGCACAGATGGGAGTTTTAGGATTCCACGTTTTCTGAGGTTCGGAATGATTTACACAACTCCACAGTCGATTAAACCCACTATGACAGAACAAACTGGCTTTGTGTACACGTGTTGGTCTTAGGCTCTGAGAGGTGTATAAACAGAAGAGTGTTGACTCGCTAATAGATGGAAGTCTCCTTTTTTTCCTCATATGCTCACATATAAATAAGCCTGGCGTTTCAGCTGAAGTCCTTATTTGCCCTGTTTATTTAATCTGTGTTCCAAGGCAAACAGTGGGACACAAGGTGTGTGTGAAGGCTGCCCGACCCCCCTGAAGTTAGCAGCTAGCAGCGAATCCGCTCTCAGCCACACGCTACCAGCATAAGGCCGCATTTGTCACAATAAAATGCATAAAAAGTTTCATTTCAGCTCTAGAAGTGACTCTCCAATCAATAAACTGTGCTGGAAATTTTACTTCTTTAAATTGAGTTCTCCAGGCGGCACAAATTTTGGGCTTTTTGCCGCGATCACTTTTTAGTTAGGGAGCCAATAATTCTAAATCCAGATCTCCCTTCAGTGTGAAGCAAAAAAAAGCAGGTTTTCCAGGAGAGCATCCAACAATATCAAAATAATATCCAGGCTGGAATCTCTCGACGGCATTCACCCCCCTCCCCCAAGCAGAGAAGGAGAAACTGGGTTGCATAAGGGAAGAAAGAGGAACTCTGCTCTGAAATCAAATCTGAAAATGTAAAAACTGTCCTTCAGGAGCATCTGTTTTTGTTCTCCATTCTCTCACCTAATTTGTTTTTCTTTAGATTCTGAAGTTTCACTTTAGTTATTTAAAGACCCACTCTGAGGAAAATCGTTCTTGAAGCATTTTTTCTGATGATGGAGGACATATATAAAGCAAATTAGGCATCAAATTGTATTTCTGAATATTTCATTCAAATCACTGTGAATCCAATGAAAAAATTGTAGTTTGAAAAAAATAATATTTACAATTCATCAACACCAAAGGGGCGGGTTTACCAATGGTCCCGCCCACAACTCAGTGCTTTGCAGAATATCTGTCCTGAAAAATAACTTTTCTTCTTAATTTTGCCTAAAAATGGCAACATTATAATTTAAAGGCCTCTGAAACTGCTTTTAGAGCAAAAGGAGACCAGAGCAGGTCTTTAAACCAACTATGATCCTTTCCAGACTGAAACTCTTTTGAAAACAAACGATTTTTATTCAGGTGCAGTTCACCATCCGACCACTAGAGGTTGCTTACACAAACAATGAGATTCAGGCAAACTATGAGAAATGATGATTTTATCTTAAAATTGAGCGTAATCTTTGACATGATGGTCAAATCTTTTAACTTTAGAACAGCCGTTTGTTTGTAAAACTTTTATTTTCAATTTCCAGATAGGTTAGTTTTTGTCCTGATTGGCCAAAATTGTGACAAACATTAATGTCAACACCTTTTGCCCATCACTTTTAGAGCTATTTATTTAAATGAAATAAATATCATCAACTGTTAAACTGTCTAATTTGGGAGCTGTAATTATTGAATATCTTGTATATATTTTTTTCTGATTATATTAAAAAAAAAATCAAAATACTGCTTACTCTTAACGCTAGCTAGTGCTTTTTTAAAAGTTGCCATTCAGGCCATAAAACTAGAAGACATCAGAAGCTCCTCCTCTTCTTGCTGGTGTGAGCCATCAGGTCACAGCGCTAAATGATTATTTGTACAGTTCTACCAGGCATAAGGGATTATGGGATGTCATTTTTGAGCTAATTTACATTTTTTCCTCATAATTTGATCTCAAACAAGACTCGTCTAGCGGAAAGACATGGGTGGAGTCTAGTGGCGTACCAGCTTCAATGACGTGCCTAAAGAAATGTTGCGTCGCTCTACAGAAATAAATCTGAGACACTTTTATTTTGTAAAAACAAAAAAACTTTTCTCCAATCTACCAAGTTTTTAAGCACTAATTTTGTAGTTTAGCAGAGTTTTGCTGATTATTTTATCCAAAGCAGTGTTTGTGTAAAGCCAGCAAACTGCCCCCTTTTTTTTTTTTTTTTACTGCATACTTAGAGGATCAACCAGCAAGAATGTTCCTCATAAATACAGATTCTCTTTCCAGCGTCGGATGGAGTAAATCCCAGAGTGAGCAGCAATCAAGCCCAACATCCTGATTATTTCAGCTACTGCTTGACTTCAGACTCCCATGTGGTCCAAATGGCTAACCAATTAACAGCAGGTTAACTTTGGAGCACCAAGCACACACATACACATAGAAATGAAAAAAAAAAAAAAAGGCTTACAGAAAAGCAGCACATTAATAGTAATGGACACCCGCATGCACAGGTACTTAGGACCCGGTACCGCACACAAACAAGGACACACACAGATACATACTCATTAACAAAGGCTTAGTATCACAGGGTTTGTATACCCCCAGCAAAGTTTTGGCTGACTGGCCTCCCACAGAGGGAGGGGGGGTTCACCTCCTGTCACCTGATCCTCTGCTGCTCCAACGCTAGATCAACAAACAAGGCAGTTTGCTTGACCACATCATGCTTTAAAATATAGATTTTTTTTTTTATTTCAAAAATTCAAAAAAAGTTCAG
The DNA here is from genome assembly GCA_003999625.1 of Oryzias javanicus. NCBI lineage: Eukaryota > Metazoa > Chordata > Actinopteri > Beloniformes > Adrianichthyidae > Oryzias > Oryzias javanicus. The sequence continues at coordinate 25,101,801 of CM012459.1, read as the reverse complement.
ATTTGGCCAATAATTTGGCTGTCGGAGCTTTCTGTCTCCACTAGGTGCCACCACTGGATCCGTTTCTGAGAGTTTGTTGCACATCTCGCCTGACAGTCATCAAACAAATAAAAAAAAAAGAGGTGGAATGCAGAAAATAGACAGAAGTCGATAAATGTGTAATAAAAAATCGAGTTTCGCTCGGAGATGCTGCGCGTAATTGCACGCGTAATTTGGAATGCGGTCTTTCAGCACCTTTGCGTTTTGGAGGAATTTAAAAACACACACACACACTAAATGCCAAAGGAGGTTCTGGAAAACAGAGGAGAGAAGGAGAGTCCACCTGAGTGACAGGCAACAGCTGAGTCCACACATCTGGAAAGCCCAAACACCCACATTACGCGCGTCTTTACGCACCGCTTTTAAAGTCCAAACGCAGAGCTCTGATCTGCCGGGGGGAACACATGTCAAAAAGCCAACGCTGGTTTGAGTTATGCCTGGCAATTAAAGTGCTTTTAGTTTGTGTTAGGAAGATTTCCAAAAGATGCAAGAAATGTCGCACTTTGTTTTCCTTCTAAAATACACAAAAAAAATGGCATTAAGAGCTGTAATTGTATAAAGTTAGATCAAAAGTTACAAACACTCACCTGGTTGAAGAGGCGGGTTGATTATTCCCTTAATTATGACACAAAATCACAACATCCGGATTGCTGTTAAAAAAAACAAAACAACAAAACAAAAGAAGAATGAAGTTCTGCTCGGGTCCGGTTCAGTAAAGCATGGCTGTGGACGGATGCAGACAGAGAGCGGAGCAGGCGCTGACGCTGACCGGGGCTGAGCGATGCGCAGCTCTGGCACCAAATGAAAGCGTCCAGAAAAGACATAAGCGCTGCGCTGCGCTCATTGGCTCAAGCTGTAGCACCCCCCCTCCCCTCCCTCCTCCTCCACACACAAACACGCCCCCCCCCCCCCCCACGCCTTAGTGGATCACCACCACCCTCCAAAACCATGAACATGTTTTAGAAATGTATTAAGGAACCCAAATATGACTCAACAACTGATAGAAATTATCCTAATTTTCCACATTAAAGCTTTTTGGTGGACAGGCTGATCATTATGATTTATTAATCCAATACAATATCTACATACAGTTACAAAATACATAAAATGAGCTGCTGTTTTGGAAGCACTCTCCAGTTATTTAAGGTGGAGCTTTTCAGAAAGTAACAGAAAAGACTTCCCTTCCCTTCAGTTTCTTATAATGTGGTCGACTAGACACTCCCTACATTATCAGAGAAAAAAGTCTAAATGTGATGCTGTTAATACTTTTGTTTCATTAGTTTAAAACAAGAGTTTAAAGTCCCAGTATATATTCAACAAAACACAAAATCTCTTTTTCCACACATTTTTTTTTTGTCTAGTGCTTTTGTTTTTAATGTACACCACCTTGTTTGACGGAGGTCACTTTACGGCGCTTTATAAATGAATGAACTTTAATAGAAAAATATATAAATCATTTCTCAAAATACAAACTGATGTTTTGTCAAAGCTGGAAGTTTATCTATTGTTTGCAGATGAATTTGGAAACTGTTTGCTTTTATCTTTGCTACAGATGTAATTTATGTTAGCTTCAGGCTGCACCTACTTATTGACAAAACCTGAATCTGCCACAAACCAGATTTAGAGACAGATTTTTTTGACTGCCTTGAGCTGTAGACTGGATCTACCTTAGGTTTTCTTTCAGACTTTTTGCTGCATCAATACCGATTGTTCCCAGACCGACCAAAAGTTCCAAATTACAGATCATATATTGTATTATGACAGAACTGTTTTCTTTCTTTCAGTACCAGCCCCCAAAAACCAGCTCTGAGCTGGATAAATGTCAAAATAATAAAGTGTTTTGAGAGCAGCAGATCCTTATCTGTGAAGCTGAGCATTTGGAGAGACGAGTCAGAGATGAAGTGGAGGGAGTGAGGCTCTGTGAAGCTGGCAGCTGGGCAGACGGAGCGGGTCGAACAGTGCGGCTTATTGTCCCTGCCAGCCAGTCATCCCACACGGCGAAGGACCCACTGACGCCCTCGTTCACCCTGCTGGCTGCTCCGCTGCCTCTCTGACAGCTTGATTTACAACATACAGTTACGATTCATACCTTGGGCAGATTTGGCTTGTTTACTCTTGCACTCAACTCACCTGCAGTGAGCCTCAAACGCCGCACAGAGCTTACAGGTAATGCCATGTTAGTACGTACAAAACTCTTTTAGCAAATGATATTCACACTGGACAAGCAGGGAGGGGCTTCTTCTTCTATTTTCTTTTCTACTGTTTACTGACATATAGCCGCCATCTACTGTTGGAAGAAGTTCGAGCAGAAATTTCATTTATCTTGCTCCACAATTATTAATTTGTCCCCCATGATCACTTCACAAACCATTAATACTTTTGGGAATTTAAGGGAACGCCATTCCTATATCATTACCAAATCCCTGTCCCTGATTGGTCAAACCTGGTTTAGCATTCAATGGCTATGGGTTTTGTACTTAGAGACCAAAAAATGTGATGCAGCGACGTGCAAATGTAAGAGTTTTGAACGCAGAATCCCAAACGCACACATACATGCTTTTACATTAAGGTAATTTCCAGAATTGAGTCAATTCGATTCAAATTTTTTTCTATTCTTTCCATCCTCTCAACTCAATTTAATTCAATTCTATTTTGACTCTACAGGGTTCACAAATTTAGACACATTTATTTAAAAAGACTATATAAATATATTTTAAAGATATTCATATTACGTACTATAACATGTATTAGTGAAATTATAATATGATTGTTAATAGAATACAGTTTTAAATGGGTTCTCAAACAAAGAAACTCCAACAATTGTTCTGCCTCTCCGGAGAGTATTTCAGTTTGGCCACTAGGTGGCGATCACTCTACAACATTACACCTTCTTACAGAAGAAGAAGAAAGTATAAGTAGAAAACAATACTATAGACCACAAATGGTTACTTAAAAAAATCCTTAAAAAGAGTTTGGAAAATTCATGCTTACTAGCGTATAAAGATGTTCATTCAGCCAGCAATGTATGTTTAGGTCGACTGAGCGTTAGCTTTAGCCATCCTATGTGAAATCCTAGCATCATGCTAGCAGACTTTAGCTTTATGCGTGAGATCCATCTCTACTTTTATGGATCGATTATTGATGTATTAAGATTAGATCGATTCATTGATTTAATCAACTCAACTAGTTTACATAGACTTTTCATTGAAAGTGCTCACTTGAAAGCACGTTGCGTGAACATAGCTTAACATTTTCAGGGGAAATCTAATGGCCTGTGTTCCAATTCTTGGTCTACTCTCCTCACTAGATCCGGAATAGAGTTGCTTCCCTGGACTCTTTGTGTCTCCACATTCGGACAATCTGCAGCATTGAGCCCAGAGAGTCGGACAGGGAGAATAAAAGGTAAGCCTACGCATGCAGCCAGAGAGGAAACCAGGATCAGCGCTGTGTGGAGAGCACAAAAGGGGCCTCGGGGTCAGTAAATCCTGCCCCTGTCCCTTCTGGTGTGCCGGAGCACAGCACAGTTGAAAAAAGGGTCAGTGTCAGGCGCATTGCATTTCTTTGTTTCTATCTATCTATCTATCTATCTATCTATCTATCTATCTATCTATCTATCTATCTATCTATCTATCTATCTATCTATCTATCTATCTATCTATCTATCTATCTATCTATCTATCTATCTTATCTATCTATCTATCTATCTATCTATCTATCTATTCTATCTATCTATCTATCTATCTATCTATCTATCTATCTATCTATCTATCTATCTATCTATCTATCTATCTATCTATCTATCTATCTATCTATCTATCTATCTATCTATCTATTTCTATCTATCTATCTATCTATCTATCTAATCTATCTATCTATCTATCTATCTATCTATCTATCTATTATCTATCTATCTATCTATCTATCTATCTATCTATCTATCTATCTATCTATCTATCTATCTATCTATCTATCTATCTATCTATCTATCTATCTATCTATCTATCTATCTATCTATCTATCTATCTATCTATCTATCTATCTATCTATCTATCTATCTATCTATCTATCTATCTATCTATCTATCTATCTATCTATCTATCTATCTATCTATCTATCTATCTATCTATCTATCTATCTATCTATCTATCTATCTATCTATCTATCTATCTATCTATCTATCTATCTATCTATCTATCTACTATCTATCTATCTATCTATCTATCTATCTATCTATCTATCTATAATCTATCTATCTATCTATCTATCTATCTATCTATCTATCTATCTATCTATCTATCTATCTATCTATCTATCTATCTACTATCTATCTATCTATCTATCTACTATCTATCTATCTATCTATCTATCTATCTATCTATCTATCTATCTATCTATCTATCTATCTATCTATCTATCTATCTATCTATCTATCTATCTATCTATCTATCTATCTATCTATCGTTCTATCTATCGTTCTATCTATCGTTCTATCTATCTAATACACACTTTAATATAACTTGGTCGATGTTTTCTGCCTCGTAGCTCATCATCATTCCACTAGGGGCAGTAGAAGCGCTTTTTCTGCTCATTTCAAAATGGCTGCTTCCATGACACTTTTGGCGGGAAAAAGGCTAGCTAGTTTTCAAATGTTTAAGGTAAGAAATACCTCATCTATTGTTATTTATTTTTTTAAGTGACAACTTGCTGTAGTAAAAGAATGCAAATTTTGTTGATAACGAATAGTTTATACAACAGTTATATCACGTTAAAAATGTGCAGATCATGGTCTTTTTTTCCTGAACGCTCATGTCAATATTTTTGCACCTTCAACTAATATTGCTGTGAAGAAACACGTATTAACCACCCAAATGTGTCTTAACTGATGCTATCAAAATGTTTTCTTCCAATGATTATACAATAATTTTTTGTGGATTTAGTTAAAATTTTTAAAAGACAATACATTAAAAAAAAAGCATTCTGTCAATTTTTAGATATAGTAAGCTGTAGGGGGATAATTATTCAGGGTTATTGTCATATTTTTTGTTTTTTTTAAGAATGGCAGGTTATCATAGTAAACATGAGTTAAATAATGTTACAGGACTTCTCCGGTGAGCGATCACTTGTTTGTCAAAACAAACCCACACCGTGTTGATTTCGTGACCAATGAATTTCTGCGTCAAGGCGACATTAAAGCCTGTGAAATTACAGCCTGAAAGATGAGCCTGCTTGGACCCGGGTCACGACCGACCCAACAAACAGCCACATGTGCCGTCGTGTAAATTCCTCTATTTGGCTCCACAAGCTTCAGATACAAGCAGAATTGGTTTAAATGAATAATAATATGCAAAAAAAAAAAAAAAAAAAAAGGTTTCTTTTCCTGGTCATGACCCACAACCTCTTCTCTCCGTGACCCAGTGCGACCCAGCTCCAAACCCTCACCCCCTCTTTTTTTGGGAGTGTGAGGTAAGTGGTTCCATATTTGGCCTGAAGGGAAAATGCCAATCAAGCTGTGGGAATCTGGGCTGTGTTTCATAATACTTCAACATTCCCTGACTATTATTTTTAAGAAAACGGTTAACAAGAATCACCCCCCCCCCCCATTTAACTTTGCTATTCGTTTCCTGGCTGTAGCTTTCACATCGGTCACATGCAAGTCCTGACAGTTACTATCCCCTCTGTTTGTGTTTTTCTTGTAAATGCTTTCTTTTCCCTCCTTTGTCTATCTGTTTGAATAATCTCAGTCATTGAGTCGGGGTTGGAGGTGGTGCACTGCTATCACTGAGCTATCTGTCATCACACACCTTAGTTCGCTCAAATCAGAGAGGATTATGTTACAGTAGGAATGTACAGTAGATGCCCGTTTCTGTCAGCTGCTTAAAAGTTATGATCTGGATGCACTTGTGGAATAATAATAACATTGGTTCTAATGTGATTCAGAGATTGAGCTGTTTTTGGAGGAGTTTAGACTTCCTGAATGTTTATTTTGTTAAAAAATAAGTTTTTGATTTGGTGAAGCGCACCTGTTGTGGAAATTAACATTTAACATATTTTTTTCCCCTTTTGTGGTATACAATTTGGAGTCAAAGTTAAAAATGTAGAAAAAATGTATTTTATAGTTTTTTTTATATAAACACTTTTACAAAAAAATTGATTGTGAAATAGATTAATAAAAGGAGAGGCCATGCTACTCTTTGTTGTAAGATGTGCTTTCTCCAAATTCTAATCTTTATTTAAAAAAAAGTGAAACAGGCAGGATAAAGAAGCCTGATTTTTGCTAAAACCTTTAAGGATAATTTGGGGACTATTTTATGACTACAAAAAGTAATTATAGCAACAAATATCAACCCAAAATTATATTTTTTGTCAAAAAGCTACTTCATTTAACTCCTAGGTCCAGGTAGCTTTATTCGAAAACAAGTTTTAGCCCATTTGCAACAGAATTTCTAATTAGCAATAACAAGCTAGCAATACACACCTGCTAAACCCCCAAATAGTTACAGAAAATATTAAACCATTTATAAGAGATATTAACACAGTGTAGTTTACCAAGAAAAAGACCAAAAACAAAATAATGCCCAGGAAATTTCCCAAAAGTTTCTGCAGAAAACCAATGTGCATCACAGCAAATTAGACTGCCAAATATATCCCACAATGCATTCCATTTTAACAATTTGTGATTTGTTGATTTATATTTGTTAGATTTTTATTTTGGTAAACGGTTGTCGTTATATTTTTCGTTAAAAAAAAAAAAGTAGCGAATATGGTGCCGGAATTGTGTTAAATCCACAAAAAAGTCTCTCACTATTTAGTCTTTTAGGGATTAGGAAATAGTGAGAGAATTCGGACACGACCAAAGACATATTTCGTTTCTTTTTGTCCCAACTTTGTCTCCGTAGAGGACATAGCGAGTCATGCTAGCAAAGTAGCCATGTGCCAAGAAGCTTCAGTCCTCACTCTCAGTCTCTATTTAAAAAAAAAACATAGAAAAGATAATTAAAAAAGCAAAATAATATAAAAAAACATAAAGTAAATTCACACATAATCTGTTTGACCTCTGAGCTCAATTTAAGCTTACTACAGCACGTTAAAAAGTCATTTTCCTGCTGAAAAGCTCAAACCCCTTACAAGGGAATTTCTTGAGTGAAAATGACAAGTGGGGAAAGATGGTGCCACTGTAAGGAAGCTTAACCAACTAATTCTGGTATTTTTTCTCAAAAAAGCTCAACACGGATGATAAAACTGAACATAAGTCATCAACATTTCTGGAATTCCTGCCCCCTCGGTGAGGTCATTTCTGAATCAAGTAAATCAACAGTCGGCAGCCCCCCTGCAGAGCTAGCTTCCTGACAGTGTGCTATTTTCATAAACAGGAGTTTGAAATCAAGGAAACACTGGTTAAACCTTAATCCCATTTAGTAGATGCCTTGTTCACGGTTGAAAGCACACCTCGTCCTTACAATCACACTCACACACACACCTCTAATTAGGCATCTACACACATCTCAAATGACGTCCTATGACCCACCTAAACAGGACCTCCAGCAGGTAATCTGCCATAGCTAGCATACCTCAGAGCTTTATCAGGTACCATGGAGGAGTGGAATGTTTTATTTTTGAGTTTTTGACCATATTAGGTTGGGTGGTCTTCAAGCTCTGTTGTTCTCTGCCCCCATCTTCCCACTAGTTCTCCTGTCCTGAAAGCTGGAAAACAGCTAGTCTCTTAGAATTATATTCTAACGGAAGAGGAATTGTCACGCAAGGTCCAAGGTCATCTGTGCTTTTAGGTATATATGAAAAAAAGGAAGCTACACAACTGCCTTAATTTAAAAAAAACCAAAAAACTTATATATGGATTATCTGCTGCAAACAACGTTGGGAGTTACTGTGAATACGCTAATGCAGTAGCCGTTTTGGAGCGTGTTTTTTTACATGTTAAAAGGTTGGAAATAAGCATAATTAGAGTAACATTTTTTAAACATTTTTTAACATTGACATTTTGGCGTGGCTAACGTGGCTAACTCTTCTAACTTGACAAATGCTTCTTACAAGGCTACGGTTTCTAACGCGGCTAACGTGGCTGATTCTTTTTACACTGCTAATGCTTTTAATGTAACTAATACTTCCAACATGGCTGACGCTTTAATGCGGTTAATGCTTCTAATAATGCTGCATTCACACCAAACGCGGCCGAGGCGTCAAATTCATGTCTGCTGCCTGTCTTTTGATGCCTGTCAAATTTACTGCTTGACGCGCCTTGCGCTTCTGAAATAGCAAACATTTCTAACTTGGCTAACGCTCCTAACTTGGCTAATGTTTCTAACATGGCTAACCCTTTCAATAGTTACAGTCAACATGTTAAGAAAGTCAGACTGACGGACTAATCTCTAACGCGACTTATACTTCAGTGCACCTCATATATGACACAAGTTAAAAAAAGAGACAAATTATTGACAATGTGCTTATGGTCCAGAAAATAAAGTAATCTTTTGAGTGTCAACTATCATCTGTTCACAGTCAGGTTTTATTGGTCTTAATACCCCTGTTGAGATTGTTGTTCTGGGGCTGAAATATCTTAATTGTAATAAGTTATCTACAGGCCAACAAGTGTCAATGTAAACAAAGCGTGTTGGTGTTTATTGCAAAGTCTGGTTTAATGCTGTTCACTTAGGATAATGTTTGGACTTGGTTTGCCAGACAAGGATCGGATTTTTAAAGCTTTGGAAATGATAAACAATTTAAAATTTTGAAAAAAAAGGCCCATCTAAAACGTCACCTTCCTTAGATCAGGCACAATTCCCATTTTGGATCTTAAAAACAGGACTTGAGCATGTATTTTGCGCCAATTGTAAAGCAGTCCTCAGATGTTATGGAAAGAACTACAAAGACAATACAACAATGAACGTATATGCAACATTACAAAGAAGTGAAAATGCAGAAAAGGTCAACACAGGGGTAATTTCAGATTGTCTCAGTGTTTTTTTGGAGAAACCTTGAAGGTCATGTTTATACAGAAACTGTGGTCTTTGGAGGTTCAATGAAGAAGAACCAATTTGGTTGACAAGAGAAACTTTTCAGGGCACTAAACTGATGGTGGTCAGTTGGGCATTAAACTCCATTGATCATTTATAAATACTAGACACATATAAAACAGTAGAAACCTTTACACTAAAAAAAACTCCAATTCCTAGTTAACATGTTTCTCAGTTCTTATGGGTAAACTGTCAATCTTAAGAATTTCCTATACAGAATTCACTACATTAAACATCTGAATTATGATATATTTCTTGGATTTTCTGTTTTATCCTGGTGCGGTCTATACATCCTAAAGTCTGTACTTCCCTCTCTAAGTTAATACTAAATCCCGCCTATATAACATTGTCTAATCTTTAAACCTTCACTGCACACAATCAGCTCTTCGAGGAAAAAGACGAAAAGTAACCCAACCTGAAAGCTACACATATCAAAATGTACTATTAAACTAAAAAAGGAGCTTTTTGGAGGTTTGGTTTGTGTGTGGGGTTTTAGGATCCACAACTCAGAAGAATGACAAACCCAGAAGAAAAGATGAATAATTTAAGTCTTGAGCTTTATTCATACTTTCCTTGGGAGCGCCCAGTCAAGCAGCTACTTCCAATGAAAAGTTTATGTAAATGCACCTTTCAAGCTTGTGTGTTCAAAACTCTCAAATTCATTCATCACTACGCTGGTTTTTGCAAACGTTTTCAAGCTTTATGTACACAATCGTGGCCATTTAAAGTTAAATTAGGCTTGATTTTTTTAACTTCTAAAACTACGTTCATACCGGCCTCTGTAACGCCTGTTCAAGTTGCCACTTCTGATTAAAAGTCTATATAAATGCGTAAATGCAAGTTTTGGGCGTTTGCATTTAAAACTCTTGCGTTCACGCAAAACTCATCAAGTTCTGTACAAATAACGAAGTTTGACAAATCTGTGCAATCAGAGACTCTGATTTGGTAGTGGTGTATGGATGGTGTCCATTTTAATTCTCGGAAGTGCCAACCATTTTTAAATTGATTAAAACAATTGTGGTTTGTACCAGAATTATATGACACCAAATCTTTTAGATATCGTTATAGAGCTGTGAAGGAAGAAGTGTGGAGCAAGACTTGTATCACTCTGACATTTCATGCCAAGTCTTCTCTAACCGTACATGGTGGACATGCGCTAGTCAATAGTAGAAAAAGAGAGAGAGAAGCCCCTTCCTGCTTCACAGTATGCTAAAAGTGGGTTCAAGAATGAGCATTTAGCATGTTCTTGGATGCACAAAGCATACCTGGTGGCATCATTCAGGTGGTTCGAGTGTCTTAAAGGGACAAAAAACATGGTCGGGCAATGTGACGCAATCAGGCATCAGAAAAAGTGGGTGACAGCTGGGGGTGCAAGATGAGCCAGAGGCGAGGTCCACTGCCAAGAACAGGAGCACAGACAATCCTTTATCCAGATGGAACTAGAGAACAGGTGGGGTGCGAGTCGAGCCAGAGGCGAGGTTCACAGCTAAGGACAGGAGCACAAACGATACTTTATCAAGATGGAACCTGGGGACAGCTGGGGGTGCGAGCGGAGCCAGAGGCGAGGTCCACTGCCAAGGACAGGATCACAGACGAGCCACCTGGAATCTCTCTTGCTCCCCCGGAGGGACAACACATGAGTCACACTGCACCAAACAGAAGCACGGAGAACTAAATGATAAAAAAAAAGATAGTGGACAGCATGCCTCTCTCAAGGCAAACTGTCCATGAGGTAGAGCGGTCGACCTCTGATTTGAGGATTTTGGGTTTGGTCCTCCACACATGTGCCAAAGTGTTCTTAGGCAAGACACTCCACTCCACAATGCTTCTGGTGGTTATAGGTTGGCGCCAGTATAAGGTAGTGGAGCCGCCATCAGTGTATGAATATGTATTTGAATGGGTGAATGGGACCTATATGGGAGCTACATAAGTTCACATTATAAAAAAAACCCACTAAAAACTCAAACGAAAAGAAGTGGGCTTCTGGGCTGGGGACCGCCACAGGGAGACCGCCTGTCCGGCACGAATGGTACAGCATTACCACGATTAACATTAATCATCCAAAAATTCAGCCTCTCAGCAGGTTGAATTTAATCTCATGTGTACTGTATACACCAGCTTAAGTTTCACCAATTTTTTGATTCCTTTCCTCAAAGGTTTTTCCCCTGAGTATTCCTTCTGCTTTAGCGCGGTCCAGAACCTTGGAGAGGAAGTTTGTGACAGCACGTAGCTCCTGAGCCACCCTCAGGAATTTCTCACACACACAACCATCCCCAATCCAGGAGACGTGTCAGCCAAGGGCAAGGCTGGAGATCAGAGGGAGGGCGAAAGTAAAGAAAGGGGGGAGGAGAAAGAGGAGCAAGGATCACGGAGAAAAAAAAGCAGAAGGGAAACAGCGACCTTAGATTGCACCCTACCCCAACTTGGGAGGCGGGAGAGAATAAATGCCTTTGACTGCGCAGATATGAATTTTCCTGTTGTTAAAGCAGCAAATCATCCATATAACTTCAAGACAAGCCAAACATTGTAAGATATAAAGATAGTGTTTGATTTGCAGACTTTAGGAAAGTTTTTAGCGTCTCTGGGATGGGTCGCCTGCACATGTAGGGATTTTGCCTATAAATATTAGCCAGACTATTCGTGAAGCACTCAGAGCTTTGATACTAGACCTCTCTTGCCAACTTCAGGTACACAAACCCAAAGGCTCAATGAGAAACTGGCTCAAATAGCGATGAAAAACACATGTTGCACAAAGAACAGCTTCTATGATGCATGAATGCGAGTGGGCTTACACTAATGCACACTTCAGAATTCCAAAATTTCACCAGTGTTGGGTTTCAGATGATATATGCACCGTTGTGTCTCTACGTGCAGAGATCTATACCTTCCTTGGCTGTTATAAACTCTGCAGGAGTGATGTAATATGTTTCCTGGTAGCCAAAAACAGTGTAAAGGGTTTAGTTAATGCAAAAAAAAAAAAGTCTCCCACAAGAAAAGAATTCCGATTTTGGCCAGATAATGAGAAATTATTTTTGCTGGGGGATAAAAACCCTTTCTGGCAACAAAAAATAATAAAAAATGGTGATTGGCAGATTCACAAAATCAAATCAAGACAGTTCACTACATTGACATGCAATGTGAGAACTTCCCTGGAGGGGAGTGGGAAAGAGAACACGTAAATCGCACTGCACCAAACAGAAGCATAAAGAACTAAATGTAATCAGGGCTGTGAATGTTGACACGATTAATAAAACATATTTAATTTGTTAATATTTATTAATCGCGCTCAGGTGTCCTGCCATGAAGCTGTGAAATCACCGTTATAAAACTCTGTCTAAAATAAACTTAAACTTTTTTCTGCATTCTGTGATTGAGATTTTATCAAATGAAAGAGATAATATGGGATTTATTAGTGGTTTTTGGACAAAACCAGCCTTTTATTTCATAAATTCTGTTTTTGGATCATTAAACTAGTTTGTGAATATAACATGGAATGAAGGTAGTGTCATATAGGAGAGGTTGTGCTGATTAAAATTATACCAAATAAGTATGCATGTAGTCTTTCAAACTGAAAATAGAGGTAAATTCAAAAGTAGATAAAAACTGAGTTTTTAGACCCTAGGTTCCAAAGGATTAAAAATAAATGTTTTAAATGTACAGTTTTCTGTGTGATCTTCCATTATGATTATTTGTAAATAAACCTAAACAGACCCAGTTTTTCTGGGTTTAGGAGGAAGTAATTAATTGTCATCCAGGTCTTTATGTCATGAAGTTTCTCTATGTTGTCATTCTGGCATGTTGCTTATTGAAGATCTCCTGCAGATCCTCAAATTGAACGGGGACCCCCTCCACCTCCTCTGTTGTCCTGCGCTACGCGAGGGTGGTGGTTAACATCTGTCGAGATGGTGCAGAGTCTTCAGGCCTGCCCGTTATCGTTGACAGTGAGTGGACGTGAATGTCAGCTTGCACTCCGTCCAGATCATGGTGGGATCATGCCTCTCCAAACAACGTTAGACCGAGGGTGATGGGGCAGTGGGGGGCCTCGATAGCGAAGAAACCAAGAGCTTCATGGTGTAGACCTGGTCAATAAGTCTAATATCGTTAGTCAGGAACTAGATCCGACTTGGTCGTCCATTGAGGTCAGTAACTGCCACTCGTGCTTTCATAGGTCAGCAGAGGAACATCGTGGATTTGGGCAAAAGCAAAGTCAAAAAAGTTCCCTGCTTCCCCAGAGCCTGTATTTCCATTATGCGGCCATCAAAGTGCAGAGTCACTGCCAGTGTTCACTCACAGGCTCTTCCAGGCACCCGTGGAGGACGATTGGGGCAGGTGTTGCAGAAGTACCCTGACTGACCACAGTAGAAGCAGAGGTTTTCCTGGAAACGTCTCTCCCTCTCTCCTGGAGAGCTGGGTGGAGCCGAGATGCTCGGACATGTGGTTGGAACTGGAAGTCCCTGATAGAAACGTTGAGACGGACGCTGAGACCGGGTTTCGTGGCCACCGAGTCCCCAGCAGGTTATCCTTTTGCTGTCCTTAGTCAACCACCATAGTAATATAACCATTTCATCTCTACAATTGGATTGAGTCATAAAAAAAAGAAAATAGGAAACAAATACATAAACAAGAGATTAATGCCTCTTGTTTATGTGTCCTGTTTTCTTTTTCTGCAGATTAAAATTATACCAAAAAAACTTGTTATAACAAGCTCTTTTAAGATGGACTCAGAGAAAAGTAGAAATAACAGTTGTCCCAAAGGACCACCAAGTCCCTAGGAGCGCCTGCACAGCCACAAGATCAACTCTCAGCGGCTGACATGTAAAGCATCCTCAATTAGTCCTGACAAAGGCAACAAGACCCATAATAAGCAGTTCCACACCAAAGACCCTGTGGAGCCACAAAGACAGGACATTACCCCAGAAGCCAGAGGACAAAAAGAGAAAGCCATCTCAGTGCCAGTTTTACAGGTGGCCAGGTCCTTGTAGCAGTACCAGGATGGACGTGACTAAACCAACCTGTGCAGCAAGATGCAAAGGCTGAAGGCAGAGGGACATGACCCTCTCGTCCACACTTGGCAGCTGAACTGGAACCAACAAGTTAGCCCAGCGGCCCGCCGCCTCACACCATGTGTAACTCTAGAATGATAGAGAATCCAACCGCTCTAGTGGGAGGGAGTTTCATAACCCGGGCTGTTCATGGAGGGGAGCCACATTTTATTTAGCTGGTACCGCTCAACCTCCTAGACAACCTCAAGCTCCTTCCATCCCAGAGAGGTGACATTCCATGTCCTGAAATAACAGGTTCCAGGACTGGAGATTGGGCTGAGAGTGGGGTCCCGATGACACCAATCCCGGCAATGTAGAGGAACCTCTCTTTGTACTTCTCATGAATGGAGTTCTGAACCGCTCTTAGTCTGGTTCGTCACCCAGAACCTGTCTGTCATGGAGACCCTGACAGGGGCAAAAGCCCCAGACAGCTTAGCTCCTGGGATCACTCGAGCACTCAAACCACTCCACCACGTTAAGGTGTCGGTTCACGGAGGGGAAAAATGTTTACATGTATGTACATATGAATTTATATATGTTCATATGTACATACATGTATGTTGAAAATTTTAATATTTATATTTGTCTATAGATCTATTTCTATTTATCCATCTCCTCTTGAATGACTTATACAGACTAATGTACAAGTCATACAAAAGAAAACCTCCTAATAAAAAACAGTGCAGTAAACTTAAATATGACCTAAATGTTTAATGGATTCATCCTAACTAAAACATTAATTTACAAAAAATAATAACAATAAAACAGCAAAACAAGATCAACATGTGTAATTAAAAAAAATCTTTAAAAAATACTAAAGCAAAGACACATTAAACTAAAAACCCACCCGCTTTGTCAAAAAAAAACTAACATTTTTTGACTTTACATATTTTAACATTCTTTGACCACAAAAATCATGTCACTCTTAGAACTAATGAATCCTACTTACTTTATGACATTTTATTTTATGTGGATCTCATCAAATGTTCCTACTAATCTAACTATCTACGTCCCAACCCCATAAGTTACATTTTATGTTGATCTGATCTAATGTTCCTACTAATCTAATCATCTAAAAACAATTATAAAAAACATCTACATCCTAACCTCATAGATTCTATTTTATGTGGATCTGACTAAATGTTCCTACTAATCTAATTATCTACCTCCCCCCTGTACATTTCTAACTTTTGCTTTTATATTTGATTAAAAAAAGTAAAATTAAATGTTAATGACCCCCTTGCATTTGCCTCGTAGGACAGGTATTTTTGTGAAATTAAAGTAAAATCCTAAAAAGAAGTCATGTTTGTCTCATTCCCCTTTGGAGGTTTCTCTTCAGGGTGAATGCTTCTATCTTTTTCTTCTCTTCTGGGTGACTCTTGCAGGTGCAGCTCCGACAGTAAAAAGACTCTTCTGAGGCTTTTCCTGAGGGGCAGACCCACTTGATTCAGCCTGGCTGCTGACTTTAGTGGTCACTTCTTCTTTTAATCGACCAAAACAAAATTGTTGTGTCTGATTAACTTTCAGTGTGTCAAGCAGCTGAGAGGGGGCGTCCGGATGTGCAGTTGGGGGAGTGGTCTTATTTTTGATTTTCTTCATTTTCTTCTTATTTGCTCCAATGGTAAAAAGACTTTTTTTGTGCTGAAGAAAATAAATCTGGTATTTCATCTGATGTGGAGTAAGTTGCAGGTCCATCAGATTCTATCTGTGTTGATGCACTTTGTTGAGGCGCACACACAGAGGATTCTGCCTGGTTTCTGACTAGATTGGATTCATGGTTGGACAGACAAACCTTCTCTGCCAACTGGAACTTCTGATTTTCTCTTTTTTTCTTTTGTTTTCCAATTTTATTTTCCAGTTCAAAATTGAGTTTGTCCATTTCAAGCAGCTGCTTTGTCACCATCTCTATCTCGTCCAAAACTGCTTGGTAATCATCAGAGGGGTTGGTGTCCTTGAGGAAGTTTTTCAAATTTTGGATCTTTTCTTCAAGGTCTCTGATTTCCTTCCTGCTGTCCTGTCGAGCGTTGCGCTGCAGCTCAATTTGTTTTTCAGCTATCAGCCATTCTTCATGAGACTTCTTGGTCTCCTCCTCATATTTCTTAATGAGGGCTTGTTCCTGTGCAATCTGCCTTTCCTTGGCTTTTAAACTGGCTTTGAGTTCACGGTGCTCAGACATCAACCTTTTAGGATCGGTTCCATCCTGTCTTTCTTCAGACTTTGAGGATGGTAAGTCATCCTCTGAGTCTTCGGAGTCAAAATCTCTGACAATTTTAGAGATTTTAGGGTATCTCATGATGGTATCCTCGGTCGTATAGCACTCTTCTTCATCGCTTACGTCAGGGGTCATTTGGTTGTAATACTCAATGTCCCGGGCGTACTCACTCTCACTGAAGGAACTCTCAGCGTCAGAGTGTTGAGACGACCTTTCTGAGGGGATGGGGGAGTCCAGATTCATGGTTTGTTCTGGTTGCATCATTGTTCTTGATTTTTGTCAAGTGTACACAAGTGATTGTTATCCACAATGTGTAATGCTCTTGCTTTCTTTTCTCTGCTTGAGGGTTTTTCTTGGTATCAAGATGTGGTTATAAGGGAGTTTTGGGTCCTGTTCAGTAATTTTGATCACATGCGAATGACATCATTACGTGTCATATGACATCACAGAACATCAAAGAAAAAATATGATGAGTCATCAATGAGCGACGCAATGAATGATGACTCATCATTGAGTGACATCATCAATGAAAGATGTCATCACTGAATTGTGGCACTGACTGATTCCACCCTGTACATTTCTAATTTTTACGTTTGTATTTAATTAAAAAAAAGTAAAATTAAATGTTAATGACCCCCTTGCATTTGCCTCCTAGGACAGGTATTTTTGTGAAATTAAAGTAAAATACTAAAAAGAAGTCATGTTTGTCTCATTCCCCTTTGGAGGTTTCTCTTCAGGGTGAATGCTTCTATCTTTTTCTTCTCTTCTGGGTGACTCTTGCAGGTGCAGCTCCGACAGTAAAAAGACTCTTCTGAGGCTTTTCCTGAGGGGCAGACCCACTTGATTCAGCCTGGCTGCTGACTTTAGTGGTCACTTCTTCTTTTAATGGACCAAAACAAAATTGTTGTGTCTGATTAACTTTCAGTGTGTCAAGCAGCTGAGAGGGGGCGTCCGGATGTGCAGTTGGGGGAGTGGTCTTATTTTTGATTTTCTTCATTTTCTTCTTATTTGCTCCAATGGTAAAAAGACTTTTTTGTGGTGCTGAAGAAAATAAATCTGGTATTTCATCTGATGTGGAGTAAGTTGCAGGTCCATCAGATTCTCTCTGTGTTGATGCACTTTGTTGAGGCACACACACAGAGGATTCTGCCTGGTTTCTGACTAGATTGGATTCATGTTTGGACAGACAAACCTTCTCTGCCAACTGGAACTTCTGATTTTCTCTTTTTTTCTTTTGTTTTCCAATTTTATTTTCCAGTTCAAAATTGAGTTTGTCCATTTCAAGCAGCTGCTTTGTCACCATCTCTATCTCGTCCAAAACTGCTTGGTAATCATCAGAGGGGTTGGTGTCCTTGAGGAAGTTTTCCAAATTTTGGATCTTTTCTTCAAGGTCTCTGATTTCCTTCCTGCTGTCCTGTCGAGCGTTGCGCTGCAGCTCAATTTGTTTTTCAGCTATCAGCCATTCTTCATGAGACTTCTTGGTCTCCTCCTCATATTTCTTAATGAGGGCTTGTTCCTGTGCAATCTGCCTTTCCTTGGCTTTTAAACTGGCTTTGAGTTCACGGTGCTCAGACATCAACCTTTTAGGATCGGTTCGATCCTGTCTTTCTTCAGACTTTGAGGATGGTAAGTCATCCTCTGAGTCTTCGGAGTCAAAATCTCTGACAATTTTAGAGATTTTAGGGTATCTCATGATGGTATCCTCGGTCGTATAGCACTCTTCTTCATCGCTTACGTCAGGGGTCATTTGGTTGTAATACTCAATGTCCCGGGCGTACTCACTCTCACTGAAGGAACTCTCAGCGTCAGAGTGTTGAGACGACCTTTCTGAGGGATGGGGAGTCCAGATTCATGGTTTGTTCTGGTTGCATCATTGTTCTTGATTTTTGTCAAGTGTACACAAGTGATTGTTATCCACAATGTGTAATGCTCTTGCTTTCTTTTCTCTGCTTGAGGGTTTTTCTTGGTATCAAGATGTGGTTATAAGGGAGTTTTGGGTCCTGTTCAGTAATTTTGATCACATGCGAAATGACATCATTACGCGTCATATGACATCACAGAACATCAAAGAAAAAATATGATGAGTCATCAATGAGCGACGCAATGAATGATGACTCATCATTGAGTGACATCATCAATGAAAGATGTCATCACTGAATTGTGGCACTGACTGATTCCACCCTGTACATTTCCAATTTTTACGTTTGTATTTAATTAAAAAAAAAGTAAAATTAAATGTTAATGACCCCCTTGCATTTGCCTCCTAGGACAGGTATTTTTGTGAAATTAAAGTAAAATACTAAAAAGAAGTCATGTTTGTCTCATTCCCCTTTGGAGGTTTCTCTTCAGGGTGAATGCTTCTATCTTTTTCTTCTCTTCTGGGTGACTCTTGCAGGTGCAGCTCCGACATTAAAAAGACTCTTCTGAGGCTTTTCCTGAGGGGCAGGATTTGCAGTTGGGGGAGTGGTCTTATTTTTTATTTTCTTCTTATTTTTTTATTTTTTATTTTCTTCATTTTCTTCTTATTTGCTCCAATGGTAAAAAGACTTTTTTGTGGAGCTGAAGTAAATGCTGATAATATCATCTGTATTTCATCTGATGTGGAGTAAGTTGCAGGTCCATCAGATTCTATCTGTGTTGATGCACTTTGTTGAGGCACACACACAGAGGATTCTGCCTGGTTTCTGACTAGATTGGATTCATGGTTGGACAGACAAACCTTCTCTGCCAACTGGAACTTCTGATTTTCTCTTTTTTCCTTTTGCTTTCCAATTTTATTTTCCAGTTCAAAATTGAGTTTGTCCATTTCAAGCAGCAAGTCCAAAGAACGAGTGTGTGGATGTAAGTCCACACACTCCAGAGATTTGTCCGTGCTACGCGGGACCCAGGACGTCCTGTCATCGCGTCCTCCAGGAGGGGAGGAAAGAAGAATCACAGAGGAGAGTGAAAAGACCGGAGCAGAGACAGATGGAGGATATCAGGGGAAGGAAAAGAAGAGGCGGATTTTGAGGGATGGTTGGAATGGAACGTGCAGAAGGGGCCTGAGAAAGTTTGGCTTGTATTCACCGAGCATGCCTCCTGGTTCCTGGTTAATCCATCATCCTGCCTGTGGAGTCCCCCCCCCTCTGGTGTTTTGCTGTTTGTCTGTCATTTACCTGCAGTGAAAGCCACATTCATTCATGTCTGGAAACTATCAGTCTAAACTGAAGTTCAAATTTAACACAAATCTAAAAAAAATTAAAAAAAAAGCTACATTTCTTGGTGTAAAAGTTAAACAGACTTAAACAAGTCATTAAAATGAAATGTTTACATTTTAGAGGAAACTACTTTCCCAAAGTGTTACAAGAATGAGGACATTTCCTTTTTTCTGAACGATTGTGTTTCAACGCTGCACCTTTACACCTGCCCAGGTCCTCCCAGGTGTGCAGAATCAACCCACAAAGGACACACAGATCAGGCGTTTGAAAATAGAAAAAAGAAACTGACAAACTGTGGACACCAATTTCAAGAACCTGTATGTCTTAAAGTTTAAATGTAGGGCTAGTTTGGAAACAAAAACAATTAATTGCATCTGTTTTCTATTTAAATGTATATATTTTTAAGCATAATTTGCACAATGTCTAGCAAAACCTGTTTTTTAATCCAAGAATTCAGAATTTTAATTTTGAAAGTTACACCTTAAATCAGTGGAAATATAAAATCAAGATGTACCCCACCTCCACGCAACAGTGGCTGGGATAGGCTCCAGCAACCTCAAGACTCCCAAAGGTGTTTGTTGGGTCTTGAAACTGGATGGATGGATATTACTCCCAGAGATTTAGGTTAGATTAGATTAGAAGTGTCTTGTTTCAAGCAATAAAAAATAAAAAGTCAAACACAGGATAAGTAAACATTAAAGATAGATTACCCGAAAGGGAGTGGGAGGAAGCAAACTTATATAATGACCATCCCCGCTCAACCTTACCATTTCTTTAATGCGTTTTATCATTATCTGGTTCATAGTTTAAGATCATCCTTTACATGCTTAGTCAACATGTATCTTTGTCTATGGGTACAGATCAGAGTTAATTTTACTATTGCTATGTAAGTAGCGTCGAGCTAATTAGACATAGGTCTTGGGAAACACTAGAGAGCTTGAAACACACGCCCGCTCAGAACCCGTAACCTGAACTGATTTATTTAGGCATGTAAAAGGGCTCATTTAGTATTTGTGTTCACTGCAAGTTTAGTATAGGTCCAATAAATTCAGATTTTCATTATGTCTCCTAATCATTCATTTTTTGTGGCGAAAAATAGACACTGCAATATATCTTTTTGTTATTTTGTTGTCAATTTTTTTCTATATTTTTTGTTGTTGTCGCGATACTTTTGTGAATTACACAGTAATTTTTTTCTTGTAATTGCTTCAAATGTATAGATTAATAGAGCCAGATCAGTTCACTGGTTAGCCACTAGGTGGCTTGGTGGATAACCAAGGCAGTCTCTATTACTTCCAAAACAAAAGACACAACAACACGTACAAAGTTGTTCCCGTTGTAGCTTTCTGGGTGAGAATTTTAAAAGGATTTTCCTGGTTTGATTGACAGGTCACCGCTACGTTTTTGGCTCCGATAGGGTCGGTTTTTTTTACTTGTTTTCAAAAAGTCGGAAGTTCTATGATTTTGTGCCGCAGTATGCACGCATACATGTGGTCACATAAACAGAAAGTCTTGCGGCCACCTCTGTAGAGTTCTGCAAAACAAGCACACCATCATCGTCTGCACAAATATGCAAACACAACGGTGACCGCTTGCCTTTGTACCCGGCTGCTGCTTGGGTTACTTGCTTCACCGGATTTTGCTCCAAAATTTCCTGGAAAACAATGTTTGTTTGAATTTATTTCATGCCGATGTGAGGTCAGATTAAGGAGAAATAAACATGAGAAGAAGACAGAAATACACAATCAGAAAATTGGACAAAAGGGCAGAAAAAAAAAAAGAATCATTGAAAATTGTCAGTAAAATCTTTGCACCCACAATGCATTTGGCCTCTTCCATGCCAGAACCGTCAGTGTTCGAGCGTGAGCAGTGATGACTCCACACTCACTTTTCCAACTCTGACTCAGTGTCACTGCTGTACCGAGCTGATGGCGTCTCAGTCAGCCGCCATGGCGGCAAACCTCCCACGGAGAGCATGTGAGCTGTGAGGGCGAAGAAGGACCGATTCTCCAGGCAAGTGTCACTTGTTCACTTTTAAGAAAATCCTTTTAGCTGCGACCAGATGCAGTTAAGGCTAGAAAAGAAGATTAAATCTGCTGAGATGAACGAGTCCCCGAGGGTTAAAGCCACCACTGGACGCTTGGGTGAATAAGCCTCCAATTTTACCCTTAAATGCTAGAAAAACAGTTTACTTAAGTCTACAAGATTTCCTTCATTTGGCTTCATTTCCTAAAAGTAATTGGTCCATATTGAGATGGAGATCCTGGAACAGCATTTCCCAGTGTTCAGTAGTAGGCGATCGAGAGGCCATTTCCAATAAAAAGTCTATGTAAACTCACATAAATTTGTATTTTGGGCTTCTGCATTCAAAACTCAAAAGTTTCTAGGCCGAATCATACCAAAGACTCTAAAAATGGAACCCAGTGCCTCTCTGCTTGACACTCAGCAGTAAGGGGTTGAATTGGGGGGTCAAACCACCAAATGGTTCCCTAGTGCGGCTGTGTCTGCGGATCACCGCTCCCTCACGGGTTGGATCAAATGCGGAGAACAAATTTGCACACCTAGGTGTGATACAACTGGTAGGACTGCAACTGTTCTCAGACTCTGTTTAAAGAAAGTGCATTTAGGGACTCGGATTTGGTAGTCATGTATAGTTGGTGTCTCCTTTAATTCTTGGAAGCTCCAATCGTTTGAAAATTGATAATGGAGGAGAAATAAATTGCAGTTTGTGCACTGAGGCCAAATTTGAATATTCCCTCCATGCCACCGACTGTCAGGGCATTTGGAGGGGTAGGGTAGTTTTAAATAGTTTTTTCAAAGTTAGGGCGAAGGGACTTCTGTGTCCCTCCACTGGTACAGTGAGACGTGTCGCACTGTACCACAGAGCAAAAGCTCTTTTCTTCTCGTCGATGTCCTCTGAAGCACAAAAGTTTACATTTTAATTTAAGTATTAACTTTTTGTATTAGCATGACCGTTTTAAAGTTATAAAACCGATGTTGTTATATATTTCTGAGCGCTAGCAATTTTGTGGTAACGTAGCTGACCGCCGACTATTGATGAATCATTGAGTGGGAGCAACACCCGTATTAAAGACGCCATTTTTCCCTTACTCGCCATTTGCAGAGCTACATTGGGAGAAGCAGCTACATTGGGAGAAGCTGTAGGGGAAGAATTCACATTTATATATCAGAATAGAGCTGTGAAAGAATTTGCTAAATTCTCACGACTTAAACACTTCGCACCAAGCCTCCACCCAACAGTTGGGGAGATGAGCAAGTAATACTACGGTCACAAAACTACTGCCACCACACGATAGGGAGGCATTGGCAGAAATTGATAGATGATGGTTTTTGGGTGGCCATCAGACATGAAGAACTGCCCACTATCTATATAGCCCTAGGTGATCTGGGGGCTTGTGTTACTTGAAATGGACAGCTATTGTTGGAAGACAATCCAGGTGCCATCGCCCTGTAGCGGCTTTTTAATGGCGTCCTCTCTGCCCGTCAGAGCACTTCCATGCATCGACCCTGAAATGTACCGAGGCAGGCAGCGACCGATGTCAGCTTTAAGAGAAAAATCGTCCGGTTGCTCGTCATAAACGGGCAGGCAGCTCGTTCCACGTGCAGCGGGCTTGTTAGCTCAGACAAGATGACAGGTGTTAAAACACAGCTAAAACTCCATAAAGCTAAATCAGGGTCAGGCAGGCCAAAGTCATATACGATAACATCAGAGATCGGAGAAGATGGCAGACAAACTGGATCAGAATCAAAGTAGGGTCAGGTAAGCAGAAGATCAGGTCCAGATAGTGATGCTCGGTAATGCAGGCAGAGTGGGACAAACAATACTTTACACTGAGTGAGGCTCTGTGCATTGCTTAAGTGTCATGTGGGTAATTGGCAAATAAGACTCAGGTAAGAGGCATCCAGCAACCGGGTTGCTGGGAGTTGTAGTGTGTTTAACTAGAAAAACTTGCATTTAAGTCACAGCGCAGTGGCATTTTGAGGTTATGTGACCTTAGCATTAACAGAACAAAAAGATTGTTCTCTTAATGCTTGGCCAGTGTGAACAGCAAAAAATGCGTGTGACTTGTGTGTTCACTACACATTCTCATCCCATGTCATCCCATATTGACGCATGGCTGAAGACCCCTCTGCGTCACTATATGACATTATTGGTTACTTCAAATTGTCGTTTTTTGACGTGCTGGCTGTTCCAATCACATCACGGGTCTGCTTCGTTTGTTGGACACGGTACCAGACGTGGGCCGAACCTCAGGACGTGGCTGTTAACCTGTACCCTAACCCAGTACCCTAACACTAACTACGTGGCCAGAACTGGTACCGATCCACGTATTGTACCGATCCACATCCAGCACTGGGTTAAGGTTGGGGTAACAGTGCGGTCCACGTCCCCATACCGGACTGGCACCAGTTTGCAGCCCGAAGGTTGGGAAGTCTTGATTTAATTGGAACAGCCAGCACCCGAAAAGGTTGAGTTGGGGACACCCAAAATGTCAATTTTGTACGTGGAGGGGTCCTTAACCAAGGATTAAAATCTGACCATTTAGGATTGAGAATGTGTTGGTGTTTGTAGCTTTTAGAGTCGTCTGATGGAGCTCGTTATTAAAATAATCGTTCATTTTGTGGTAAGAGTATCAAAATTTGGCATGAATGTACCTTAGAATCCCCTCTTTCAGAAAAGCACAACAGCCACAAGAAAATCCAAGATTTTAAAATACATATAATATATATATATATTTTATACATACATTCTCTATGTATATGATCAGCCCTTATTATTGAAACCAAAAAGACATTGAATATTTTTGTGACATTGGAACGTATGGCCGGCATCTTTACAAATTTCCGCCATTTTGTATTTTCTGATGGCTAACATGCTTTTCTGAAACAGGGGATCCTGAGGTACATGTATGCCAAATTTGATGCTTGTATCACAATATCCATGATTTGTCTGAAATATCAACTTAACCGGCTTTGCCATAGCCTCTAATCACATCGTCATCACGTTTTGGTTCATTTTTACAGTTTTATTACATAAGAGAAAACATTAGATGAGGAATTTTAAAAAAAACATATCCAAGACATGGTTCAGTGTAGCAGAAGGACTTGATGATTAATTCACCAACAGATGAGAAGCCTGCAGGAAGTGCACAGATTGTTGCATAATGTTTGGGAGCCCAATGCTGGCGGAAAGTGCAAACCACGATGTGGAGACGCACAGTTAATTGGCTGCTTTGTATTTAGCCTGTTGTGGTTTTTAGAGAGAAATTACCATTGGGTTAGTGACGCCAACAGTGGAAATCCAAGCTGTTCCCATTATCAGCAAAATGTATGAAAGCTTGTGTCTTTCATAGAAACAAAGTGGCATTTAGATGTCTGTAATGTCATTTTTGATGCATATGCTGACATTTTCATAAAGTATCAGTCTTTAAAAATGAATAAAATTTTTCGCCCAATAGCTCTGCAGGTTGACAGTTTAAAGCTATTCTGCTTTTCTTCCAACATCTTGTGTTTTCTGTCTGGAAATGCTTGCCTGGATCTGGTTCCACAAGAAAATGCATCACAAGGAGGAGGATTCTGGCAATTCTGCCCTTACACTGGTGCATAGAAACGTTTTATTTAGCAAAAAAACATATATACGTAAATATTCAGTGAGCCTGTACTTTAAAATACAACTAAGACAAACTTTAGGTTTCGGGTTTTTGAGGCCAGCAGAGAGTCATAGAAAGCCGCATAAAGAGAGTGCAGATGTGTCTCGGAGTTTGTGCAGCTACCTTAAGAAACATTGTGAAAATTAAGTGTTACTTAAATGCCCACTGAGGACAGAAACAATGCAAATCTATAGGACACACCTTCATCTTACCTACTTCACTTTTATGTACTCTTATGTGTGTAAGTGTACACTACAATTTAATGCCTGCAGCACGCCCATAGAAAAATGTGCTTGAACATTTTTGCTCCACGGGAGGGCAACTGAGACTAGGACCTTAGGAACAGAAAGTACAACTTTTTCTACAGGAAAAAGTTTCTTTTAGTCTATTGTTGAAGATTATGTGTGGGACAGACCTGACTGGTTCCTAAACGTCGTGGTAGAATGCAGGCAAGCTGGTTGCACTGACATTACCTGCACCAAATCTCTATGCAGTGTTTGTGCCACGTTTCACTGGAGCGTAGTTTTAAAAACAATTTTCTTTGAAGAAATCCAATCTCACACATTTGCTCTCTGTAAGTAGTCCAAGTAAAGTTAAAGCTTGTTTGGTAAATCTCCCCTTTCAGTCCCTGAATTTAACCCAAACTAGGATGTACCAACTGTTGGTGTTCCACCAGTAACTATCAGAGACAGATTGGAAATGGGAATGATTTCCCATCGACCCCTTCATTAAAAAGCGAGAGTTTACAACAAAAACTAATCTAACTTTGATTTCAGATATCTTATCAACCCATTTCTTTTTTTTTTTTTTTTTTGTTCACAAATATGTTACTCAAGACGACTAATTATTTATTCTTTAAAAACAATGGTCAGCTGCCAATCAGAATACACACCCCTAAAAATGCACAAAGTTAGGCTCTGATAGAAAATAATGAAACAAAACCACACAAACCTATTTTATCATTGGTATAGCTAAAAAAAAAAAAGAAAAAAACATCAATATAGTTTTTTTCTCTCAGCTGTTTCAGTCAGTATTTTTAAGTTTCAAACAAGGTTGTTTTTTATGGCAATAAGGCTAATGTAGCTAACATGTAGCGGTGTCAGACTGAATTCTTCTTGTTCAGAGCTTGGTTGATTGTCACAGTCACATGTGTTTTATTTGTATAAATCTGTATTTTTAAGAGTTTCAAACCAGGTTGGGTGTTATGGTAAAAGGGGCTAACGTATAGCAATGTTGGACTGTGTTTTTCTTGTTTCTAACAAGGTTGAGAGTTACCTTAAGATACAGTAAGATTTGTTATAGCAGTATCAGTCTGGTTTTTTTTTTTTTTTTTAATTTGTAAACAAGGTTGGGTGTTTTGGTAAATGTGTTTCTAACAAGTTTGTTAGCTTGTTAGTTAGCGATTTTTTAGGGTTATCGCTTGGGTGTTCTTGTAAATATGCTAACGTGGCTAACGTGTAGCAGTGTCAGACTGTGTTTTTAATACCATTGGGAGTTACTGTTTACACAGTGACATTTGTTTTAGCGGTATCAATCTGTTTTTTTAATAAGTTGCAAACAAGGTTGGGGACTGTGGTAAATATGCTAACGTGGCTAACAAGTAGTGGTGTTGGACTGTGTTGGGTTTTTCTACGTGTTACTAACAACGTACGTAACCACTGTAGCATTTGTTTTAGTGGCAATGGGTTTTTTTTAGGGATGTCCCGATCAGGTTTTTTTGGGCCCGATCCGATTCCGAGTCATTGGATTTTGTGGATTTGCCGATACCGAGTCCCGATCCGATACTTTTGTAACACATTTAAAACATGAACAAATTGAATAAACAGATTTGTCTTGTCCCTTATTTATATTTCATTAACATTATTTTATCATTAGAAACTTAAATAAAACACTTCAGTGAAGTAGCTTTAATAAACAAGTAAAATTAGAGCAAATATAAACTAGAAAAAAAAAAAACATTTTCTTGTTATATAAGTGATAATTAGTCATGTGAGAAAGTTTAGTGACTTTGACTTTAATATCTTTAGTATTGAACATTTTTGACCAAATATGATTCCTGTCCTAATTTAGAATTCTTAAAAATAAATTATGTGGGTTTTAGCATGAATTTGATGAGTGTTCATGACTAACTCATATAATTATTAATTTTAATTTATTCGTTTGTTTGTTTTTTAAGATTATGTGCGTCTTTTTAAGTTCTTAAGACATCACATTTCGGTTTTATTATCAGAGTAGTTAATTTTCTTTACTTTTATTTCTCTTTCAGATAAATAAAACAGCATATCAAAAGACAGCTCGGGTCCTAAGGAGTTAAATCATGGCGCTAGCATGTAGCAGTTAGCAGCTGCCGGTTAGCATCTGTCTGCAGCACGAAGAGCTTAACATTAAAAAGAAACAAAACTCTGTCTTTTTCTGTTGAAATGCCTTTAGAGGTTGTTGTTTAGAGACACTAGCTGTCAGTTTAAAGCGTTTTCAAAAGAGTTATTGATCCCGGAAGTCTGAATCCGTGATCGGCTAGCTAGCTAACTTTACATCAGTCCTCTGGCCAAACTGTTGCCGGTTTCTGCTGCGTTTTCCGGGAATAACATTTTGTGATCTGTTCTTGACATGCAGACTTCTAGTGGAGGATTTATCCGGAATAATAAGATTGAAATATAAAGCGCTGATTATAAGAAGAATAAATGAAATATCCGATCCTGATCGGACAACGGAGCCCGATTCCGATCGAGTCTTCAACCACGTGATCGGGCCCGATTTCCGATCACGTGATCGGATCGGGACATCCCTAGTTTTTTTTAAACTTTTTTTTAACTTTTTGCATACACAAGTTTGAGATATTTAAGTAAATACTCAAAAGTGCTAACATGTAGCGTGTTATAAACAAGTTATAGAGTTACTATGAACACAGTTAATAAAGTCAGACTGACTGACAGACTTATCACTGACTCTTTTGTTTTGCTTAATGCTTCTTACAGTTCGGTGCTCCTTATGTATGACAAGTTCTAAAATTAAGCATTCACTGGCAGTGCACCTTTTCATCCTGCACGCTCTATTGCACAGAAAATATGCTACTCCAGACGACCCAAAGAAGACAAAAAAGAATGGATTATTCTGAAACAAATAAGACAAATTTAAACAGTTTCATTTATAAATTACCAGGCGTGCTGGATTAACTAATAGTATCTTATCTCCTAGTATTCATCAGCTCCTCTCACTACATTGTTACACCAGTGTCCACAAACACGCTAAAACAGGCCAGCGTGACCGTGGCTGAGGGCAAAAATCAATTTGGTAATTGAGTCATGCAAAACAGAAGGGCAACACATCAGTTTAAAGACCGGCAACACGGAGCCAAAAACACAGAAACATGCTTTCACTCAGAAACACACACTTACATAAACTTACACAACCAGCACAGCCAATCCCACTTCATTCTTAATGAATGCTTTCATTATGCCTCTATGGCCACTACTTAGAGGGTCTTGTAGACTAATGATACCCCATTTGCACCGCTCTAAACTCTGACACCAAAGACGGTGGCAGTAAATCTCTGGAGCATGTTGTGCTAATTAATAAAGCCGTGCCAGACTTTGTGTCTCTGGAGAAATTCAATAATGCCAAAAGACAAACCTTCAAAGTCAAAGTTGATTGTTGTAACAAAGACGTCTGGGAGTGTGTTTTTGCTGACTCAGCGGCGCATGCTTGTGAATGCGCGCAAGCTTATATCTTGAATGCGTGTGCTTGTTGCCTCGGGCTTCCAAGGCCTCCAGCACCCCCTCAGTGAGAACCCAGCCTTGTAACCGCCGAGGTCAAAGCTTGATGACCTCCAGACTACCAGGGGGTTAAAGGTCATCCGTCCTATAGGGAATTGGTGGCGACGCCCGGGACCTACAGGCTCGAGTCAACAGACGTTGACTTTATAACCCAAAGTTTAGACTCAAAAATGACAATCCCGTTGGTTTCTAGTGCATTTCACTGATTGCACAACGTGGAGCGCGAGGGATGGGGTCAGCTCGGAAATCAGGCTCTGGAACTTTTCTGTTGCCACTCGCGGGGTTAATTTGGCTTTTTTGTCTGCAAACGCCAAATGGAAAGAGCTGAGCTCACCAAATTGAAAACAGACGTTCACAGACACATTTGTTGGTAAAATGTTCGTCTATGGTTAATCTCCACCAATATGCAACACATTACTTATGTAGCACGTCGCATTTCAAAGCAAAGCTGCTTTTCTCCGCTTCAGAATCCACAGAAATAACATTAATTGCATCAAGAGTTAGTCGACGAAGGAATTTCAACACTGGGTCTCAAGTTTTTAAGTTTTGTTACTTTTTCACTAGTGTCACGCCACTACACTAATAAAAACGGTAGCAATAAAAATGAAAAGAAGAATATTTTTATTTTGAGTAGTTTGAAAATTATTGAGCAACAGCTTAAAAACATTGTTGGTTGACTGTAAACAATTTTTAAATTAGCATATTTTTGGACTATTTTATTTGCTGTAGTACACACCGCTCAAAATATTTTACTATAACTTCAGTAAACTACGAAGCCACATCGCATGGTGTATTACTGGAGCATTATGGGTACTGTAGTCAGGAACCTGGCAGAGTAAGGCAATCTGTGTTTCAACATCATGAAATGAAAAAGTTATCGAATTATTTTATGTTTGATGTGTTCAAACGGAACAATGTTGAGACTTTTTGTCAATAAAGTTTGACATGCGTTGCATTTTTTGAAAAGGCTGATAAAAGAGGTGAGCATGTACAACAACACAGTTCACTACAGTGTCAAAATAAAGTATTTTAAATTTTGTAGTAAAAACTGGCAATTGTGGTTTCCAGAAATTCACCGTAAAAAATAAGGTGTTATTTTGAACAATATTGCGGTTAAAAAAATGCTTTTATGTTCACACTCCATTTTGGGTAATAATCCTAATTTTTACTGTAAAATGGCAACGTCTACACCCTTAAATAAAAGTAGCAAAGACATACATTATTGTTTACGGTAAAAAACTGGGAGCTGAAGTTGCCAAAAGTTTACCATGAAATATACAGTGGTACTTTAAAAAAAAAATCACATTGCAGTTAAAATAATTGCTATTGTCATATATTTCAGTTTTTGCTGAATAGTGTATCATAATTTTACTATATACTATACAAATTTATCCTATAAAAATGACAATGCCAGTCTACAAATCTGACAGACGTACATTCATTTTCATGGTAAAAAACTGAAAATTGAGATTGCCAGGATTTTACCAAAATAAAAATGCTACACTGTAAAACGTTTCACTGTAAACTTACAATAATTTATTTTCAGCAGACTCCATAGTAAAATTATTATTATTTTTTTTTTCAGACCTGTTTTTGGTCTTTCTTTCACTAACAAGGAGTTACTGAACAGATGTCCATGTGTGTCATTTCATAACGTTTCCTTCACTTGCTTACATCCATTTATCCATCTTCTATCTCCATCTTCTAATCCTGCCAATCCCCGTTGGCATCTAGGTGTTGCTGGAGCCTATCCCAGTTTCCGTTGGGTGAGGTTGGGTACACCTTGTACAGATCACAAGTCTGATGCAGACTCACACATTCACGTTCACACCAATGGGACAATTCAGAATAAACACGTTAAACCTTGTTTCCACTGAACGGTCCGGTATGGTACGGTCCAGTATTTTGAAGTGTATTTTATTGTAAAGTGGACCCACTGAACAGAACCGAACCGTACCTCTTGGGGGCCTTCATCTGTTTTAAGTTCTTTGAAAAGTGAAACAAAATGGAACTTGCAATTCCCAGCAGTCACATCCTTTACTCAGTTTGCTTTAACTGGTCGGTGTGCATTCACACTGCTCCAGAACAGCGCCAGAGTTCACTTGTAAGGGAGCTGAGACCCTCCTCAGGTGGACATGTCAAATCCATGAGCTCCAAAACCTGCACAGATGTCCTCTGAATACTTTTTGACGCCATACATTCAAGCCGTTTCCGATTCCTCCGACGTTTTTGAACGACCTTCAGCTGTCACAGCCCTGACACACGAAACACAACAGTTCAAAAGGCAACCCCTCACCAATTTACTTTTGCCCAACTCAATTCAATTAAGTACAATTTCAATATTTAGTCGGACACTAAATGGGTTGGCTGTTGGTTTGATGGATGGACGCTTCTTGCCAACCAGCTCCCACTCTCACACGAGGCCATACATCACGCCTGATTACGTCTCGCTGTTGTGCGCCCTGAAGCTCTGACACCTCCACCAGTTAAACTGATTGCCGGTGAGAGGCACCACAGACGTGGGACTGAAGCTTTTAGCGCACAGATGCGATTGACTAGCGTTCCGTCAATCCCATTATGGCCTTTTAATGTTGTTGCCACTCTACCTTAAAAACCGCAGTCGCAGCGCCTTAAAGCGTTTTTGTTTTTTCCCGCAGAGGCGATCCGCCACTGAAAAGAAGAACTAATTCCTTCTGTTTCAGTTTGAACTTGAACTAAGACCACCTTGGAGATATATTTGAGTAGTCGCTTGATGCAGCCATCCAAGTGGAATAAAGACACCATTCACTGACTTTCTAGCCCGATTACTGTTGACTTAGGAATGGTGGGGGGTTGGGGGTGGGGGGGCACAAAAACATATGCTGATTTTGATGGAACCTCCGGCCCGGCCTGAACACATTTAAATGTACCTTCTGAGTGAGCTAACTCAAAATAACACGATTTGGAAACGCTATCCGTTCCATACGAATCGGATTAAAGCACGTAATAGAATTCTCTGAGATTACAGCGACAGAGATGAATGGCCTCATTTGATCTTTGGGCTGACTTCTCTCATTATACTCGATCATGTGTGTTTGCAAACATATACCTGTGTGAATAAGTCTGTCACACCCCTTTTTTCCCCCTCCTTTCCTGAACCCATAAAGGCGGAGCATATAGCATGTTTTATACACATTTGAGTCTCAAATTTTATAATATTTGTACAAAAAAGGAATTTTTAAATCAAAATGGTTGAATATCCAAGTCCTCAAAATTAACAAAAATGATCAAATAAGGACTTTTGATGATTAGAAATTTGAGTTTATTAAGATTTTAACCAGATTAACTCTGGTAAAATCAGCACAAAGCAGCCAGAAGAAGGGCTTAAGGTTAGGTTTATGGTTACTGTTACCGCTAGGGTTAAACAAGCACATAGTTCCTAGTAAGATATTAGTGAGGAATAGTCCAAAATAGTCAGAACACTGCAGAAAGTGTTACAGAATCTTAAAAAAAAAAAAAAAAAGCAGTATAGGCTATAAAGGGGTAAACGTATGGGACAATTGAGGACTGATTACAGGAAGCTGGTAAATAAAAAAATTTAAAAAAAGAAGACTTGTCAGCAGGGTGAAGACAAAACAATAAAAAAAAAAAAAAGTCATTTGGTTTCAACAAATGACACTTTTTGGCAAAATAGTTCAACCACAAGGAGACACAGTTAAGTGTCTACAAGTCCGGATGAGTCCTTTGGAGCCCGGTTGGTTTGTGGGACTCCTCAGTCAGCTGACAGGTTCCAAGAGTTCAAGCGAGCTGCAGCCTGGACTGTTGAGGTCCTGCTTATGGAACAGCTTTTTTTGCAGCTATAAACCTCATGCACAAACGCTGAAGACTTTGGATTGATGAAGCAGAAGTGTCATGATTCTATGCTTAGGTTTTGTCATGTTTTTGTCATGTTCTGTTTTTCTGTCAGTCTCACCGTGTTCAGGTTAATCATCCACAGCTGTTTTCATTTAGCTAATCAAGCTCAGTGGATTTAAGTGTCTGGTTTCCAGTTCTTCATTGTCAGATCATCTGTGCTGTCATGTCACTGTTTTGAGTCGCCATGTATTTTTGTCATGTTTCAATTAAGTATTTTAAGTTTCTGCCACCAAACCTGGTCTCCTGTGTTTGGGTCCTCTTCCACCATTTCCTGACAAAAAGTCTAAATGTAACACCGAAGTATCCGCTGGTTGTAAAAAAGCCAAAATTCCATTGAGAAATAATTATTTCTGTGTCAGAATAATCATTCTTGCTCTAAATCTTCTTTCTTAGGACCTTTTTTTTTTATATATAATTTCTTTTTTAAAGATATTTTTTCTTTATTGCCAGTCATTCAAGTTATACACTGACCAACCAGATGCCTCAGTAAAAGCATGTGGTTAATGTGTAATTTACTATACAGTCTATGGGTGTAACTATCAATTTAAATGATTCGATATTGATTAATTTTAAGCAATTTGATAAGATTCACTGACATAAAATGGATAATATCTGGTACTGAACAGTGCTGGTGAAGTTTTCCAGACTCCTTGTATAATAAAATGTGCAGAAACAAATGTCTAAACAGGAATGAATGTCAAATCCATTGACATTTAGTTTCATAAAATTCTGTTGTTTTTCCACATCAAAATAATCCAAAATTTAAAACATTATTAGAACATTCTACCACATTGTATGGTCACATTGTCTTTGTGTTTCCACTGTGTGAACTGTGATGGTGGTTGATAATTTTTTTACTGTCATCACTTGTGTGTCATCTAATGTTATGTTTATTTGTTTTACCTTGTAGTAAAATACGTTTATTTTGCTTTAGTCTAAGAGGTATCAACTTCATTTTTTAAACCTTACAGTACAAAATCTAGCGTACAAATACGTTTAAAGCAGCTGGATTTAAGTTACAGACTATGAACTTCACCTTAAAAACTTAAGGGAAACCGGATGCCTAGAAAAAATATTTTTCAAACTGGACGTCCACTTCAGCGTCCGTGGTCTGAAAAAGGGAGTGAAGGGATGTTTTCTGAAAAAAACTTTGAGTAAAGGAGGGAAAGATTGAACCTCGAACATGGATCCATCTGATCTTATGTTTTCCTTTGGAGTCTTTGCATTTCTTTTCCACTGAGATTCTACCACATACTCCATTACTCCAGTATATACTGGCTGCTTGAAAAACTATCTTCATCACAAATGACCAATGACGTGACCTCAGCAGCTCAAGTAAATAAATCCCGTCACAAGGAACAGGTTGAATTTATTTATGAAGTACCTTTTTTAAATAAGCAGGTTAATGACGGGCTTGACCGTGGAGACGAGGACATCATCCCGCCGCCTGAGGGGGGGGACTGTGTGAGTCAATGGGAACATCAGGGAACTTTTGGAAAGCTTGTAAAAAAAAAAAAAAAAAAAAAAAAAAAAAAAAAAAAGGAATCTGTGATGTAGACAGTGGTTTGGTTTTTTTTTTTTTTTAATCTTTACTGGTGTCCGTGGCAGACATGAAATCCTGTCCTCCTTTGTCATATAAGGGATCACATCAATATAAGGGTGGGGTCAACTTGACCCCATAAGGGTTAAGAAAACAAAGTGTAAAAGTAAATTGTCCTGAATTACCTGTAGAGTCCTAGTAATATCTCAAATGTGTTTCTAAAGCATTTTAATTTTAAGGTTAAGATTCTCAACAGAGTGGCTTCTCTACAGTTTTAAGAGAAAGTTAACCCTTTAACTACCCAAAAAACAACAACAAAAAAGTCAAAGTTAAAGAGACATCGAATTAAAAAAAAAAAAAAAAAATTGAACTAAAAAACTTTATTTTCTAAAAATACATATGTTGAAGAAAAAAAAGTAAAAAATCTATCCAGATTTTTTTTCACCTCAATGACAAAAAAAAGAAATTCTGGCTACTAACCGGTTCGTGCCAGAAAGAAACTAGAAACACATTTTTCTTAAAAATTGAAGTTAAAAAAAAAAAAAATTGTCACTAACTGGTGTGCACATCAGATAATTACTAAAAAAAAGCTTTTCTAAAAACTGAAGTAAAAAAATAATACAAACTTATGTTCACCAGTTATCTGTTGCGCTTCAGTCAGTGACTAGATTTTTTTTCTTTTAAATTTAGAAAGAAAAAATTTTTTTGTTTTCAATTTTTTTTTCTTATGTCCCTTTTGAGGCTCCGTACCTTGGAGAATAATACGCAAAATCGATATTTTTAAAAATGTTTTCTAAACGTTCCTGGCCATTTGGTAGAGCAGGCAGTGAAAGGGTTAAGCTAGAGAAATTTTTTTTTTTATGTCAGTTAATTATAACATGTATATCAAAAAATTGAAACTTTTTTTTGTGTCCTAAAAATTCCTCTATTTAAAGAGACAAAAACTAAATTTAAGCTGCCATATAAAGTGCTTAGAGTTCTTTACGACGTGGCAAGTGTTACCTGTTCAATCAGCGGATTGTTTACGTTTTCACAGTTTCTCCCTTAAGCCAATTTAATAAGTTGAGTCCGAATCCCTTCAATATTTACTTTCAGCAATATACACTGCTCACAAAAATTAAATGAGCATGTTAAAGAAACACATTAAATACATCAGATCTCAATATGAAGTTGGATATCTATACAAATGATGACAGGGCAGTGTCTTAGGAACAAAAGGAGGCCGGGCATTGTGGTGCATTAGGAGAAACCAGGACCTACTGCACCAGTGTAGGGTCTGACAATGGGTTCAAGGATTTCATCTGGATACCTTATGGCAGTCACAGCACCATTTCCTAGACAGTAGAGGTCTGTGCGTCCCTCCATGGATATGCCTCCCCAGACCATCATTGACCCACCACCAAACCTGTCATGTTGAACCACGTTGCAGGCAGCAGAACGTTCTCCTTGTCTTCTCCAGACTCTTTCACGTCTATCACAGGTGCTCAGGGTGAACCTGCTCTCGTCTGTGAAAAGTACAGGGCGCCAGTGGCGGACTTGCCAATCTGGTTATAAATCATCCATGGTTATGCGTGTAACTGTTGGCTTTTAAATATCAATTTTAATTTCAATACATATCAGTTTTATAGCTTCAAAAGTGTAAACTAATGTGGTTTGTGCTAAATGTTCATATTTAGTATGTTGAATTTGAAACTAATGTAGAACACCCTTGTGGCTCCGCCTTGTTTACTATATTAAGTTGGCAGGGGTTAAAAAAAAAAAAAAAAAAAAATTTGACTCCCCACAACTGGGTTACATTTAAATGATTGAAAACTGGTGTTTTTTGTTTTGTTTTTCACCATATGAAACAGAGGCAGTCCAATAGACATCTGTGCCTAAACTCTTTCTGACTTTTTCCATATTTCTCCCAAAACTGATGCTACATTCAGAGCCAGCATGTGACACAAGGATGCTTGTTTAGCCCACGACTCTTCACATTACTGGACATGGCGGGAGTGGGGCTTCTTCCGTTTCCACTACT
Organism: Oryzias javanicus; assembly: GCA_003999625.1. NCBI lineage: Eukaryota > Metazoa > Chordata > Actinopteri > Beloniformes > Adrianichthyidae > Oryzias > Oryzias javanicus. The sequence goes on along the minus strand of CM012459.1, from coordinate 25,065,383 downwards.
ACGATTTTCGGTCTGTACCTTCCGCTCATGTCCTGCCACCTTCACCTGTCCTGGGCGTGGGAATCTAAATGTCAAAGTCATGTCACAAATCTGAATAAGTTCTTGCGTTGGGCATTTTTTCTTTCACTGATCTATTCCACTATATCGAAAAAGGACTTTTGTCATCGTCATTCCATTACCCTCGAATAGCCTCTTCATGACCATCGCCTATGTCAACTACCAATTCACGAGTGAATCCTTCATTGAAACTCATAAGGGCCATATGAACATATTTGTACGTTTTTTAGAAGAACCTGAAAAAGGTGAGAGAAAACTTGTTTTTTAGCGACCGCCAAGTGAAAGTGAGTTTTGATTGAAACTTCATCCACGCTCTTACGTAGACTTTTGATTGAAAGTGGTCACTTTCTGCAGTGTGAACGTAGCTTGAGTGTGCACCAGTAACAAGAATTGTATTTTTTGAACACCTAAAGAGATTTCAAACTAAAGCCAACTTTAACATAGGTAACATTTAAGCTATATTTTAAATCCTTCTTTTGATAAATATAACAGATGAGAACAGGACAAAAAAACAATTTGACTAAAATGTTGATTTTTCTTTAGAGACATTCAGCTCTTGGATACTGCATGGAGTCTTCTAACCGCAGGGCTGTGTTTTTATGAATCCTTCTTGAACAGCTTACTGGGTTGCTTTCCAGCATCATCTGTGTTTATTCATCTCTTTGCTGTCCTTTGTCTGCGCGTGGCATCTGGTATTTCTCAACTTTGCAAAAATGCAATCATCACTTGACACCAGCGGTCACAATAGCTGATGACAGGACCCTCAATTACATCAATCGATACAATTTACATACCCTATCATTTTATTAAAGAAAATGACTGAAAACTACATTGAAACTTTTACACTTATGCCCAAGATGACTAACAAAAATAAAAGCGATCTCCTGTCACCGTCATCAAAGTCTGTGAAATCATCTATAATGGACACTGAAGTGGGAGTTCTGTGTCTGATAGTGTACCCTCGATGGTACGTCGTCTTTTTGAACATTCATTTAGACTAATAGACAGAGCAAGATCGCGGGGATCCAGAACAGTGCGACTATTTGCTCAATCCTCTTCCCCATTCAACTCTCACGAACTCCCCAAAACACAGCTCCACGTCACCATGGGAGACCAATTCCTGCGCGTGATCATACCTGTGTTGCAGTACTAAGCTAGATTCATGTGTCAATTGAATGTATGTGGGGCTGGCATGCCCACTGACACCTTATTGCAAGACGCGACCCCGACTCCACCGACAGAGAGGCGCAGCCCCTGCAGCTAGCACTTTCAGAGCGTGGATGATGCGTGAGATGTCATTGAAGCGGCAATTAATCTCTGGTTGATATGTAACACCAGCGCTCGTCCTTGCAATCTAAAACATGCTCTCCACTTCTGCCATTTACTGCCCTCATTAAGGCCATCTAAAACTTTAATTGGGGAATATCTCCATCCACACTACGTCTGCTATTGCTCATAGCCTCTTGTTTTAATTTAAAAAACACACTAGTTTTTGTGTTTAAAACGATGAGTACAGTTTGTATGATTTACTGCAGAAAGCCGTTTATTGAGTGAATGAAAGACATGGATGAGTTAGATGTGAAAGCTAACGAACTCTGGTGTGAAGGACTATTTGAATAAAATTTGCTTGAGAATAGAAGTGTAGGATACTATCACTGACTGTATATGGAAACTGGACTCTGCCCCTTCGCATTCCAAATAGGAAGTGGTCCTAAGAAGTCAAAATGCCATAGACTTCTATTGAGAAATAAACTGCTATTACTCAGTTATTAGGTTTTTTAACATGTTGTTGAAAATATTTTTTTTTTCTGTAGTGCAAGTTATTCAAGTTGGTTGCCATAGAAATATTGACTTTGACCAACTCAAACGACTGCTTACAGACAACGTCTGGCTCTCTCGACGTCTGTATTGCGATAAAATAAAGACTGTTTTGTTAGTGTTGTGAATCGATCCCCTGGTTCTCCCTCTGGCGGGATCCATCACCTGAGTTCTAGCACTTCATGGGTCTCCCCACACTATACTTCCCCCTGCTGTCACTCCCAGAAACCCCAAACCCGTTTTTCCATCTACAATCACTCCTGGCAGTATTTAGTGTGCGAAGTCTTGTTTGTGCCTTTCTGCCTGCATCACTGAGCATTCTCATCCTGACCTGATCCTCTGTTTCAACTGCTTTGTCTTCAACTCTGATTGTTTGCTGCCTGCCCCGACCCTCATCTCGGACCCTGACCACTCTGGTTGTCCTCTGATACCCTCATGCTTGTGTTTCACCTCTGCCTGCCTGACCCTGATTTGGCTTTGTGTACTTCACTCTTGTTCCACTGTCTGTGCCAAAAAACCTGATGCATTTAGATCCAACCGACTCGCCGTTGGTGGCAGTTAGAGTCAGGGATAAGTTATTTTCTATGGGTGACATCACTCACGCTCACTCTCACTGTCCTGTTCACTACATGAAAACCCAAAACTTGAGTATGTATCAAATAGACTTTAACTGGAAGTGGCTTCTTGAACGCACATTTCCAAGCCCAGTGTGAACGTATCATAACAGCTTTTGTGAATAGGCTAATGCGACTAATGTGTGGCGTGTGAAAAACTTGAGTAATTGTGAACGTAGTTATACAATATATATACGATATACGAATATATATACGATACATCCACACCGGGAATGTGTTGCGAGTTTGCGATACACGTTTCATGAACGGACATTTAGCCGCTGGTGTTCACAACGGACAAGGAGTATGGGTATTCCTTTGTTTTTCTACTGTTTACTTGTCTGCTACTGACAGTGAGATGACGCTTTATGCAAAAATCAAAACGGTGCAAATCTCCACAAGTCTTGCTATGGACCTTTTCTTTCACAGCTTTGGTCCTATAAAGGACTTTTTGGTGTTGTATAATTCCGGCCAGGCATAAACCGCAAATATTTGTTTCCCCTCCTTGATCAATTTTTAAACGGTGGTCGCTCCCACATTTCAATACATAATTCAAGTCCTTGACTGGTCAAAGTTTAATCTGCCAGTTCAGTGTATTTTATCTATGACAAGTTTAAAATAGACCATACATTGATGGTGTGTTATGATCCCAATAGATTGTAAAATACACTACCAAGAGTCTTGATACCCGATAAATGGATCAAAATTAAGTTCCTTGAAACTCTTTCTTCTTAGCTGAAGTGAGTCTGTGAAGTCTATGGTTTAATGAGTCACAGTTCTCATTAAAGGCTCATTCTTATCCAGCTATGAAGCTAAATGGACATAATGAACTCCCGATCAGTCAGCTTTCTCTACTTTACCACATCATTATCACAGATTATCAGCAAATTGGAACAAGAACTGAGTGAATGACCAACTTGCCCTTCTTCTGAAACTAAAGCGACCCCATTATTCTATGGATTACAAAAAAAAAAGTATGCTAATCTCCCATCCCCCACAAACTGAAACAAATATGACCTGTAAATATTTCCTTTAAACACACAAAAAATAAAGAAATTCATAACGTGTATTCCCTATTGTTTAATTTTTGAACACTGAAGGTTAAATTACACTTTGACATGAACATTGGTTATCTTTAATTACTTTTCTTTTCTTTGAAAAAGCAGACGTTTAACCCTAATTTGAACCCAAACGCAGATCCACCCCCCACCCCCTTACGCTCTCCATGTCCATATGATGCGGGGCAGCCTGGGAAACAAAGGAGAGGCTTGCAAAGCCTGTCTGAGCCGTCCCTTTGTTTATATCCCCGCGATGTAAAGATCGTATCTTTGCGTCAAAGCAAATTAAAGCCCCCAGGCGGTTGTCACAGATCTGACAGGTCTCAGAAGGATCGACTCATAAAGCTGATCCAAAACCATCAGCTTATTTTTAAAGTAATTTATAGGTCACTTCTTTGGTTATGAAGCAGAAAAATGTATTTAAACGTGTCGTTAAAAATGACAGTCAGTGTGGTTTGATGATACTATTACCTCATTGGTTTTATAAGGAACTTAACTGAGATCATACGGAGCAAATCTCATTCACAGAAAGGGGAATAGCTATTCATGCTAACATGCTAATTTTACAGTGGTTCCATCAAAAGCAATCTCAATTGTCAAGCAAATCTCTTCAATTCATCTCTATTAAGCCTTAGTCACAACTGCCATACGGTTGGAAATTAGTGAAAATCGGTCAAACCTGTGTACACAAAATATCAAGTTTATCGACCGTTTAGTGGGCCTGTAGAGAAAATATTCTTGCAAATTTTTTCTTCTTCAGGCATTCTGTGAGCGACAGGTCGTGACGAACACTTCTACTATACATAAGTAGTAAATGAGATGCGGGTGTATCTTACAAATGTTATTTTATTTATTTTTTAAACCCCCAAATCTTGCGGGTGTTTTCTTCTTCTTGAATAAAGTGTACTTCTGTAGGGTGATCACCACCTAGTGGCCAAACTGAAACGTCCTCCAGGAGAAGCAGCACTGTTTACAATGTTAATGATCTAAACCTTTTTCATAAAAATTCTCCTTTAGAGATCTATGTAACACTGTATGATAGTAACAATCTCATTTTTTTACTAATAGATTTTGAAATATGTGAACTGTATCAGATCAATATGAATACTTTCATATTAAATAGTAGATTTTTAATTTATTTATAAACAAATGCGTATAAATTTGTAAACTTAAAATTGAATTGAAGAATCGAAAGAATCTGAAAAAATTGGAATTGAATCGATTCAGGCTCTTGTGAATAAAATCATTTCTGGAAATTATAACCGATAACCAGCCCCACCAAAACCCCACATGACCCATCCAGGTTAACCTCCGTGACTAAGGCTTTAGGAGTCAACTGCTCTGAGCTGTCTGGTCCACCAGACTTTGTTTTATTGTGTGTTCCATCTTGTTTGACAGGTGTGAACACTCACCTGAACTCTGCTGTGATTCAAAAAGCAGATGCTAGCCCAAAATGGCTTTTTTTTTTGTAACAAACATTGAATAGTTCATCAATCCAAATTTCATATTCTGAGTTCTATTCATGCATCTGATTATGTTGGGTCTGGGTGGTTGAGACGGTTATAGGGCTTTTTTTTTTTTTTTTGAGAGGAAGTTTTTTATTTTTAAACTGTTTTACTTTAGTACGAAAAGTGCTTTATAAATAAAGTTTGATTTGATGAGGGTTCATGATATACCAAACCTAGAATTCTGTGTTTTTATTGCTTTTTTTTCCCTCAATAATTTCTTGTTGATGCAATTCTGTCACAAAACAAGCAATTTTTGAGAATACATCACAATAAATCCATTCGAGCGAGAAAGCAAAGCGAACCAAAGAAGGGTGGGAAGCTTTCCTCACCCTTTAATTTGTTTACACTCCCAAAACCCTATAAAATTTGATTAGATTATCTGTGTGTTTTTGGTTTTTTAATTTTTGACCAAAAAAAGTTGAGTTTTATTGTAATTGCATGTGGACTTTAATTACAACAGTCCTAAATTTTGACGTATTGCTCCACGTCATACAAATAGATCGGTGTCCCACCGTCTGACTGCAATTCGGACCAGCTTGTGCACGTTTTACAGAGAACGGCCTCTCTGAGGAATGCAGATTAACGAGGAGAGAAGCTGGGTTGCAGTGGCTTCGGCGACAGGGTTCTCTATCTCCGTCCCCCTCTCCTCAACCCCCTGGAGTCCCACAAAACTCAGTTGGGCCCCACTTAGAGGAAGGACTTTCGTCTTAATCCGTACCACACACATGAAACGGGCATGCAAGCCCTTTTTTTTTTTTTTTTTTTTGCTGTGTCAAAGACTCTCGAGGCAAGTACAGTAAACCTTTTAAGTGCAAGCCTTTCCACGCAGGGGATAATCCCTGATCGTTTCCGTGCAGCGGGGGCATATTTTGTGGACAGCTGGGGGATGAATCACCAAAAAGAGAGAGGCATTAATAGGACTAAAGGAGAGGTGGTAAAACACTAGAAAACGCAGGAAAAAGAGCTTTAATATTTGTGAATAAGAGGGTTAGAAGTGTAAGCGCCTCGAAGCTTAATGGGTTCTTCATGTCAATTACTATTTGTTACCAGAACATACAGAAGTGGGATTTGGGTCCACTTTGTAGCAGAAATAATGATATATTTAATTATTTGAAATTCTTTACAATTTAATTTCAAAACAATACTTTGTTATAACCCTGAAAAGCCCACTACATCAAATAACGCATACAAATTTTAATTATTTTGAGATGAAAACACACCAAAAAATAGGCAACTTCATATTTGTATGAGATAGTATCAATTATGATCCGTTGGGTGATTTTGTAAGATGCATAAATACTGTCATAAGTGTTTAGGGAAAAAAGCCCCTTATACACTGTCTGAAATTTGATCCACACATTTTTAACACGGTGTAACTGTTAACAAATAATTATTTATCAAGTGATTTTGCATTCTTTTAGTACAGAAAATATTTATTTAAAGAATTGAATGTTAATAGATGACTTCTTCTCGTGAAGCGTTAAAAACCAGAAAAACTTTTTCCCGCCATATTTTAGATTTCATGGAGGCAATTATCTTGAAATAAACAGGAGAAGGCTTTTTACTGCCCCCAGTGGAATGATGATGAACTACAGAGAAACTCATTTGGAACAAATTATAAACAATGGATTTTTAAGGAAGGTTTTGATCATTAAAATGAAATAGTCATCTTAGAAATGTGACAAATATGATATAACTGATTATATAGGGTTAGGATAATTACTTAACCTGAAAGTCCCACTCCAACAATATATTTTTTTTATTGTAAAATCGTTCCCAGTTTTCTTTTAATTATGACTATGCAGCTTTTAGCTAATATCAATAAGACTGTTTAATTTTTTAAGACATATTTTCTGCAGCTCAGTAGAAATACAGTTCTGGGTTGAGGGCAGAACTGTTCGTGCTGAAGTCAGCTCTGCTAATATCCCATCAAGCCCTTTGTTTACACTCCTCACGTTAGCTTACAGGTTCTCGCAACTCCTAGCTAACATTAGCATAACAAAACAACCGCGCTCAATATCTGAGATATCCAGCCGCACAGTTTTAAGCCAGATGAGGAAAATGAAGGCGCTAATAGATCTATTTGTTTTCTTGTGGACAGAAGTGAAGCGGAAATGTAGCCTTAGCATTTTTCAAACATCCGTTTTTCATCTACTCCTGATTCGAATTAATAAATACTCAAATGCATTTTTAATCATAAATTATTTTATATAGTTCCTCTAATATGAGAAAAAGGCTAAGAACATGCTAAAAACATAAAATACCATTTTCATTGGTGGGGTCTTGAGTCTCTAAAATAGGTGTGGTGGCATCTCCAAACTATGGCGCGTGGGCCGGATTAAGACATTTTTCCAGTTAATTTTTAGGCTAATTTGGCAGTTAGCTAATATTACAACAACATGTTAACTGTTTTGGCAAATATGGGTTTTTTCTCAGTAATTTTTAAAATATTCTGAAGTTTAGCTAATATTTTAGCTCATGCTAGCAGTTTTGGCTAATTTTCAATTTTATGAGTTTTTTTTTTTTTGCCAATTTGGCACTTTGCTAATATTTTAGCTAGCTCACAGCTTCATTTTTTTCATCTATCAGCTTCAGTGCTTTTAGCTATCAATTCAAGCATTGCCAGCTATGAATCTATCCCAGGTAATGCTATATATTTAGTTTTTAAAATGCTTCAGTAATTTTTCTGTGATTACAGAAATGAATTATTTGAAATTTGGCTACGAGTGGCCTCCTGGAAAACCATAAATCTTTACGTTTAGGCTGTGATTGTTAGACACTTATGTTAGCCTGAAAACCAACCCCGGCCCCTCATTGGAGAGGAAAACAGTTATGTGGCCCTCACAAGAAAAAGTTGGGGACCCCTGTCCTAAAGTAATAAGATATGATTAAATGTGTAAGTTGTAGTATATGGGATGTAGGTAATGTTGGAACATGGTTTACCAGTACATGTGACTGGTGGGTCCACAGTTACAGTGAGGCTTTTCTTAGGCCCCCCGTCCCTCCTCATTCCTCAGCAAGCCCACATGTGTTTTATTAGCAGGCAAGCTCGTTGGACTGTAAATTCCAGAAAAGGGCTGGCCTGAGGAGACGCACAGCCCAAGTTTGGAGAAAAGATCAGTCCAAATTTTCACTTTTCAATCAGACGTTTAATTCTCTTTTTTTTTTTTAGCATTTTACTTTATATTTTGCTTTTAAATTTCAGTTTTAAATGTGAACCTTTCTCTTCTTTTATGATTTATTCATTTTCGCCATCCGGTTTTGGTTAGTCTCCCATCCTTACTGGTTTCTCTGTTCTCCACACACTTTTTTTTTCTTCTTCTTGTTCTTCTTTCATCCGACTTTCGACCTCCTTTTTCACTACATTCCGGTGACGGTCGTCCCGCGTTCTTGCTCCGTGACTCCAAAAACCACCGCATTCCCTCAACGGCAAACATTAGACAAGAGCTGCGGCTCAAACAATGGTTTCCGTCTGCCTCGGGACAAAATAACTCTACCACACACACATACACACACCGGCCCTCCCCTTCCTGATGCAAACATGCACACACTCCCATCCAGACGCACACTCACGCCTCGCTCCCTATCGCCGAAATTTATGTTAGCTTGCTAATTTTCCAGTCCCTCTCCCCACCATCAACATGACAATCATGATTAAGGCGTGACATGGCAGGTCATGACCTGAGCTGCCCCCCCCCAATCCCCTCTTAAAAAAAAGAAAAAAAAAAAAGGAAGACCCTGTCACCCTTCTGGTACACAAACAAAGTGAAGGAGCCTTTAAGGGGCAACAATATGATTTTGATGGTAGCTCGTCAGCAAAAGTGAAGTCTATTTTTAGGAAAAAATGCAGAATTTATAAATCTAAAATGCTCAACTGTTCAAGAAAAAGTGCACATCAAAACGAAAACTGACGAACATTTGCTGCACTTCAGTGTTTCATGGCTCAACACATCTCAGAAAGTGCAAACCGACCTTCTGTCTCAGGTTCCCTCATTAGAAATAATTGCGCCTGTCGGTGTAACGTCGATCGACAGGTGGTCTGACACATTTGTTGTCATATCACTGTTCAGAACAAAATCTGTGACTCTGTCAGCTTTAAAGTCGTGCTTAAGGTCATTCTGCACATTCCACCGTCTGGAACGGACAATCTCCACTGATTAATATCAAGTCAGGTTTTGTGGAAAAAAAGGCATTTTTGGAGTTGTTTGTAGGTGTTGCATATCTGGGTACGATTAAGTAAGCTTTAATGAAAAAAATATTCTTTTCGAAGTCTCTTAACTAGGATTTTCTTTAATAAAATAGTTAAAAGTTTAAAATTTTTCTATTTTTTAAACAAAAAATAAAAACTTAAAAGACGCAGGTATAAAACTGTTTTTTAACATATTCTTGTGTCCCTTTTTCTAATGATGGAGGACATGAATAAATAAAATGAAGCTCAAAATTTCTTAGTATTTACTCATTCAAATCCCTGTAAATCAGAGGCAGATGAAAAAAATGTAGTTTGAAAAAGGTTGTTTTTTGTTAGGTAGAAATTAAAATGGGCGGGCCACAAGCTCCCTGCTCCATTAGGATGGGTGTGAGGGGCTGAAAGGAAACCATGTAAACAAAGAGCTCTCAGCAATGAGGGTCTTTAGATGGGGGAAAATCGATATTTCATTTTGCAATACTTGTATCAATTTAAAATGCTGACAAGACGATATATAATTCATTTTCAGCGTCTTACTTTTGTTTTCCACCTCAACATCCAACCACTAGTGGGCAGCACAGTACACTTTAGCCTCTCAAGATCGTACCAGAACAATAAAATATCGCGAGAACCAGCTTGTGTTAAATGTTCAGTCTAATTGCTTCTGTAAGTCTCACAGATCTTTCCAATGGCAAGAAGTTACGGATGCTTTCATGCTGTATTGACGATTAAAGGTCACATCTGTTTTGGCTCACCTGTGGTTTACACCTTAAATCTTACGTGACCCTGCAGAACATCCTGTTTCTGTACCAAACCATCCGTCTCTCTAGAAGTGAACTACACTGAAAGGACCAGAAAGTTTGACACAATCCCAAGTAAAGGTAGAACACAGATGGCACATGGAAAGCTTACATCCAAGGATTCTGAAATGTTACTTGATTTTGGTCAACCTGGTCATCTGATGGCAAAAAGAGTACCAGAAACGTCCAATATTTGGTTTCCAGCCTGTTAAATAAATACGAGGCACATATTTGTTTAAAAAAGTCTGAATAAGTGTGGAAAATTATTTGTACATGTCTGTTTTTTTCCACATCAATTTAAATTACATTAAGACTAAATTCTGTCCCCAGATTCAACAGGTTAACCTTCCTCACAGCTGGTATTCATGGAAAAAGGCCGTGGAGGATGGAACACGTCTTAAAGAGTTTATGAGAGGTGACGGCATAGTGTTCTGCGGTTTAATTACCTTTCTATCAGTAGGCCTGTTTCCCATTATATCCCAGCTCTCCTTTGTCCTCAGGTAGCATTTCTTTTACAACCAAAAAAATAAAATCTTCAGCTTTAACCTATTGGGAAAAGACAATGCATGTAGATGTAAAGGTGGGGATTCACCGACTTATTTTCCTGGTGCTTTTAAATCAAAACTTAATATTTTATTTACTCTTTTATCCTATATGTATAAATAACACTAATACATCAGCATTACTTTATTTGTTTAAGCTTAAATAATTAAAAAAAAGCATTGAAATTTTAAGTCAATTTGACAAAGTTTCTCGTTGTCAAAATTGACCTAATCTCCTCAATAATTTTGTTTCTTTTCAATGTTTTTCTTAACGTTTCTGTTTAGTTGTGGGCCTTTGAGACACTTTTAGTCAAAATACTATATTTTAAACACTATAAGATGCACTTTTTTGTCTTAATTTTTACAGAAGTAACAATCTGGAGCGCCTTAAATATGGGTTAATTTTAAATTATTAATTCTTGTGTTTACTGATCTCGAAGTGATTTTGAGAAGTACACACATTCTGTCAAAATGTCAGTCTGTGGTTTTTTTATTTTTAAATGCTTATGTGGCTGACGTGTAGCGTGTCAGTGTTTTTTACATGTTACTAACAAGGTTGGGTGTTATGAATGAAGCTAATACGAGAAGATGTCATGTTTGTTTTTTTGCATTACTGACAAGGTTGGGTGCTACTGTAAATACGCTAATGTGGCTAACGTGTAGCGGTGTTGGACAGTGTTTTTTTACATGTTACTAACAAGGTTGTGTGTCATTGTAAATACACTAATGAAGCTATTGTGAGGAGATGTATTGTTTTTTGTATGCATTACTAACAAAGTTGAATGCTATGGTGAATACGCTAAAGCAGCTAACATTTAGCGGCGTCAGACAGTGTTTTTTATGTTTTACTAACAAGTTTGGGTGTTACTGTAAATATGCCAATGTGGCTAACGTGTAGCGGTGTCAGTGTTACTTTCCTGATGCGGACAGTGTATGGCGTTTTTCAGACGTGTTGTTTATGCGTTACTAACAAGGTTGGGTTTATTGTAAATATGCTAATGTGAAGGGATGCCGTGCTGCGTTTTTATGTGTTTCTAGCTAGGTTAAATGCTATTGTAAAGCAGCTAACATGTAGCAGTGTCGTACAGTGTTTTTTACGTTTATGTTTGGTCTTACTTTAAATATGCAACCAATATGTAGCGGTGTGTGACTTTTTTATTGCATTTCACTAATGGGGATGGGAGTTAGCATAGTCACAGTAATGTTTGTTTTAGCGGTATCAGTTTGTCTTTTGCAAACAAGGTTGAGCGTTACAGGTATTGTGAATATGCTAATACGGCTAACATGTAGGGTGTTACAAACAAGAATTACAGTGAACACAGATATAAGTTCATGTGTCTTCAGACTTCATTAACTGACTCTTTTATCACACAATGCGTCTTACAGGTTGATTCTCAAAAATAGACTGTTGATGGTGCTCTGTATAATCTGGTGGGCCCTATAGGTGGAAAATACAGCATTTAGATTTTTGATGACTGATTATAACGCCTGCTTTTGTTGTCAGATAGAGAAATCATTCTTGGCTTGATTTAATATTCAAACACAAATGGCGGCCCCAGACCAGTGACCTATCGGGTTGGCTCCGGCAACCCCGCGACCTCGAAAGGGACAAAGCGCCCAAGAGGAGGAATGAATGAATGAACACAAAATAAAATAGTTAGACATAAAAAAAACAAACAAAAACAATAAAGTCCTTGAAAAAGAAGTAGGTAGAAGAACACATTAATTCCCATCCTCAATCTTACCACATTTTACACATATTTTTACACCTCAACATGGATCATTATTCAAAAGAATTAAAGAAATTAAAATCACTAATTATTATTAAAAGGAAAACATTAATTTCTTTACTTAATAAAGAATTTGCATCTTAGTGTATCTTTGAACTTCAATAGTTTTGATTCATAGAATAAAATACTGGCGTGCTCACGATAACCCTCTTTATGAATTGTTCTTGTGGCTAGCATGTGTGATGTGCATCGTGGTCATAGGGTGTTTTCGTAGATGTTTCCAGCAAACTAGTAGAGATAGTAAAGTACATCATGAAAGGTAGCTTTTTAAGTTTTGTTAATATTAGTGGTACCAAAATGAATATGCTGAGTGTGAGTCCTCTCCAGGTGTAATCCTGTTCTTTCTTCTCTAAAACTGTCTTACCTGTGTGATGTCATCATTAAACATGTAAATTCTCTAAACCAACAGACCGACGCTCAAACTGAGTCAATCAATAAAATGTTTTTAGCTCATACCAGGCCACTGCTCTGGACACCTCTGTGTAAACAGTACTGGGCTTTCCACATGCCGAGTTTACTTGTAATAAGTAAATAATTACACAGTGAATAATGGGATGTATTCACTGAAATGACACATGAATACAGCCTTAGTTTCTTGATTCTTTTTTGTATCAGGATTGGAAATTTAAAAATGATTTATTTCAGTCTTTAGGTTGTAGCAAAACACAATACATTTCACGCATTTGGGTCACTGAGTACAGCAAGGAGGCTGTTGTGTGTCTCCCTCAGAGCTGTATTTCACTGCTATAACAGCTTGTGCGTAGTAGACACTATTTTCTATCAGTCACAGTTTAGTTTCATAGGTCACTAACTCCTCACAAAGTCTTCTCACAGCTTGACTCAGAAAATCAGTTAAGAACAGCTCAAAATAGAATTGTGTCGGTTAGATGACCTTTTTGAAAGATCTTTTTTTGAGAAAATTGTCTGTTTTAATGTCCTGGGACAAGGCCTGAAGTTTGCATTTCCCTTTCATTGTAATTTAATTTTAAATAAATAAAGGGCATTGAATAATAAGAGAAGTAAAGCAAATTCAGTCTCATTCTAATCTCCAGTGTAATCAAAAATGTCAATGAAGAGGTTTCAATAAAGTAGAAAAAAAATAAACAAAAAATGTACAGTGACTACCTGTGATGTGCTACCTCTGTCTGTCAGGATTCAAACAGCATTGGCTGTGTATGGGAACTGGACATGGTGAGTGTCAAACCACCCTTAGAAAATGGCTCCAATGAAATGAAGTGAGTTCAGTCGACGGATGTGGACACCGGGCTGGAAAGACGACATCCTGGGAAAACCTCTATGGATCTGGAGGAAGTGGCCTAGTGGAGGGATGTCAGGGTATCTTTGACTGCCACCCTTGTGTCCCCGGTCCCTGGAAAAAAATGGATGGATACCAAATGTACAGTCAAGTGTTCCTTTTATTTAATGTCCTGTTTTGACTTTTATCAATTTACTCTTATTACAAAGATCAAGTTAAGGTCAAAAAAGCATCTAAAATGTACGTTTTCTGCTAAGATTCAATTAAAAATTGTAGTATTTGTGATGTTTTACCCAAAATGGGAGAACAAATACCAGATTTTTGCATCACTCTCCATACTTTTCCAACTTGTTGAAGAAATGTTTTCCCATTGACTCACATATAACATACATAACAGTGGTTGAACATTAAGTGGTCTTTTTAATAACACACTATACAGTCAGGTTGCAGTTAGTGGCTTCACTGCCATTTTTCTCAAATACAAATTAGCAATGCTCTACATGACAAATTATTATGTACTAACATGTGAACCCTCTTCAAATGACATTTAGCACTTGATTCCCACGGATGTCCGCTAATATCGTCTTTCACTCCCCCTGCGACGAATATTCCCACCCCCTCCTGTAACCTGCCACCTTATTATGTGTAAGGCTTTGAGGTGAGGAGGATGTGGTCCGCTTAAGTGGGATTTAGCAGTGCTTTCCCCAAAACACAGCGTGCAAACTCCAGAACTAAAAGCCTTGCACCTTAATGTATCTGTGCATATATGTACAGCAGAAGTTAGTTTGTTGACTGACATTAATTTTATTTTATTTTTTATGAAAAAGGATCACCTTTTGATCCATTTTAAAACCGTTCCCAGTGTTCTTTTAGTTATGATTTTGCCGTTTTTGGCCAAAATTTAAAAACTTGTCATTTTCTAGGACATAGTTTTGTAGGGTAAGGCCGCCCCCCTTTCCCATCTTCAGTGTGCACGCTCTAACCGCTAGCTTACAGCCATTCAGAACCCCAGTCTAACATTTCTGGTGAGCTATCCAGTTGTTTAGTTTTGAGCTAGATAATATCTCAGATGAGGAAAATGCAGATTCAAGCGTAGGAAATGTATTGGCAAGAGTCTGGCGAAACGATGCGTTTTGTCACACAGATATAACAATACATCTCTTGACTATATCAATACAATTTTTCACTATTTTTTTTTTTATCTCATTTTTATTTTTCTCACACGTGTTTAAAGGAGGAAGCACACACTTTTTGAGGCACAGAAGGACAGAAAAAAACCTCTTTATGTTGAGCAATACTCCAATGTTCTTTAATGTTTCACAAAGTATGATCAGAAGTATTTCTGATGATATACGGATCAGTAACTGACATTGTTTGTCCAGAGACGGAGACTGGGGGTTCAACGTATTTGTGGAGGTCTCTGGTCCCTAACCCTCGCTTATAAAGGGGGGAATTTGGGTATTTTCCTCTCTACAGTCTTTTAGGCCACAAAAATATGATTGCATTTTTCAATAGTGGAATTTTATTGTGAAAAATTAGTTATATTTTGAAAATTGATTGGATTTTCTTGTGTATCTTGGTTTAACTTTCTGCCAGGATTGAGGCGGACTCGCAAAAATTAAACCAGAAACTGAAACAATCGCATGGAAGAAGCCTTCGTTACGCGGCGCTACCATGTGCGGTATGAACCTAGCATAAGATGCTCGTAAATAATTCATTAAATATCACATTGTCAGCATTTTTAATCAATACAAGTATCGCCAAATGAAATGATGTAATATATTGCCAAATCGATTTTCCCCTACAACCTTATGTCTAGTCATGTGCAAGTGGATGAAGCAGAATGGAGCTTGTGGCTTGCCGTACCAACTTGTACCTCGCTTTTTTGGGTCTGCTCCTGATTCATATTGATTTGAATTTAAAAAATAGTCAGAAAAGCTCAATATTCTGTATAAAATATGTCATCCATCATGAGAAAATGCCCAAGAACAAGCTAAAAACACCAAAAACATAATTTTTATCAGAGTGGGTCTCTAAACGGACGCGTAAAGCCAAGAAAACACCCTATCAAAGCTAAACATGTATACATGTGTATATGAAAACAGTAAGGCAGTGTGTAGAAATAACTTTGGGAAAAATCTCTTGGGAATTGTTGCCTCATTATCTGAACCGGTGCCACATTCCAGTCTTCAGCAGCAGTCTCGTGTCTCCCTTTGTGTGTTTAAGGTGCTGCTAAAGTAGCCATTATCTGAGCTTTTGCTGATAGTAGACGTCCAGTGACTCTGTTTGCTGCTAATTACCGGCTGACCGTCGCTCGCCAGGTCAGAGTGAGTCAGCAATGGAGAAAAAAAAAAAAATCTACTTCAGTCTTGACGGACTGAATTCACTCCACATTTTCTATGAAATCGAAATGAACAAACTTTATTTTGGTGACCTTTCCCCAAACCGCAGTGAAAATTGTTTTAACACATTTACGAGCCCATCACTCACTCCCGGTGAGTGAGGTTCAGCCGTGGGCAGATGGACTCGTTTGACCTCCCGGTCGACTGAACGATGGCAGCAGGAGTGAAAAATGTCTGCTTCGTTTCGTGAAACGGACAGATGGGCAGACACCAAAAAGAACAAATCATCCTAAATTACAGTAAGAGATGGATTTACAGGCAGAATATGAGGCGGGGGAAGATGGGAACCTAATGGAGGAGGATGGCCCCGTAATGACGAGGGCCGTTCCAGACTCCCTGGAAGGCATTTTCCTCACCGCGCTGGTGAGGAGGATGGCCTTTCACAATTACAAAAACTTTATTGTTAAAAGTGTGTGAGAATAATGCTGAAAGTTTTGACAGGAGGACGCACGTTTACATTTTTAACCCTGTAAGCCCCAATACATCCAAGTAGTGACAGAAAAATAAATTTTTCATACATGTTTTTTTTAAGTCTTTCATGAAATTCTCAAAAAAAATAGCATAATTATTTTTTATGGGATATAACTATACGTTACATGGTTTAGTACATTTTTGTTAGTTCAAGATGCAAAAATATTCAATACGCGACTATTCAGTCAAAAGGCACCTTTTAAACCCAATGTTTTAAATTTGATGAAACTATTTTTTTAAAGAATTGATTGCCAACATATTTCACTATTTCACTAATACAAGTAGTCATTTACAAAAATGAATAACAGATGAGTTATTCTCACCATTAAGTTTAGATAAACCTTTTCCCGCCGAAAGTGTTTGTGAGATTTCATGGAAGCAGCCATCTTGATATGAGCTGGAAAAGCCTTTCTACTGCCTCTAGTGGACTGATGATGAACTACAGGACAGAAAACATGGACCAGGTGATACACAGTGGGTATTTCAAGAAAGTTTGGATTGTGCTCGTGAAAAAGGGGTTTCAGAAATGCGTGTGTCAGAGACAATACGAGTATGGTTAAAGTTAAGGTTTATATACACCTTTATTCAAAACATGAATTATTAAATGTGAGGTGAATCCCCTCTCCTTGCTTTTTGTTATCCTTTTTAAATAAAAAAAAAAGCATTTAGGTCATGAAAAACAAAAAGTCAGTGTTTAAAGATTACTTTCAATTATTAGGTTTTAGTTATTTCTGTTTTGTTTTGTGACTTTTACTATTTCTTGGGGGAAAATTGTAACAAGTGTGGATTTTATTTTCTTGCTAGTGGAAAGGAAACCCTTTATAGCGCTCATGTGAATTATTTCAAGGAGTTTGATTTGGCTATCGAGTTCAAGGAGTCATATTTTCGTCGTAAAAGAGGGAAATATGACCTGGTATTACAACACTTTGCAAAGAAGTTATTATACAGTTTTCTAAATACATTATTGTCATTTTTGTCATGTTAAAACATGAATTGTAGTTCAAAATACAAGATTATGATTTAGTATAGCTTAATATAAGTTCCATTCATATTATGTTATATATATATATAAATAAACCCATGATACTGAGATGTTTTGGAGTTTTGTGAGTGTCTAGATGTCACAATAAATGTCTGGCAAGTTTTTCCTTTTAACTGATGTTTACCTGTTTACCTTTATCTTTAAACTCAAGAGTAGAAGAATCAATCATCTGAAAATAACAAACTATTGTGTAAACAGAAGTTTCTGTCTTGTTATCTTTTGTAATAGGAATGTTTTATGCGAGGTTAACCGGTTAAATCATATAAAAACACTTTCAGTGTTCACAAAGCTGGAATAGTTTCCTCAGAATCTGAAAAAACTCAATTTCTAATTTTTTAGTCTGTTTACCAGAGATGGGTTTGCTGCCCTTCTGGCAAACCAACAAATGGTGATTTTTTTTTTTTTTTTTTTTTTTAAAGATGGTGAACATATAAAGAAAATTAATTCAGATTTTTGTTAAATATGGCATAATTTCCATGAAAAGACAACTGGGAATGCTTTTAAATAAATCAAATGATGATCAGAGTGAGTTTTAAACTAACTCAAGTGAGATTTTTTAGTGTCATAAGTAAGCTAGGAAAGATCAGGTCAAAAGGTGCATAAGGCACCACCTAAAACTGTCCTGTTAAAATAGAAAAATGTGAGTTTACAACTAAATACATTTTTTAATTCATGAATACTGCTCTAAAGGCATGAACACACTGCCAAGAACTATTTAAATAATGACAACGTAAAATTCTCCACATGTAGGTGATTTCATGCATTTTTCATTTAGATGGTATGTATTCTAATTTCCGTTTTATCTCCACAATGGAGATAAAATGGAATTGGAATGGAAAGTATGAATTTTTTTTTCCCTATTTATACATTTTGGAGCATGCTCTATTTAACAGACGCCCGTGGGAAGTGTTAGCTTTATTGTTATGTGACAACTGGAAGTCTGGCTCAGTTTTCTCTGCATTTCATACATGACTTACAATAATAGGGACTCCAGGAGGGAAAACTGCAACCATTTGAGTTTCCCCCCCTGAAGAAGCGGAAACGATGGAGCTGTACCGATGACCCTCTGGCGGTTTCTCCGAGTTCATCCCACCGCATGGAATCTGGCTCCGGACCAGCTCTAATTGTTACACAGATATGAATAAGGATACAGCTGAATGACCAACATACATGTGCTTCTTTTTCTTGCCCTCCCAGCTCAGCAGTCATGAGTTGGACAGAATAGCTGTGAAAATGATTTTTTCTTTTTTTTTTTACCTTAGCCCCAGGCTCCTGCCGCGCCGTGGAAAACTGCAGTTTTTGCAGGATCCTTCAGAGAGCAGTAACTCTTCCTTCCAGTGGACTGTGAACGTTTCTGCCCAGCAATAACACAGTTTTGTAAGACTAAGAAAAACAAAAACAACAGGGAAAAATACTTAGCAAAGTCGAGGGAAAAGCGCGGTAGGAAATGTCATAAATGGAGGAAAAGGTTGTCTTAACTTTATTTAGTTCTCATAAAGGCTAAACCTTTATTAGGCGGAACAGAAATCATCCTCAAATCAATAGTGCTGGTGTGGATGAGATGATCATAAAGCAGCTCTGACTGATAGCAGATCAGACTTCACAGGTACAGCACGTTCTGATAACACTCTGCAGTGGTGCAAACTAAAACAGATCAGGGTTTCTTTTTTTTCAAACTGTAACCAGTTGAATTCCTCAACACAAGTCGTGATGCTCAAAGCTTTTTCTGCTTGAAGCTAATGAGGCAGTTAAAGACGATACACACCGCTAGCTTGTGTCTGCAAGCACGTAGCTTAGTGGGAGAGGGCACGCAGGTCATCTTTACCTTCAGTTTTCTGTTTTGATACAGAAAAAACTTTATTGATATCACATTTTTTAGCCAAACATTACACTGAATGTTGAACTGAAATTAACAGGGTCATACCATGATTTTCTTAAGTAAACTGTATTTGTATATGTTATCATATAAAAAACAAATGATTTATGAAATATGAATTATTTTTGCAAACTCTTATCATTTCCAGAAGTAAAATGCTTCGACATGTGAGGCGCTGCCTTTAGCTCCTTGAGGAGGCCGTCCATTTCATGACGTCATGATGGAGCTGGAATATAGTCAGTGTGTCATCCAGAAAAAAAAAAAAAAGTTAGAAAAAATATTCACGTAAAGCCAGGTGTTTGAGTGATGGGGTTATTTTGCAGTGAAATTCTGTAAAAAAAAAATGCAGACAACACCAGGTGAACATTTCAGGATTTATTGAATGATGAGAACATTGTTCTGATTAGCATCATTAGTCTCTGTATCAAAAATCCTTTTGTTTTAATGTGGATCATTTTCCTGGAAACACACGCACCTTTCTGTTTACGCTCAATAATCATGTTCAAACCAGTTTTCTCAATGCGTTGCTAGCATTTACCACCAGGACATAGTCTGCTCCCTTTCCGCTTCCATTTTACCAATATCCCGTCTGTTTTCGTCATTCTCAGATCCATCCCAACGTGTCATTTAGGTTCCTCACCAGAAGGCGTGTGCCACTACACGAAATTTGAACACTAAATTGAACAAGCATTTTTTTTGCCATCGCCAAACTGGCTCTCAACACAGACGGGGTGGGAGGGTTGGGGGGCTCCCGAAGCCAGCTGATCACCGCTACCTTAGGAGAGAAAGTGTTTGTGAGAGCCTGGGGGTGGGGCAGACTCTTTCTGGAGGGGGGGGGGGGGGGCGGTTCTCACCTTGTGATGTCAGATGGTAAGGACCCGCATGTTTTCATAGGTATGGGAGGGGCTTTTGTTGAGAGCACAGGTTTATAGAGGATTCCTCAGAAATGCGTAAACGGATCAAAATACCGCTTTGGGGTTGTGTATAGTGAAGAATGAACAGTATAATAAACTTGAAAGCTCAAAAAGTGGATTTTTCATAGTATGGCTCCTTTTAAATGTGTAGAATGTAAATAAAAAGAAAAAAAAAACAGGTTTTTACATGCTGCAAACGATTTACTGCAGGAAATGCATAAAAAAAAAACTGTAAAATCTGCAAATTAAGTCAGCTTTATTTTTTCTTAATTATTATAGATGTTTAAAGGCAGTAAACTACACACTTTATATGGTTTTCTTAGATAGAAATGAACATTTTACGCTTTTAACCCTTTAAAACCTGACAGGTTACTGGCGATGCCACGCTCTTTGACCTATTGTAACGCTTCAACTTTTACCGCAATCAAAGCATATTGACTTTGTGCCATTGTGCGACCCAATACTACCGTAAAGCCACTTTTGATGTTAGTTACGTAAAAGGTAAAAAGCATTCATGTTAATCACTCTTAAAGTTAAAACTTTCGTAGAAAAATAAGCGTAGTGTTATAGGATGAAAACAAATTTGATTGCGGTCAAAAATGTATTGAATCGAACATGCGCTGTACAGGAATGCACAGAGGAAATTGACTGACAACAGTCCAATCAGGATGCAGAATACAATATGCTTTAAAATAATTAAAAATCCCCAAATAGCAAAACCGCAACGAGTGAAACACCACATATATGTAGGTAGGGACTAGTGTATTTTTTATTACATGTGTCACGATTGGGGTAGGTTCCCTCTTTTTCTATAGAGGGGATCAGGATCAACAGTATTTCAGGGGGATTACAGGATTTGTAAAGGATATATATATAAAAAAAAGGATAAGTCAATAAAAAGTGTCCAGGCCCTAGTGGGCCACTCGAACATCCTGGTCCAAGGAGCACGCAGTACTAACCCAGTCTAAAACACATAAAACCAAGATAATGAAATAATAAAACAATCTAAAATGGGTTGGAAAGGTCTCCGTGGATAATTTAAAATGAGGGGAGACAGAGAGGGTACTTGGCTCAAAGAGGGGTGGGTCGCAACCACACCCCTGTGCTGCCGGTCTCCTGCGCTCCCCTCTCCGCCTCGCTGCCGCTGATCCCCGTGAAGGCTCTATATTTGCTGTTTCCAGCTGCCGGCACCCAAATCCCCAATGTGGGCCCGTGTCCTCCACAGGGGCTCCACATACCGCTGGCGCTTCGAGACGCAGCTGCCTGTGGATCCGGTGGCTGGGGCAACCGCCCTGGTTACCAGGTACAGCTCCTCTCTTTTTCAGGGTCTGGTCATCTTCTGTGCCTGGTGTCCTGTTCCTCTTGGCTCTACTGCTCCTTTTAAAATGTTAAAAATATTGTCACCTGGTCCTGCACCTGTGGCTCATCAGTTCATTTAGTGATGCATTCACTGGCCCTCAGAGTCACAGAAAAGAATAAAACTACAAGTAAAACATGTACAAAAAAGTTAAAATCCAACCTGTGACACATGTATCACTGAAAAATTCAAGTTCCTGCATTTGTCGTTGTCCTACCAAAGCCACGCCTCTTTTTAATGTCCCTACAAGTGTTTGGAAAACAATAGAGGGCCTAACATCGACCCTTGTGGAATCCCATATTTCATCTTGTAGATTCTACACTCTAAAACGTGCAGCGGTACAGTGCTCAACCTCTGATCGGAAGGCCACTGCAGGTTTGATTCCTGCCTTACTTTTCGGTGTATCAAAGTGCTACATGGGGGAGACCCTGAACGCTACTTTGCTCCTAGTGGTTACAGGTTGCATTACAGCAGAGCCACCATCAGGATGCACTGGAAAAATGAAATATTGGATCAATTAACAAAAAGCTCGGTCATTTTTTAACATGGAAAAATTTTAGTTGGCTTGATGGTTTACTCAACTCAAAAATTGAATTTGATTAAAAACAAATATTTTTAAATGTAACAAATGACAGAGCTTTTGTTAATTGATCTAACATTTCACTTTTTACATGCCAGGGCATTCTTTCTGTGAGGCCACAGTGCTAACCACTACACCACCGTGCCGTTTTTAATAGATTCTTGTAGTTTTTAATCTCAAAAAATAAAACTGACAAAAAAATCAGGTGTATATTTACATTTATGAATATGAAAAAATGCCAGAAATGACAACAAAAGCACATATTTCCTTTAATTTGGGCCAGACATCATAGAAGCAAACTCTAGTGGATTTATTTCCCAAACTGCCTTTAAAAGTTTGCTCTTTTATTCATTTTCATCTTTCTTCTTTTACTTTCCCATTTCAGGAAATAAGAGAAGACGAAAGCTTCTTTTAGGCCGTTCAAACACACTTGTGACTTTCGCCTTTGGGGCTAATCTTTCGCTGCCTTTTTTTTTTTTTTTTTTTTTTTTTTTTCCCCTCCGTCTGTGTCGCCCCCAGTCTGCGTGATCGTCTGGAATGACAGGAATGTCACACATCACCCTCGCAGCCGCGGCAACCGCCACGGTAGCCACACTCTCTTGACTTTATGATTTGTTGACAAGTGGATTGTCAGATTTGAAAGCACCAAAACGTCATAAAGGTTTTTAGCTCCGATTGTAAAAAAAAAAAAAAGAAAAAAAAAAAAACAGAAAAGGAGATTAGAACAGACGTGATTCCAATCCACCACACTTTGAATTGATAAGAATCTCACTTTTTTGGCTCCGTGTTCCGACCAAGACGCGCGGCTCTCGGAGAGGGGTCAGCAGACGAGGGTCAGATGTCACTCTGTTTATCTAATGAGAGATAAAGACCGATGGAGTTACAACCTCAGAGTGTGATAATCCGTGTGGTTATGCCATCAAAGAAATGGGTTTTCCGTGCTCAACGATCGGCGAAAAGACAACCGATGTGTGGAACCACAGCTGCTAGCGTTTAAATCATTTTTGACTTTATTTGTTGTAAACAAAAATGGATTTCACATTTGGATAAAACACAAATCTGTTTATTTATTTTACAAAGTTTCTTTCTTTGATAGGACCAAAGAGGCCACCCAACATCTGAGCTGCGTGAATTGTTAGTGTTGGAATCCTTCAGAGGAAATGTAGTTTTTGTTTATTTATCGCTCTACCTCCCATCTGAGAGGACCCGCGCTGAGTTAATGGGATTTCAAGGACGGCTTTAATATCAGAGGTGTGGACAGAAGGGTCACGTCTCCTCGAGTCAAAAGAGGCAAAGATGGAAGATAAAAATTTGGACGGAAAGGACCCAATTACAAAAGGAAGAGATCTTTAGGGAATGTGGAAAAAGAATCAAGTGACATGTAGTTATTTCAGAGGAAGAAAGACAGACTGTGGCAGGATAAAGAATGGAAACCAAGGCCGTATTTTGACATTTACTACCTATACTGGACTGTGAAAATGCTTTACACGTTCAGATCTGCCTTTTTATTTTAAGGTTTTAATGGCTGTGTGTCTTTTTTTTTTTTTACTTCGTACAAATGTCCTTGTGTTTTTCACATTAGTGACTGATTTTCATTCCATGAAAGCATCAGTTGCCACGACAGAGGAAACTGCAATCGAGCACAGCTCAAGCAGATGAACTCCTTTTTTGGGTTTCGTCCCCAAATTTGTTGAATGTCGCAATTCTTCAAAAGACCACCGAAGGGCTGGTTGCAGCTACTGACTGTATATGAGAACTGGACTGAGCGATTCTTCCCTATGGGCATTCCAAACAGGAAGTACCTGCTGGTTCCAAAAAGCTAAAATCCCAGAGACTTGTATAGAGATATAATCAGCTTTTATTTAGTGATTCTTGCTAATTCCAATTTTGTTTCCATGATATATTTCTGTCATGTGAGTTATTCAAGTTATAAACTGGGCAATCAGATTTTCCCAAAAAAAGAAGGCAGATTTAATTTAGTCCACTTTCAAGTGATAGGGGTGTGGACTTCCAACAAGATCCCTCCTGATTGGTGAGAGTGGTTACCGTAGAAATGTTGACCAATTTGGAACTATCACTGCTAACTGACGCCACCTGGCTATAACACATATGCTTATGGATGTCAAAGCAATTTTAAAAGCAACACTGCACTCTTTCAAAATGTCAGTTTTAAACAGGCTCGGGTGTTACACTAAATAACCTAACCCAGCTAATACGTTGCAGTGTCAGCTCCTTTTTTAACATGTTACTAACAAGGTTTAACGTTAGCGTAGCGACAGTAATTTTTGTTTAGCTGTAACAGTATGGTTTTTATGTGTTCCTAAAAAGGTTGGAAATTACACATATTGTAAATACGCTAACACGACTAATATGTAGCATGTCAGACTGCTTTTTATTATTTTTATTAGCGTAGCAACAGGAGGGATTGTTTTAGCTACATAACAGTCTTGTTTGTACGTGTTAGTAACAAGGTTTGGAGTTAGCGTAGCTACAATAATGTTAGTTTTAGTGGTAACTGTGTGGTTTTTATGTGTGACTAACATGATGGGAATGATACATATTGTGAATGAGCGTGTCAAACTTTGTATGTGCTACTAACAATGTTCAGAGTTAGCATAGCTGCAGTAACATTTGTTTTAGCTGTAACATTCTGGTTTTTATGAGTTACTAACAAGGTTGGTAATTACACATACTGTAAAAACTCCAACGTGTTTCATTTCAAACTTTGTTTTTTTACGTGTTACTAATAATTGTGGGGGTTACAGATAGGCTAGTGTGAATATGCTAAGGAGGCTAACATGTAGTGTGTTACAAACAACTTTTAAACTTTCTGTGAACGCGGTTCATGAAATTTGACTAAAAAATGACCTTATTGGACTTTTTTTTTTTTTCACTTTATGGGTCTTTTACTTTGGTTCATCTTATGATCCGAATTGCCCTATGATGCGGAAAATTCAGTACTCAGATTGTATGCAATGAAAGGAATAGCCACTCAATTGGGCCGTGTTTATCCCTGTAGTCTGTGTGTCAGGGTGGAATGAGTTTTAGATGAATGAACGAGGAAGAGGGATACCCGTATGACTGCAGAGGAGTCGCAGAGGGAGACATAAGAAAGGTAACGTTAGAGGAAGCCGAGGAGAAACAGCCTTTGGGTGTTCCTTAACTATCTATCAAGACGGCCAGAGCTTTGCCAAGAATGTCTCCCACTTGAAAGAAAACCCTGAGCACTCGCCAAGGAGCCACGCTGACAGGCTGGTGAGCTGAAGCGAACCTCGGTTTTTCTGATGTGAGCGAGAGTTCATCTCGCAGGCTCTGAGACTCAAATGGGTTGAAAGACATAATGAGTGGCAGCACTTAACAGTCGTACTGACAGGTAGAGCAGTCGAATAAACAGAATGTGACAAGCAAGGGAGGGGATTTTAGAATGACTTCTCGTGAGCTGAAATCAAAAACGATGCGTTTGTGAGGAGAGGTTTGCACAGGTTTGTATTTCCCACGCTTGTAATACAGTAAAAACTAATGGAATTTCTTTGCATACGATGAAGTATTTTCAATTTGATTGAAATGGTATTACTAGAGGAAAAACTGTCTTTTTTTTTTAACTTTCATGTTAATATTTACTTTTCTTAGAATGTTAGAATGTCCCGGCAAAACTCATTTTTATATAATAACTCAAAATAACAAAATTTTCAAGGCATTTAGGATCGTAAAAGACCAACTGTTTAGGAAAATAAAATTCTGAAGACACAAACTTAAAAAAGTCTTGGCGAAATGTTTTATTTAGTTGAATTAGAAACAATTCTCAAGCATTTAATGCTAAATTTAGAATTTTCAGTTGATTTAGTAAACCTCATGATCCCGGACAAGCCCCGCATTTGCAGTCCATCTTAGCAACGCACAAAAAAACAGAATGTGAATAGTCAGAATACGTTAGCTCTTTATATCTCTCAGTCCAGTTATTACTATATTTATCCTGTTTTAGCACTACTTTTATCATCTTCTTTTATTCTTATGATTCCGGATGCACCTTGACATGATGGACGTCTCAATTTGGTCGCGCTCCTTGAATGATGACAAAGAATTATTTTCTATTCTTTGGTCTAAAGGTAATTTCTGGCTGTAATTGTTCAAATCATCATGTAAACGCAACACTCAATGTTTTTATGATACACTTCTATTATTTCAGAGGTCAGAGTTATATAGGAGACAAATGTAAAACTGAAAAACAAAAGTCCACTCTTGTTGGTGCGGGGTACATTCACATCAGAAGAAATGACACTTTAGATTAGTAGTGAATGAACAGTGCGAGCGCGGTTCCAAATATGCTGAGACAACCACACAAGGTTTGGATAAACAGCTCAGGAGGAAACGAGATTAGCGTCACTCTGTTTTTTCTGTAATTGGTCGACGAGGCTCGACCTCTCCAATTCAAACCATATGCTTTCTGAGATGTGATCAGAAATATAAACGTTGGCATTGTTATGTAAGATTTTGTGCTACACAATCTCCTTCATGATTCTGAGCAGCTTTTTGAAGTCTAACCACTTTAAAAGATACAAGTTCCATATTTTCTGCAAATAGGGTATACAGAATTATAAATTGCATCGAACTAAGGCGAATTAAGTAAGATGAAGAGTCAGAGATTAAAGTTTATCGGTCACTTTTTGTCTTAATAGTACTTTAATAAAAGTGTTTGTCTGCCTTTAATAACTGTGTTTACAATAACTCAAGAACTTGTTTGTAACTTTTAGCCACAATAGTGTATTAAAAATATCTGTAGCCCAGCCTTGTTATTAACAGAGAAAATGACTGTTACTCCTAAAGCAAATGTTACTATTGACTATGCTAACTCCAAAACTTGATGGTAATGGAAAAAAAACAAATCAAATTGATGCTGCTAGTACAGACGTTACTGCAAGTATGCTAACATCCAAACTTGCTGGTCTTCCTGCTCCACAACAGTCACCTCTTCTAGTCTTTGTTCTCTCTCTCTCTCTCAAACCAACTGATACCGCTAAGACAAACGTCACTATGACTATGCTAACAACCAACCATATAGGTAACATAAAAAAACAGACTAATGTCGCTAAAATAAGCGTTGCTATGACTATGCTAACACCCAAACTTGGTGGCAACACATAAAAAATCAGATTGCTGTCGCATAAAAAAAAAGTCACCATGACTGTCTTACACCCAAACTTGTCAGTAAAACGTAAAAAAAAAGACTGGTACCGCTAAAACAAGCATTACTAAGACTTCGCTAACTCCAAAACTTGTCAGTAACAAGTAGAAACACAGACTGAAACTGCTAAAATAAATGTCACTATGACTACGTTTACTCCCAACCTTGTTTCGTAAAAGTAAAAAACTGATATCGCTAAAAGAAACGTTAGCATGATTATGCTAACTCTTAAACTTTTTAGGAACACGTAAAAAAAAACAGACTGATACAACATCACTACGACTAAGCTAACACCCAAAACTTGTTGGTAATATGCAGAAAATCAGATTGGTGCAGCTAAAACAAATGCTACGCTAAAATTAATTCATATTTAAAACGATTATAAAGCGCAGTCGTTTTTTTTTTTTTTAAAAAAGGCTTCAATTTTTAGGTAAGCCTCATGGTGCGGAAAACATGGTAGTGACATCTGATATTTATATTTAGCTGTTCACTGTGAAGGATGGAATAACTGCATTCCAAAAAGGGGATTTATTATTGTAATAAAGATGTACAAACATTCATCATGTTGTGTTAGGCTCTTGAGGCCTTCTTTAAGGCCAAGCTCCCGCTGTGGACAGTATTTCTCAAACTTTCGCACATCTCGTTTTCAAGTTGCCCTTTTTTTTTGTTTCAAACACAGCCAGAAAGTGGAAGTTTTATAAAGAACAAAAGAGGAAACGCAAGAAGCTCGAGAGAGCCGCCAGCAGAACATGCTGAAATGATCAGATAGACCTCTCGGCAGACATCTTATCAATCAGAGACAGAAGACCGCAGCATCCGCGAGTGGGTGGGTGTGTTTGTGCGTCTCTGCCAAAGACAGAGGAGCGTGCGACGTGATGTGCTGAAAGTTGTTTGTCCTCGAGCTGAGGACAAACACTGCGGCGTCCACCCAGGACGAGCCACAGATGTGAGAGTTCGGCGCTCCTGCGTTCAGAGTTTGCAAAAAATGATAAAGATCTGGCAGATTCAGGGCACCTATAAACCTTGGCAGCTGAACAGAAAGCACGATTGCATCTGCGTGTCTGCCTCCGAGTATGCGAGCCGTCTTGCTGAAGACGGTCTTCAGACCGAGAAGGAGAAACAATGATCTTTATACATCTGGAAATACGCATGAAAGTCAAGGACGAACTGGCTACATTTCTTTTTTTTTTTTTTTTTTTTGAGCAAACTTTTTAAACAAAAATGATGAAGTCAATGCATTGTTTTCGATTACATCTCTAAAACGACACATCAAAGTGCATGACTCTCATGATCAGACAATATTTATCATTCTCTGGATCCTGTCAGGCACTCCTGGATCCCTTTGGAAGTAGATCACCCAGACAGTAAAAAGACACGTTTTATCCAAGAGATTTAGCCTTTATTTCAATTTTTATGGGTTTATTTACGACATAACATGATCACATTTTGGCAAAAGCAAATTTTTCACAGAAATGAATTACTGAAGAGAATAAAAAATCTTGAAAAAGTTTAATATATTCAAAAATTCTGGACGCTGTGGTGTATGCACCTCATCTTTAAATTAACATTTTTTACATCATTAGACATTGAAGGATCATGACTTATGTAATGAGAAGCCAAGTCGAGATGCCGTGAGGATTTCAGGCAGGCTGGAGCCTATTTCATCTGCTAAAAAACAAAAATCTCCAACTATTATCACTCATCTTAAGATAATTTTTTCCCCCTAAAATTTCACGTGTCAAGTTGTTTTGTTTTAAAACCTGTCTTGGCATGTGGTGGCTGCAAGGTTGGAACTTGTCTCACCTGCTGAGGTGGCTTCTTGCCTCATTAATATCTGCCTTGTTGGATGTAAACCTGCCTTGTCTTTCAGACGAAAGTGCTTGAAAAGACCGATGTTTGACCTTTTTGACGCATTCTGTGTGGGAGAAATGGATTACCAACGCTCTTAACGACATTGAAAGCTAAAATTTGATGAATGGGTCTTAGATTTGAATGGGAAAAAAATGACGTTTTGACTGCAGAGTGATAAATGTACAAAGAAATTCAGCCAGGATTCCCCAGTTTGAGCCTTAGGGTTGGGTTGACTTGGAGGGGATTCTCCAAACTTTTGGGTTGTCCGGTCCATGGAAAGTTGTAGATAGAAGAGGCCACATCTTAAAGGAAGCACAGGGGCGTATAGCAGTACCCTTGAGGCTCGTACGACAGCCATAAGAGATGATAGGAGAATGGTACGTACCATTGTCATATATGTGGTAAATATATTGTGAAGTATTCCCAAGGCTAATGTAAGTTACACACTCTTGTGATGTAGAATTGTACAATGTCCTTATGCCACTCTGCAAGTGCGTGTATTGGCTCCTGAGACAGGTTTTTCTATGGCACTGGTTTTCAACCCCGTTCCACGCTGCTACTCTGTTTCAGTAATCGTCGATCACCTGAATTAATCAGGAACTGGGCTACCTCAATCAAGCCAATCAGCAATTCCTGCAGCGGGGTTAGTGACAACACAAGCAGGGCAGTAGTTCCAAGGAACAGGATTGGTGACCCTTTGCCTTACTGGCTCACCAATTGGACTACGACCATGACATTTTGTATGGGCCACCTGCGAGCCCCAAATAGGTTTGCCCATTTGGCTAAGGCATTAGTCAGATGCATCCATACGGGGTTGACCTTTTATTGGGCTGTCCAGCCCTGTGATGGGTTGTGGACGGATGTGGTTGTCTTTGCTGGAGCACAGGTGTGTCTTGTAGTTCCCTTGAGGCTTGTAGGGATGTCATGAAAATGGAACGTACCACTGTCCTTACCACGCCATTATGCAGGTGATAAGTGTATCAAGAAGTATTTGTGAGGGTGATGCAAGTTTCACCCACTTAATGTTCAGGTAGTGCAGTTGTACAGTGCCCTAACGCCATACTCTAGTGGTTTCTGGGGCCCTTATGTGTTATTTAAGGGTACATTCATACTGGACACATTTGGTACACTTAAAGTGAATCAGAGTTTGTTTCCCTCAATAATCAAAGTTTCATTCTGAATATGCACACTTGAATCCTGGTCCTGGACCAGGAACCGCTCTCAGACCAATCTTTCAAGGTGGTCTCAGTTCGTTTCCAATCAGACTGAACTTCGGTTTGTTCTGACATTCCTAAGTCTGAACACAATCTGCTCAGAGACTGAAATAACAGAACCAAAATGGCCACCGTAGATAGCGGTCATGTGATGTAAACATGTTAGGAACGTCGATGAAAGATAAAATATTTGATTAAGTGAAAAATCTGCAGTACTGAAGAACCCTAACCTTTCTCTTTTTGTTTCGACCCATCCCCATAGCTGCTGGCCTATGACTGATGAGATCATTAGTCACATGGTTTTGTTTACAGGAGTTGGTCTGAAACAGAAATCTCCGGTAGAACACAGACTGCAGTCTGAACACAGACCACATGCAATATTCTAGAAAGGATCCGCAACAAATAAGTGGACTCGATCCAAACCAACGGTCTTCCCAGTCTGAATGCACCCTATATGTTACAACAGCATGAACAACATCTATGGGCTCACTGAGTCGTCTACAACCTTGATATTTCGCATGGGCCACCTGCATGACCTGTTCCCATTTTTCGGCGGGTATCTACCCATAAGGACAGTTGTTACAAAGGACTCTACCAGTGTCTGCTGATCGTGAATGAGCCGTCTACATATGAGTCTGATTTTTTGCAATTCCCACTTAGATAAGTGCAACCTCCTGTTGCCCCAAAACAGAACAAGCAAGGACATCTGCGTTTCTCCTTTCTCGTGTCTCTCCTTCACTTATAAGTCAGAAATTGCAGCCACATGTGTGGCGGGAACCCTTAGTTTTAAGCGCACACCTTGAGGAACCAAACTATTATGGACAATTGACTCTAAATTTGAAAAAAAAAAAAAGTGTATGGAGAAAAAAGCAATTGCTCATGGAATGATAGCTGCAGACAGGGAATGGAGACTGAAAAAATGACAGGGTTAAGAGAGGTGAGCTCCCAATGTATTTGTTTGCATGTGGACGTATGAGTGTCTGTGCATGCATGAATCTGTTCAGGCCCTTCAAATCCCTCGGAAGATTGATTGCCTTCCGAGGATAATCTGTCCCAGACACTTTCAAGCTCCCCCTTTTTTTTTTCTCCTCATTCTTCATCATGCTCCTCACCCCCTTGGTGTCTCCTCTTTCTCACCGTCGTCTTCATTCCTTGGCCATTTATCCCATCTTGAGTACCTACAGTGACCCCATGTTTTGGGGAAAATGACCAGTTTTAACGTTAATTTCACTTCACCCTCTCAGCAACGAAGGCATAAAGAAGACAAGAAAGCGTGTTGGAGCGCTACATCAGGTCTGGCAGGTCCGTACATCAAGTGGTTATTTCTTCATCATTTAGTTGGAAAATGGAGCCTCTTTGTCTGCCATAACTTCTAGATTTTCTTCATTTTTTTCAAAGGTAAACAGTGAAGCGGAGCTGCAGACAAAGACTCAAAGCTTTGGGGGAGAACTCACAGGTAAATATGATATTAAAACTACATGCATTTTACAAAATTGTGGTTATGGCGAGATTTTCCTCAGTGTGGGGCAGCAAAATCAAAAAAGGAGAGGATTTTATTTGGATTTTTGTAAGAGAGATACCTCTTGTTTTGGCACATCCAAAGGTTAGCTTTCCTATTGATTCCAGAAGGATATACTGTATATTTTATGATTTTTTTGCTGGCTGTTCCAGCTTTTTTTTTTTTAATGTTTTTATTACTTTTTTTGTTCTCTTGGAGTTTTTCTTTTTCTGTTTTCTTCTAGGCTTTCTACTGAAGTGGGAAATTTCCTATTTTTCCCCTAATTTTTTTGTTTCCAGATTGGTGCCTTAATTGTACGGAGCACCTGATTGGACAACGGATTTCGCTCCCAAGTCGTCATATATGGATGTAGATATACTGCACACCATCTGTCAGAAAACCAACAACCCCCTCTGCAGCAACAAAGCTTTACTTATTTTCTTGTTCCACATAGGCCTTGGTCCTTGTGTTTTATTTGTTTTTGTGTAAATAATTCTAATTTTTCAGTAAATGAATCCCACTATTTTTCAGGCGAGGTTTGTGAGTTGTTAGGATATTTAAGTTGTGTTTCTCTTATTTTTACACGCCTCTAGACAGGGCTGCAACATGTATTGGGGGCTCGTCCGGGATTTATTGGTATTTGTGTCAAACTTGGTCTGTGAATCCTCCAAGGCAGCAAAAATAATGGCTTTAATGGTTGATGCAGAAAAAACACCAAACTTTTATCATCAAGATTTCAACCTTAAAAACAGCAGGCCTGGTTCAATTTTTTATTTTTTGGTTTTTGGTTTTTTTCTTCTTAATTTTTGAAATTTGATACCAAATTGAATTAAATTAGACCAAAAATGTAAATATTCTGATTTATCTAAGAGGTTTATTTATGGTTATTATGGCTTAGGCTTGAAACATCTCTGGTGTCAGAGATAGATCACATTCTTCTGTTGCCCATTATGTTGTATATATTCTATATTTGCAATGGATTCTACAAAGCTGAAGGTTACTGCACAAAACAACAAAAACAGATAAAATGTACAGAAAATAATGTAATTATGTTGTTTTTTAAACTGTACTGCCACATTTTGATTAAAGCATGTTAATATTATTAAATAGC
The DNA here is from genome assembly GCA_003999625.1 of Oryzias javanicus. Lineage (NCBI taxonomy): Eukaryota > Metazoa > Chordata > Actinopteri > Beloniformes > Adrianichthyidae > Oryzias > Oryzias javanicus. The sequence goes on along the minus strand of CM012459.1, from coordinate 25,032,257 downwards.
CTATAGTCCTCACAATCCCAACCTAACATTACTGGTGCAACAAAAATGGCGAGCAATATTGGAGCTATTCAGCTGTAGAGTTCTAAACCAGACGCCAGCTCAGAAGAGGAAAACAAAGATGCATCAGAATGGAGCAGAGCAGGGAGCTTGTGGCCTGTCCCAATATGTTTTCTGCATTACATGTACAATATTTTTTTTAAGCTCCATTTTTTTCGAATGCGGATTCATAACGGTTTGGATAAGAAACAATGAAATGGAATTTTGAGCCTAATTTTCTTTATATATGTCCACCAGCATTAGAAAAATGCCACCAGAACATGTTAAAAATGCCACTTTTCGGTTGAGTGAGTCTTTAAAACTACAGATATCTGCAGTAATATTTGAAGAAACAGATTATAACAATTTTTATATTATGGTAAACAGTTTAAAAACAAAGTGCATTGCGAGTCATGAACACAAAATCCTATTTTTACCTCACCCTGAACCTGTTTAGTCTTCAGTCATCCTTTTAAAATTGTATGTGGAATTGACACAATGAGGAACATGGACTGCAAAAACATCTGCTGGGGGAATGAAACCTACTGCTATCAATTCCTCTTATTTAAAGAACACATCGCATCAGTTCTCTCTGACATTTTTTTCTGCTCTTTAACCATGTTGAGATGAAAAGCAAAAGATAGAATTATGCTCAATATCTTTTGTTGAGCAAGAATTTTGAGTCAAAAATTATTGTAATTTTTCATCTATAAATTTGTACTCTTATACTAGTAGCTGGTGATACGATACGTATCCCAATGCGTGTCTCAAGATACGATACTTATCGCGATAAATCCCAAGACTGTATTGGAACAATTTTTACTTTTTTTCAGAGTATGATGAAGAAAAAACTCTACCTGAATATCAATACATCTTTTATTGTGATAAAATTGTGTCTTGTCAGCATTTTAAATTGATACAAGTACGGCCAAACGATATATCGCGAAATATCACGATATATCCATGAATCGCACTCCGAGTAACCAGGGAGTTCTCGGCAATGGAAGGGAAAAGGGGCGGGGTCGCTCCACCCATAACTCAGAGGTAAATTTTCTAATCAACTACTAACGCTCTGTAGCAACTATGTCCTAGAAAATGACAGTTTACAAAAAATTTAATTGAAAGACCATTTTAAAATAGATCAAAAGATGATCAAAGTGGGTCTTTAATAGCTGCAAAACCTCATTTGTTACCCCAAACCATATGGTTCGCCCTCCTGGAAATTTTTAGAGCCCAGAAGGGGGAAAATATCATCACACGGTAATTTGGACAAAATTTGATCAATCTCACAGCACAAGGGCTTAGTCTGGGTCATTGTTCTGGTTCTTTCAAGGAGAGTTAATCCAGGTTGAAGGTGATGGCCTGTGACACTAAGAAGCAGCCACCCAGTGACACGGACCACCGCACAAGCATAAAATACCTTTGCGCTTGTGTCAAATTTCAAAATAGAATGTCCTGGTGGCCGTTTGGTGTGAAACTCTGAACTGACTTAGTGAGTCTGAGTCATAAATTTACATGGCGTTTTTTTGGGTGGATAGAAATGTGAAAGTATATCTTCCTTATAGCTCCTAATTCTTGCTTAATGTGAGGAATGTTTGCTCATAAACTGGAGCTGGAGGATGGTTTTAATCAGTGGAAAAAAAACCATCAGAAACATGGAGAATAAAGCTCTCAAAGAGGCTCTCAGCTTTCAAACAACTGTGTTCTCCATCTTTGGATCTGCTCTTTTGTTTCTACAGAATCTGTCACTAATCAGTGTTGTGCCTCAAGGGTCGGTCCAGCCATTCTTCTCCATCCTGGATGGTAAAACTCCCAGCCAAAAACGATAAACATCACAAACACTTTTGTATACTTTCCAAGCAGATCTCAAACACATGGATGCACATAGAGAGCTGGCTAGTTGCGGGAAACGGATGACTTACAGCTCCAGACTTCCTTTTAAATCATTAAAATGAAAGGTGTGCGTGAATTTTTTGTTTCCAACTGTAAGATAACTGCTGTCAGGCTTCATCGCATGAAGAAGGGATTGTGAATAAATATGGAAGCTGAACTTTCACATCTTGGTTTTGTCTTGGCTCCATCTCATCATAGAAAAATAACTTGATTGATACTTTACATAAATCTTCAATCACGATCAGATCTTTGGACTCATTGATTTTTCTATGAAGGTTTAACCCCCCGAGAGTTTGGACAAGAGAGAAAAATAGGAAATTATTGTTTCTTGTCCAAAAAAAAGTGCTTAAAGTGTGTCTTGAGAGGTTTTACAAATCAATAATCCTACTTTGTGGATTTCACCTGGTCCAGATTATTTATCCAACTGCAATAAATGAGGAAACAGTGTATCACTCAAAATAAAAAAAAGAAAAAATTCTGCTGTAGATCCTGTTAAAATCTTTGAAAAAAAGGTTTTCTAAGATTAAGGTTAAAGCTTTCTAATGTGTCATCGTGTGAATGTTACTAAACCTGGACTTTACCACATTAGCACATAAAGCTACGTTCACACCAGCCTCTGCACCTTCGAGCAACCACTTTCAATGTAAACTCTACAGAAATGTTAAACATGGTTTTGGGCCTCTGCTTTCAAACTCTCACATACACAAGTCGTTACACAATTTTCTATGACTGTTTCAGGTTCTATGTTCAAAACTTGTGACCATTGAAAGTGTTAAAAGTTGAACTAGAACCAATCAGGGATGTATAGATGGCGTCCTCTTTAATTCACGTAAGCTTGAAGCTAATGGTTTGAAATTGTTAATGGAAGAGAAATTAATAATTGCAGTTTGTGCCCAAATTGAATTATATCTTATTATATCTTTCATATATCGGAATAGAGCTGTGAGAGAAAAAATCTGGAGAAAGATTTGCAATGCTTTGATATATTGCACCAAGACTCTTCTAACTGTTGGTGATGAACGTGGGCTATCCAGTGAATATTTTAATGTGGGCCCCCTATGGTTTACCTTCAGGCTGAATTGGTGGGCCCCAGGTGGGATTGTCCGTGGATTCCATGGTGGCCACATCTGTGTCCAAGAACGCCCTTTTAGTCTATTCTATTCCAAAAAGTGTTGAGAGAAATGTTCTACATTGAAACAAAGTCATATTCTGAGGTGTTCTTTATCGTTTACTTTTCATTTAGTTCTCTATGCCTCCGTTTGGTGCAGTGTGATTCATGTGTTGTCCCTCTTTCTCACGGTCCTGGTACATCGGCTGTCCGTCCTGGGAGAATATTCCTCTTTCACGTAGACAAGCGTGAAGTTTTCTTTTTTTTTTCCAGAATTTGATTTATTTTTAGGAGTTTTTCCTTACTGAGAAAGAGGGTCTACGGGCAGGGATAACCAGTTTTAGCTTAGTCTGTTTAGTTTAGCAATCAGCTATTGCTTTTATTTTATGAATAATTTTATGTTTTTGGACAGACACTGGTGTGGAACCCAGTGAGACAACTGTGTCGGAAATTTGGGGTTTATAAATAATTTTATTGCTACAAACTTTTTCTACTTTTTGTGTATTTTTATGAACTCATAAACAGAGTTACATGTACATTTTGCTGCACAGGTTGAATGGCTGTTCATTTATGTCTTTGGGTCAGAGCTGACAGGAGCAGGGAGGGAAGTGTGAGGCCAGACTGTGCCGTCCCACCTGACTCGCTCTCCTGCTTGACTACAAGTTTGGGAATGAGTCACCTGAAGTGGGATCTTCAGCACGACCTGCGAGGACACGGAAAGTAATCCAGTGAGCAAAGAGGGCGAGTCCTGATCTAATCAACTCGGATATCCAACAGGGAGGAACCCTTAAAGAGAGGGTGCTGCTGCGTGCTCCCATCTCATGGGTGTGTAATTTGGAAGGCAGAAGTGGCGTTTGGTCTTGTTAAAAGCGGGCTCAAACAACGGATGTCCAGCAGATGCAGGAAATGGGCCTTCGTTTGAATTGGGCTCTGGGCTTCCTCTCAGGGATTTCATTTGCAGCTCTGAATAAAGTGGCTCAGAATGCTCAAGAGTGTGTCTAATGTTTTGGAGTTTGGTTGATAAATTTGGTAACATTTTATAATAAGATTCCTGAACAAGCTTTAATTATACAATAACAAACATTATTAATGTGCTTATAGTGTGTTAGTAAGACATTTATTAGCACAAATAAGCTTTATTAACATATTAGTAAGATTTATTAATATCTAAAGTGAGGCCATATTAATAAACTGCTTACAAGCTCAGCAAATGTTTTAAAGGGACCCTACCGTGATTTTCTTAAGCCTTTCAGCCTTTCAGAGCAAATTTTAATTTAAAATAAATTATTTATGAAATATTAGTTATATTTCGTGATTTTGTTCATACCCGGAAGTAAAACTGCGCGATTCCTGAAGCTCCGCTGCGTGCCGCTGCAGTTCACTCTAAGACGTGATCTAGAGTTTGTGGCAGTATCTTTGTATTTCTCCCACAAACATGATCCAAACTTCTTTAAAGATGAATGCACATACGACATATCTGGCTATTGCTAGACTGCCTCACAACACAAACACACGCGGCTTCTGTACGGATGTGCCGACCGGGGGTAGGGGTGGGGATGAGAGTGGTTGGGTCTTAAAGGAGCGCCGCGGAAAAAGTAACAAACACATATTTGAGCTGGAATTTACTGAAGACAGGACACAATTGGACGTTATACGATATTCTGAATCTAAAATGAAAGTGTTTTTTTGCTGAAAAAGGGATAAATAGGAGGTTGTGTTAGTCTGGGGCGGAGCTGTCAGAGCAGATACTTCCTGGAGAGAGCTGTTGGCAACGATCTTATGTCAGCACGTTTCCAACCACTCGTTTTCGTAGGTATGGGACGGGCTGCTGCAGACTGTGCAGGTTTTTAGAGGATTACTCTTAAATGCATGAACGGATCAAAATGGCGTTTTGGGGTTCTTTATAGTGAGGAATGAACAGTAAAAGGCATTTAAACCTCAAAAAGTAGAATTTTCATGGTAGGGCCCCTTTAATGATCTTTGTCAACATTATATATTGAGTGTTTTGTAGCACCTCATCTTAAGTGTTACCCAAAATTAAAATTTTGAATGAAAATCTGTAAATTTATTCTGAAAAATACACTATTCAAAGCATGCTTTGTGCTCCTGTCTCATCTGAGCTGTTAGGAACCATTTGTTTTGGTGGTTTAACCCCTAAAATCCAACACCTGAGTCACTTCAAATACTGATTGTCAAGCAGTTGTAAAAGTGTTCCCGGCGGTCATTCAATCATGATTTTGCCACTTTTTGCCAAAATCCTAAAACTTGTGTTGTTTTTAAGGACATGTTTTCTGTAGAGCGCCAGTAGTTCATTAGAAATGCAACCCCGGCCCCCCTTTCCACTTTGTTGCTGAGAACCTGTTTCCTGGTTAGTGTGTTCTCTTGGTCTTTTTTCCAACTGCATTTTTTCTTACTGCTTCTAATTCACACCAATTTTCTCGTATGTCTTAGTGTAAATTACTGCCAGGATTGCTCATACAAAAATAGACCAGATGCCGAAACTATCACTGCGCGGCGCGAGCCTGCCACGAAGGACAGCAGGGTTACGCGTCTTTTGTGAACTATATCATAGGCTAACAAGGGCGCCGAATGGAAGCAACTTTCGCGTGCCGTGAACCTGATATCAGTTAGGATGGACACTCCTCCACTAGGCCATCTGAAATGTAACTATTCAGTGGAGCCATTTATGCTAACAGCCATACACTTCTTTTTTTGTTGTTGTTGAATGGATAAATAGTCATGGTCATCATGGAGAGCATGTTCACTTCTTTCTATAAGTTGCATCAAATCTTCAAACTTTGAAAATGTTTTTCATTAACAAATTAAAAATTAATAATAATAGAGTTATTCTCACCATAAAGTTTTGAAAATTAGCTAATCTCTTTCCCGCCAAAAGTTCTAAGGGGGCAGCCATTTTGAAATGAGCATGAAAATCCCTTTTACTGCCCCCCAGTGGACTGATGGTGAACTACAGGACAGAAATATGGACCAAGTTATACACAATGAGTTTTAAAAGAAAAGTTTTGATTATGCTAATGAGATAGGGGTCTCAGAATATACTAAATATGAAAGAAAGAGTTTTATAAAGTTAATTTAAGGCAAATTTTCTAACCTTTGCAACAAGAATATTATTTTAAGCTGCTTGTCTGGTGCTTCCTCAACCATTTTTGCAATGGCAGCTGCCATTCACTCTTAAAGAACTATGCAACTGTCTTTTATATCAAACTAAAACCCTGGAACGAGCAGCATTTTTCAACACATTTCAAATATTCTCTCACCAAATAACCTTCTTGACGTCAACCAGGCTGCGTTTAGACGTGGCTCCCCAGAAACAGCCCCCCCGAGTTTGTTGCTAAATCCTTTCGCACAGCTGCAGGGCAGTCCTCTGTCTTCGTTCTCCTTCATCCGTCTGAAGCTCTTGACACCATAAATCACCTCAACGCTTCATCAACTGGACGCCATGGACTCACTTTAATCCTGCTGACCTCGGCAAACTTTTAAAGTATTTTGGCAAGAGGACAAGTCCAGCTCACTTCATCTCCACTAACGTTCCACAGGGTACTGTCCACGGTCCCCCTTTGTTCTTTACTTGTGTCAGCTATCTGAGCTCCACATTAATTTTTTGTCATTTCTGATCATTTCTGACTTGTTTAAAACTTTCTTGGGATCTTGAGTATCATACCAGCCAAAAAGAAACCTTCAGTCTCCTTCACTTCAGAGCAGACAAATCCCACAAGATCAAGAGAATCTGAAATTTGAAATTTGTCTAAGTCTTTGCCCACACAAGAGATTTCATAGACCCTTATAACAATGTGTTTCTGAAACTGTGTTCACACTGTCCTAAGTGACAACTTTTATTAAAATGTCTATGGTAACTTGTATTTCAAACTTTCAAACTCTTGCGCTTAGCTAAGCAAGTTTCTACGATGTTTTTGGGCAAACATACACAGCACAAGCCTGACAAAACTGGTTAAAAAAAAAAAAAAAAGCAATTCTTGTTATGGTCTAAACTTCACAATCGGTTGATTCTTTGTTGTTCGGTCTCAGCTTGTAAAGACTTGTAATAAATAATGGATTCTCCTCTCTAGTTTTACTTCACCTTTTTTCTCTCTGAACGACACGAGCGAAATTGGAATTTCCTAATTTTAATTGGGTAAAAAAATTAAATCATTCCTCATACCATGTACAAACTCAGTCATTATTGTTGACTCGCCCTTCTACTGCCCCTAGTGGACTGGCGGTGAACAACAGGGTATAAATAAGGACCAAGTTAAATACAATTGTTTTTTAAGGAAGGCTTTGATTATGTTAATAAGATAGGGGTCCCATAATGTATTAAATATGATACATAGAGTTAATTTTAGGAGTATTTTCTAACCTCTACAACAAGACAATTATTTTATCCTAATGCCACAGTATCCTTAGGAACCCCAGTGTTGGTCTAATAAAACGTTTGCATCTTAATATAAAAACTTCAAAATAAAAGTTGTGCAGTTGGTTTTTCATTGTAATTTTTATTATTTGTGTGAAAAATTTGGAAATATAAACCTCAGTAGCATCAGCAAATAATTAGATGGTTAAAATGTTGGTTTCTAGAAGCAAATAAGGATTAAAAAAAATCCCCTTTAAAATAGTAAAATACAGAAAGACTTTTTTAAACGCTGAAGGCTTAATGTCTCAATCCTCAGATCAGTATGAAGAAAAATTTATGGTTACATTTTTTTACTGGCTAGATTTCGGATTCGTTCAGGCAAATTTAAGATCTCAAGATCATGTATTCTAAAACCAAGAGAAATGAAAGGTCAACAGATGAGCATGGAAATCCCACAACTCCGGTCCTTCAGAGTTCCCTCGCTAACATATCAGAACAGGAAGCCACTCCATCAATCACCGCCAGAAAATACTTTTTCTTCCTCGGGCGCTAAGGCCGACTGAAGCCGCGGCTGCAGCTGCTACAAAGTGGCCCGCTCATATTTTCATTCCTCTCTTTCCATGAACGCACAAAAGTGTGTGCAGCTGGGATTTAGTCGGAAAGGTAATTACAGGACTCAGGTCCGGTTTCCAACAAGTTGAAAGAGAGAGGCTGATGACGATGAAAAGGTGGACACAGGATGTATAATCTCCAACAATTTGCTCCACTTGAAAAAAAAATGTGTTTTTTTTTTTTTAATAGAATTTGAGACCCCTCAAAGTTTAAACAAGGACGCTGTCTGCCATGCATACACCTTTTCAGATTCCTATTTTAGAGCAAAACTAAAAAAAAAAAAAAAAAAAAAAACTAAAAGTCACAGGAACACAAAACTACACGCACTTTATTCTTGTAACTTTGATTTTAAGTTTTTTCGAGATGTTGGGGAAAAAAAATCACTGGGTGTTTCTGTTTGTAAAAGCTGGTTTGTTTGCTATAAAATCCTACAACAGTTTTTTTTAGACTACCTCATTTAAATTCTTGACTTTCACATTTTCGTCACCAAGTTTTTATTTTTAACTTGGAGCTCAATGTGAGGAAAGGTTTTGAACGAGAATCAAACCGCCGTTGCTATGTTTTTGTAACAACGTAGACCAAACTAAGTCAAACGCTTCAAACATTAAAAGCTGTTTAAAAAACAGATTATTGAAGAATAAATATTTGCTGTGTCCTTAGGCCAATTAAGTTATTAATCCTGCGTTGTTTGGCAATTAAAAAATGGAATAAGTGCTGTAATATAAAGAAAATTGCCTTGCAAGGACACAATTATTGGACATTCTTAATCTATTAAAAGCAAAACAACTTCTGGATTGAACCACTTAAAAAACAAAATTTATAGATTTAGGCCTAAAACCTTAAAACTAAGGTTGATAAAATGGATTAATCAATCTAAGCTTAATAGATCAATAATGCATCCCCATAAGTAGTAATTGATCTAAAGCATAAAGCTAAAGTCTGTTAGCCTGATGTTATAATGGAATTTCCCATAGGACGGCTAATGCTAACGTTCTGTTTACTTAAACATACATTACTGACTAAATGAACATCTTTATACACTCACGGGTATAAATCTTCTTAACACCTTTTAGAAAAAAATTTTAAAGTAACTGTTTGTGGTCTAAAAATTCGCTTTTTGCTCATACTTTCTTCTTCTTCTAGCACAAGATGTAATGCTATAGCTCGATCGCCTCCTAGTGGCCAAACTGAAACTTTCTCCAGGAGAGGCAGAACAATTGTTGGAGCTTCTCCGTTTGAGAATCCATGTAACTCTGTACTCTATTAACAATTTCATTGTAATTTCACTAATACATTCTACAGTATGTGAATTTCATCAGATATTATTAATGTATATTACTAATGTATTTCTAAACAAATGTGTCTTAATGTGTAAACTCAAATCGAATCGATTCTAGACATTATCAATGCTCAGCCTCACTTAAAAAAGAACTAAAAATGCTCTCAAACGTATTTAAGACACAATTTAGTGTCAATATCATTTGTCCTAGGGAGGGAATTCATGTCAACTGAATGCATTTTTTTTTTTTTCATGGTTGAGATGAATGTCCATCACTAAAGATGACATGATCTTTTGATTGGCAGGTGTTAAATTATCTGCCAGGTTTAAGACCAGAGATTGTTGGTGATTGATCAAGAGGGACTTTTTACTTTCCACTGTTGTAATGCATTTAATAGAGATTTTTTTACCAAAAGTTCTTTAATGTCATTTGTTCAATTCGGTCAATCTGGTTTTATTGGAAATAATCTGCACTAAAGTGGATCATGACAAATGTGATTAATAAGTCTGTATTTTTTAGTTTTTTACCTATCACCTTCAGACAGCCTTGGCTGTGATTTGGTTCTTTCTTAATAATAGAATTGAATCGATAGTAAAAGCTAAACATGTGTGGCTCTAGAAGTGTGGAGTCTTACTAGTTCTTTTCTTCTTCTAATCCTGCAGCTGTTGCCAAAAATACCACTGGATCCACTCAGTCAATCAAACTGTTGTTGCAGCCAGAAATAACAGTACAGTAGATAAGATAAAACCAGCCGAACAGACTCAGTAGCCTGCAATAGTGACCCCTGTCTTAATGTCTTAAAATATGTATGTTCTATCACACTTATTATTCAGGTTTTTTGTGGGAATCAATTGCATCCAGAAACTGCAGTATCATTTGAAAACCACACATATGAACAAGATTATGTTGGTTAAAAGGTACAAAATTAATCAAGACATAAATAATTGATTTCTGGCAAAGTGCAGTTTCTTTTTCTGTTTTTTTTTTTTTTTTTTTTTACTGTTTTTGTCTTTTTATGTACATGCAATGTAAGAAAAAAGACATCCAATCAGAAGCTTGCATCTTCCAAGTCAATACCTGAATTCATTTCTCTGTCAAATGCCATGCATTATTATTTATAGCTTTAAATACCATATCAATAAGAATTATGTAGGTTTTAGTGTTTTTTGTAAAAAAAAAAACAAAGCTGTGTTGCGTATCGCTAAAAAGTTAGTTGAATCCTTTCTGCATTGATTTGTGGACGATGTATCAAGATGGGTATCGAATCGTGTTAGAGGGAAAGATACACAACCCTTACTGGATAGCCATCAGAAGTGGATATCTTCAAGATTGCACTGGAAAAGGGAATATTAAATCAAAAGTAGGGCTGCACTTAGGAGTAGTGAGCCAGTCAGTCGAAAGAGGTCTCGGCAGCTTGTCTGCGTTTTGTCCACAAAACGTTTACAAAGATGGATGCGCGTACCGTATATCTGCCTTTACAACCAGTGTAGCGATGGCTACTAACTGAGCATTGAAGCTAGCGACTGAGCACTATTAGCTGAGCGGTGCAGCGACTGGCTGAGCAAAGCTAGCTTAGTGGTAAAGCTAACAGCTGAACACCACTAGCTGAGCAGCGAAGCCCGTGGCTGAACACTGTTAGCTGAGCGGCAAAGCTAACAACTGAGCACTGCTAGCTGAACAGCAGTTAGCTAGTTGCTGAGCACCGCTAACTGAGCTGCAAAGTTGGGTGTTTATGTCAGCCTGAGGGCGGTTCCGGCAGAGCAGCCTCTTCCTGAAAGGGGGTGTTCTCACTTTTTGACATCAGCTCGTAAGAACCTGCTTGTTTTTGTGGGTTGGGAGGGGCTGGTGCTCAGAGCACAGATTTTCAGAGTAATATTCAGAAATGCGTTAACGAATCAACGTACTCCTTTGAGGTTGTTTATGGTAAAGAATGATCATTAAAATACACTCAAAAGTTTAAAAAGTGGATTTTGTATGATATGAAGTTGGCTTCTTATTTCCAATCGACATGAATGGACTGCTGGCATCAAGCAGAGGTAGAGCTGCGCTCCTCCGAGCAGCAGAGAAAACGTCATTAAAAATAATGAGCCCTCGCTCCTCTCTGCTAGCAGCTCCTCGACAGGCTGTTGTAGCCGAGCACAGAGTGCTCAGTGTTACTTAGGCAGAGGTTTAAGAGTTTTTCAAACCCCACCCCCCTAACTTTTACAGTGTGAGAAAAATTCCCAGTTGAAGCAAATAAGCTGTAAAAGCTTGTGTGCAGTAGTTAGCCGTGATCCCGCTCCTGCTGTCCCGGAGAGTGTTAAAACCATTCGGAGGGTCACAAACGGGCCAGGAAATTAACTCTTTCCACTGAGGGGAACAAAGTAACTGACCGCATCCAACCGACGTCAACAATCACCGCTTGTGTTTTCGCGGCCAGATGTCTCATGACTTATTTATTTTATTATAAAAAAGAAAGGAAGACGAAGGAGAAAGAGAAAAAAGAAAGCTGTTTTCAATTTGTTTTTGTGCGCAGGCCAGAAGTGGAATTCGCCTTCTAGTTATACAAACATCATGTTCTAATTTAGATGCAACCCAAAAACAAGCTACGGTTGGTTTAATGAACAAACCTAATGGCAGAAAGTGCATTAAATCCTAACAGCTTTTGCTGGCAGCTGACCCAAATTCTGCTTTTTGCGAACGCATCGCTCCGACGTGAACGCAGCCGCCGATCGATGCCGCTTCACACGGACATCCCCCCTTTTTTCCTTTCCACTCGTCGATAAAACTGATGGGATCGGGTCAGCGTGTGTTCCACATGCGGGCTTCCTCACATGTGGACCAGAACATGGAGAGACTGCAGAGAATCCCAGTAAATTTAAATATTACAAAACTGAAACAACCCAAAAAGATAATAAACTTAAACTCAAGTGTATCAAAAAAATAACCCACAAAACTGTATGTTTAACTTAAGTCCGACCCGTTCTAAACTCAGTGTGCAATTCCAAAGTGTTAATAGAATAAGTGAGTCCAATATGCAAGCTCTCAGACGCTGGAATCTGTAACCACATATACATGTCAGCAACACATTAATGAAAATTACTTCGCTGTAGAAAGCCGTTAGTGTTGAATCTTTTCCCAAAGGCGATAAAAATCTATTTTGACAAGCAGTCTGTGCACACAGACTGCAACTTCTGAACCTCACTTGGCCACGCCTCCTGCAGCAAAGAGGCTGAGAAAACTCCGGAACAACAAATACCTTTACTTTTGCAGCAAAAGCAGGCTTTAGGCACACAAGTGTGTTTGTTTGTTTTATTAAAGCAAAAACAGAAGTAAGTTTTCCTCTCCGAATCGCATGCTTGTTTGAGTTGCTTGAGATGAGTTTTCAAGATCTATCAGTCTGCAATCTATCGGTCTTGATCTGCAGACTGTTTTCCCAATTCTTTGTTTCATACTAGGCTTTTAGGTAAAAATGTTGCCCAGCCATAAACTGAAAAACTCACCAAAATGTGCACGCACCTGGTACCATCCCCCGAAAAATGATGACATCACAGCGGACGAAATAAGAAATAAAATGACTGGTGTCAAAATCTCTCATGGGGCTCAACAAATACATCTTAAAATATACTAAAAAACCAAAACACGATTAGGATGGCCACAGAACCTATATAGCTTGGCAGCCATTTTGTTACTAATATTTGGGGATTTTCACATTTTCACACAATATGGAAGCACTTTTGCTTGAGCGATTTTCACAAAAATTCATTCACGTGCCGCTCGCTTAACCCAGGCAACCAAAGCTTTATTGACCTGTGACCTCGGGAAGAGGCCATCTTCCTAAACTAAAGAAAAAAAAATCTTTGGTACTAGCCAAAAAAAATCTCTCTCACTGGAAAGTGACTGGGGGTTGTTAAAATTTGTCAATTTATAAGGGTGTTAGCATAGTGAGGTCGCAAAAGGGGCGTACCCCTGTTGCGCGCACATTTTCAACCGGAATATTTTGAAAATGTATTATATGGATCCGTGGCTCGAACAAAACAATATGCCATATGATATGAACATATACGAATGTGGGCGTGGTTAACAAAAAACCGCAGTTGCCAAGGAAATCCAAAAATGTACTTTTTGCCAAATCTTCTAAAAATTACATCAAGCTGTTTGTCACGCTCAGATGAACAAAAAATAAAATGGTTGCTATGGAGTTAAAACCAATAGGGAAAGCCGCCATTTTGAAAACAGCGTTTTTTTAGTCAATTTGTTACGTGCAGCTATGACAGGGGGTGGGGTGGGGATAGTAGCCACTCAGCAAGTTAGGGTGCATCAAATCTAGGCAATGGAGAGTGGAGTGGTGGTGGCGGCATGCACCTAAGGCCTAAACAATGCCACTTGCAACTTTAATTTTTTTTTTCTAACTTCTCTGTTATGCTGTCATTTTTTTGCTTGAATGTCGGTTATCCACTCCGTAAAGCTACATTCAAAGTGCTTGACTAGAAGCTCATCCTCCAAAAATGAATTAAACCACATGAATAGTGAAAGTAACATGATGCATATCAGGCACAAACACTCGCCAACAAAAACTGAATTATAAGAAAGAATCCAATTTTCTGCCTTATGTTCCTCATTTTTTTAATTTTCTTTTTCTGTATTTCGGTGGCTACCCCAGTAACCCACAAACTTCCAATCTTGAAAGTCAAAGTAGTTGAAAAGAAATGATATTTGAACATTTTTTTCAAATGTCTCAGTGCCACGTTTGAACCTGTGCATAATAAGACCTTATGCATTAAACAGCAGCAAGCGGGCCGACTTCATTATGCAAATACATCATTTTTTATGCACAGGTTTCTTAGAATAACATGAAAAGCAGGTTTGCAACATTAATTTACCCATATTTTTAGATCGTAAGGATAAAAGAGACTTAATTAACCTACAAAGACCAGGTTGGAGCATACAAAGCCAAAGTTCCTACTTTCTCTACTTATGGCCCTTGACCTCTTTATTTAGTTTATGCTGAGTTTTACATGTTTACTCTCAGCCTTTCAGCTGCCGACATGTCAAATTGTTTGTCCCGTTTGCTGCTGAAGTGGGTCGGCGTTTCTCCACAGCCGGCTGTAGCATGAATCAGAGACCAGATCTTTCGCTGTGGCGTGTCTGTGTGAAAAATTGATTTCTGACGCATAAACAGCCTCTCAGCTGCCTGTGTGGAGTCATATTAATTATCTTCAAGCCACACGCCTTCCTAAAAACCAAAGGGGATCAACATTCATACTCATTTACAGTCTTCTACCAGTTATTAGTAGCTTCAAAATACTAATCATTTTTTTTCTTTTTTTACATTTTTAACTAAACCAAATGGTTTTTAGGCTGCAACCAAAGCAAGATGATATCATTGTCTGCAAATAAATAGTCCTGCTTTGTCATTTTTTTTATTATTTGCAGGGACACAAACTTCCAACATCAGTTTGTCCAGGAGCAGAAATGTTTGATGGTAAAGCTTAAAGCTTAAACATCCAGGGAGGATGACAGGAAAAAGAAGCTTTTCCAATTCAATATCTGGCTGATGTCTCCACCTAGTGGTGCTTTTTTGTTCTACACCATCATCATCATCATAAACTGGGGCTGATTTCCTGAAAATGGGTGGACTTCTAGTTCTTGAGGAGCTACCCTTATACAATAAGTCGAATGTTCTCTGTCAAATCCAGACAGATTCAATTAAATCTCTACGTCTACGACATAAACATGCAGATATTCAGGTTTAACCCTTTTAACACTGGAGCTCCAGTGTTGATGTTCTTTGATTTACTGTTATTTTTCAACCATTTTTCATTTAGTTTTAGACTTAGTTGGTTGTTGCTATTGATATTATATTAATAATCTGGACTAAAGTAGCACTTTTCCTGTTTTAATATTATAATCATGTTGCATTAATGTAATAATTCCACTATATCTTAAACAATTCTTGTATTTTATGACAGTTTTTTTGTTTATTTTTGTCAAATTTTTATTTTATTTATCCCGGTAGGTCCACTGGGAACAATTTACTATTTTAAAACGAGTTGCAGCAACAATATGAAAAAACAAAACAACAGCTTAATATTAAGTTACTGTGGTGACCATCAGGGCAGTAAATGCATGCATCACACCACATGTATCTTTCTTTTGTTGTTTACATTTATTAATGTTATGTTTCTTTTGGCTCCACCGCTCTTGCTGTTGGCGCCATCTGCTGGATGAATGAAGTCAGGCACGCAGCAATCGACCACAACAGCAAGCAGCTGAATGGACCTTACCATGCCAAGAGTGGGGAGAGATATTCATGTTTGTATTGATAAATATCATTTGCTTTAGTTTCTAGTTATTGTCATTAATTTCTTAAAGGCAACTTTATGTTAGTTTTAGTTACCATTTAACAGATTTATTTGATGTGTTGGAATATTGTTTGTAGTTAGATTTTATCCTTTTCAGTTCCCCCTGTGTTTCTTCAGTGGATTGATCCCCCAGGTCAGTTTCAATCTGTTTTGTTCATGTTACTTTGCTAACTTATGTTGCCTTTTTTTCTTGTTTAACTTTAATCCTGAGTTCCCATATTGTTTAGTTGACCGCTTTTAAGGGCCCAGTGTGTTTATTTAAACATTTTCTGAAAAGAAAATTACATTTTCAACTTTTTTGATAAGTTTTTGCACTTTGTTCTGCTTTTTGGCTGCTTGGTCCACCACAGTTACATAAAACATGACATCAATATTTACAAATAAAAGTAGTCTACAGGATGAACTAAAGTAATACATTTAGTCTTGTTATTATTGAAGAGATAAGGCAGTCATCAGTGTAGAAATGAATCTTTAATTTGAATTTAAGTTCTCCTGTTTAACTGCAGTTTTTATGGTTTAATGCTTAATTTAATCATTTTTAGATAGTGTTTTGTGCAGATGTTCTTTTTTCTTTTCTACCTTTAGATTAAATATACATAAAGTTGACTTGATTTTGTAGCATTAAATGACCCACAAAGTAACAAGGTTTTTGAAAAGTGTTTTTTTAAATACATTTAACATGGATTTGTGAAATTACTGTCATACTTTCCCTAAAAAATAAAGAAATAAGTCAAAGATTTAATCCAGGCACAGTGAAAATGGACCAACTTTGAATATATTTTAAATTTTTAAGGACCCATCAGCTTAAAGCGTCAGCCTTCATGATTTCTCTGAGGCAGACGGTGGCGTAACAGGAAGGATTCAGGTCAAAGTTTAAGGTCAGAGTGAGCGCTCCGTCCTGGCGGGCGTCGTCTGCCCTCCGCAGCTCATACTGGAAGTTGTGTGGGGCCGCCAGCAGGGGGCGGTAGCAGCCGGGTAAGTTCAGTTTGAGGCTGCCCACTCGGAACCGGCAGTCTGTCAGGCCGTCCTGCGCCAGTCTCTCCCGATACCACGTCGCCATGGCGTTTTCAGGGTATTTCACAGTGTTTCCTGGCATTGGCAGCAACAACTGATGGGAGACGAAGAGTCAAATTTAGCTAAAAAGTCAAACCGATGTAGTCAAAGCTTATCTTAGAAACATCCCTACTTGTTCTAGAATAAAAGTTCCGCTTTGCTCCTCTTGGGCTGTCACCACGTGGATCTGCAAAAGAAAAAAAAAGATCAGAACTTGGATTTATGGGAGTATGTAGAGAGGGCTTAACCCCCTCCACCCGTTCACCCAGAGGGATAACGGGTTAAAAGCAGCAGATAAACTTCTGGTGGACACAAGAGCTGTAAATTTGGGTTCAGATGACACGTTTGACGAGGCTCCGGGGAGGCTGCCATGACATCACGCCGCCCTCCTCCTGCTGTAAGCAAAACTTAATGCCAAACATCTGCACCCAGCATCTGCAGGCCATTCTCAATTCCTCTGTTGAATAGACACGAGCCAGTAAAAGAAAAAAAAGACTTAAAATAATTATTACAATCTGTATGAAAGGAAATAACTCAAATGAAAAGAAACAGTGAATTCTGAATGATGTGCAGCTTCCTGAACAGCCAATAAAGTTCATTTCCTGCCAAATCTGATGAGATGAAAACAGGAGACAGATCAATCTGAAGCGCTTTATTCATCCATGATGGATAGAAAGCTGGTGGTCAACACCAGTCATGGAGTTGATTCATATTTGTTCTAGTCTAGGTAAGAGTTGTGGCTAAAAAGTGCATTGACTCCTAATAATACTTGAAATTACGATTAAAAAAGCCAAGAGATATTTGAAATTAGAATGTTAAACTTATTTCTTATTCCATTTTATTTTGACTAAATCGGTTACTTTACATTTAGAAAAGCCTGTTTTGCACACATTGTAGCAATATTTTGTCGTTATCTGAATACCCAAAGATTTATAATCAAACACTTTTTCATAAATATTATAAATGTTTATATTTTAAGATTAAATAATCCAATTTGTCTGAAGTTTTTACAAATTTAAAAGCAATGGAAGCTAACAATTGACATTATTTCCTTTGTGCATATATAATATAAAAATGACAGACGTTAAAAAAAATAATTAATCATGGAGTATCACAGGGCTCAATACTTGGGCCCATTACAAATTAACTTGTTAACGTATATATATAATACACATACATACAGTTGTAAGAAAAGTATGTGAACCCTTTTGGAGTACCTCAATTTCTGTAAGAAATGGATACATGATGTGTTTTTTGTTTATATTAATTTAAAACCCAACAACGCATAAAGAAATTACTTTGTAAAATTACACCAAAATATGCGTTCATGTTTTTACTTTATACTGTTCAGTTTGTGCAAAAAACCAAGTAATTCCAAAAGCTTCACTTACTTTCTCCTGCACCTGTATATGAACATGGGCAGCACGGTGGCACAGAAAACCCTGGTTCAAATCCCGACTGGGACCTTTCAGTGAAGAGTTTGCATGTCCTCATGAGTGGGTTTTCTCCGGGCACTCAAGGTTCCTCCCACAATTCAAAAATCATGCTTTATAAGTTTATTTGTTACTCTTAAGTCTAGAATAGTCAGGTTAAGCTCTGGCAACCCATGACCCAGAAAGGGAAAAAGCGGATTGAAGCATAAACTTGCAATGGACTCCAGCATAGAGCCTTGTGGAACTCCACAATTAATTTTTTTTAATGCACGACTCCCTAATGTTTTCATTTGTTATTGAGGTAATTATTTAACTTTTTTCTTGACATTCCATCCAAAACTTATTAGTGTCTTTATGGTCATTTTCATTATAGGGAAAGTCAGAAAGGAGCAAACAAGAAATATATTTAGTTTAAGCTGCTGTTTTGAAAACAATATTTACAATAAATCCAGAAATAAAATTGTTTGAATGTCTTCCTTAGTGAAAGGTGACGTTAGTAGGGGCCATCGTGTATTACCTGAGGTGAGGTAGCCTCTCCAGAGTCCTTTATTTCCTTCTCTTCAGTCCATACCAAGTCTCCCTGTTTGACTCTGTGACCCAGAGTAGACAGTCTATGTGCCACTGCTTCATTCCACACCCTAAAAACAACAAACAAGCAAATCACCATAATGATTGAACTAAATCAGCAATAAACCAAAAATTATATTGTGAATTATGTCACTAAACGCATTAATTTGGGCAGAAACGTCATCATTTTTCTTGCTAAATTAGTGAATAGAGAGAGCTGACCTGCTGCAATAGGCATGAGGGTAAAAAATTCTCATGCCGTGTGGCAAGCTAAGCCACGCCTGAGCACAACCATCCGGACCGGCGCCATAGCGGTTCATGGCCCGAAGCATCAAGCGCTCCCTGGGTTTGGATGGTGGCATCAGCGCCAGAGCCTCTTTAGGGTTATCTAAGGAGGGGGAACGGCAAAAATAAGCATGAACAGAATAACATCTGCATTGATTTCATTTAAAAAAATCGATTTGTGGAATCATATTTATAATGAAATTTTTGAGCAATCCACTATAGGAAAATAAAACCAAAATAAGTGGAAAAAAAATTTTTTTTTTAACTCAAACTGAAACATCTCATGATTTTGTCAATGATGCGGGCGTGGCTTGTACATGTCCCTCCCCAAAAATCTTAGCTATAATCAAGTAGGAATCCTGTTGATTAAATAGTAAATTTGAAAAACTTTATTGAATATTTTTTAGAGGAACAAAAAACCCTTTCCTCACTTGTTTGGTGGAAGAGTCTCTTTGCCTGGTTTGGAGGATCGTCGCCGTCCTCTGGAGTGAAGAAGAGACGCACGGCGCTCACCTGCCACACAACGAGGAACCATCACTGCTGAAGGCCGAGCTGCGCCTCAGCAGCTCCGGTCTAATTCTCCTACCATGTCTTCCTTCAACAGAGCCAGTCCCACTTGATCGGACTGAACCGTCTGGCAACCGCCGAACCTCTGCGGCCCGTAGTAATTGACGAAGCCTTTGGTCTGAAATCGCCGAAAATGTAGCATTAAATTTAAGCCACTGTCATTCGTTTTTAATTGATATGAGCCAGTAAGACATTTTTTGGCTAAGAAAAATACTATTTTTGCACAAGAAGATGAATTTTAAATCTTAAAATCTTCTCAAAAATCAACAGGAGAACTTTTTGTGTAAATTTTGGTTTTGTTTTACTGATATGGCATTTTTATGTGGTACAACACAGTTCGCTTGGTAAACTTCCCATCAACTCTTCTGACCAATCGTCTGAAAATTGGCCCTTCTAGGAATTCTGGGTAGTGTAGTCAAATTTTTTTAATCCAGTTCCCCCTATGAATGAAAATGGAACATTCTTTCTCCATTTACTGATCTTCCACATTATAATAATTAGATAATTTTGAATTAAAACCGACACTTTTATTTATTTTTTCTTTGTTTCTTCTGTTTGTTTCAACTAGAATCAGATTTAGTTTAACATTTTGTAATGTAACGTTTCTGGTGTTAGAGAATGGTTTGGATGGAGGAGTACCTTGACGTTCTCCACCGCTTCCCTCACCAGCCCTTCCAACTGTGCATGTGAAAAGCTGGCGGTCCCGTGAGCTTTAATGTTCCGCACCACCAGGTCAAAGTGGTTCCCCCGCAGTCGTCCCAGTTTGAGGGGTTCGCCCACACTGCGTACGTGTGACACTTCCATGCCCCACTTCTCAAACTCTGACAACTTTTCTTTCAATCTAAAAAAAAAAAAAACAACAAAGTTTGGTTTGCGGCTTTAAGCACTGACCGTTGCAGGAACGAGGGCTACCTTTCTGGAGTGACCTTCTTGACCACCATGGACTGATAGGTGACGGCTCGCTTGTCTTTGATCCCCGCGTATGTAAAATCTGAAGGAACGACGCCCAGAGCGGCCGCCATGTGGCTGATGGCCTCCAGAGTCTCCAGGTTCTCCTTACGAAGTGTAAACACTGATGAGGAGCAAAAACACAAGTCAAGAGAAAAATAGACTTTTAGTCAACATATTAAAAAAAATGTTTTACTCTCACTCTCACTACGATGGAGTGTTAGGGACAACAGAAAAAAGGACAAATTTATGAGAATAAAGTTGTAAACTTAATAGAAAATGGTCAAAATTTGACTAGAATAAAGTGGTAAAACAAGATTGGAGTTGTAAAATTATGGGAAACGGGTCAAACTTTTACAGGATTTATAAAGTAGAAAGAAGAGAAGTCAAACTTCTACGAGAATAAACTTGTAAAAGTAAGAAGAAAAGTAAAATAAATTTGTCACAGTTTCAGAAAAAAAGTTTTCTATTTACAAATGCAAAAATATACAATATACAAAAATAGTCATAATAGAGAACAAAGTCCTAAATTTACAACAATAAAGTCATTAAATTATGAGAAGTCAAAATTTGATGGGATTAAAGTTATGAAATTATCAGTAAAGTCAAAATTTTGCCAAAATAAAGTTGTAAAATTATAGAAGAAAAAGTCAAAATTTCCTAAGAAAAAAAGTCCTAATGGTTTTAGAGAAAGTCTAGATCTTTCAAAAATAGTTGAAATTGTAAGAAAAAAAGTCACAATTCTACAAGATTAAAGTTGACAAAATCTAAATAAAAATCAAACTTTTAAGGAAATAAAATCTTGACGTTATGAAAGAAAAGTCAAAATTTTACAGGATTAAAGTCGCAGTTATTAAAAAGACAATCAAAATTTTATAAGTCTAAGGCCATAAAATTATATGAGAAAGTTAAAAATGTGAAGAGGTTAGAGTTGTTAAAGTTTTAAAAGACATGTAAAATTTTACAAGAATAAATTCTTAACAGTTTCAGAAAAACATGTCCTTTTATGAAAATAGTCAAAATTATTTTATGAGAAATCAAAATTTGATAAAATTTAAGAAAAATTAATTTTCTTTTACAAAAATGAAAGTTGTGGTGGTTTTAAATTAAAATTAAAAAGAGTCAAAATTATATATATATATATATATATATATTAATATAATATATATATATATATATATATAATATATATATAATGCTAAAATTTCAAGGTCAATATTTTAAGGGAATACAATTGTGAAATGAGAGAAAAGTCCAACTTTATAAGATTAAAGTCGTAAAGTTTGGCTTAAAAAAGTCACAATTGCACAAGAAAAATGTCAATTTTTCTTAAAATAAAATGGTAAATTCCAAATGTTTCAACAAGGACTAAACAAACAAAACCTGCTTAGTTTAAGTTGCAGACGACTCAAAGGAATCCAAACATCACACTGTTCAACAATGTCTCAGAATCTATAAAACGTTTTTTGTGAGTGTACAACTTTTTCTGTTCTAAAAGCACCACTTTTTCTTTGTAAAGTTACATTCTTTAAATAATCAATTTACTGTTTTAGTCTTTTGTAATTGGGATTTTTTAATTTGGGATTTTTCATTTTTTTTTACGATTTTTCACATAATTTCAAGATTTTTTTTTTTTTTACATTTACTTAGTTTTTGTTTTTTTTTTATGGTGACCCTAATATTCAGTCATACAATCCATTAAAACCATCTAGATTTTTTTTTTTTTTAAAGGAAAACAAGCTTTTATTTTGCTCAAAAACTTTGATCAAACTAGTGGAACAAATAAAAACTAAGACTCTTTTAAATGCAGATGCATAAGCATAAACCTCGTGGGTCGACTATCTACCAGTCGGCTGGTTGAGTAATTATAATCAGAACCCATCAAACATGTGGCATGTATGTTGTAAGTCCAGATTACATCCTCACTCCAGGTTTGTTTTAGATGTTTGGTCTCATTTTAAGTCATCTATTAGCTGAAGAACCTTTGAACTTCTGTTGTTGGAGTTCTATGGATCAAAATGTATGAAGAGTTGATGTTTTTATTCATGTCGTTCCATCGGTCTTACCAGTATAAACATCATCTCGATCCTGTGCCGTCCTCTTCCTTGGCCTCCCATGCTCTCTCAGCCGAACACAGATGGATGTCCTCTCCTCTTCGCTGAAGCTCTTGGTCTCCACCAGTTTCCCAAACCTGCGGTTCAGGAAGCGGTGCACCTCTGTCCTGTGCTTCTTGTCATCGTCCGGTTCAAATGTATAGGACGATCCCGGCGCTTTGGCATCGATGAACCTAAAGAACTCCTCTGCGTCCTGGTCGCCGGTCAGCCGGGAGAGCTCCCTGTAGTCCGGATCCTCCTGGACCTTGATTTCCTGCTGGCTGGTGACGGTCATCAGGAAGGGGAAGCGCTGCCTGACAGCTCGGTGGACGCTTGCTCTCTGCTGTTTGTCTGGGAAAGATCCCAGTGACAGCTCCAGGGCGGCTGACCTCTGACCTCTGAGGGCGGCGGCGAACCGCTCCAGTGCTGCGCTGACGGATGGACCCAGAGGATCATCTGATCCAAAACTGTGGGACTCTGGGGAGGGTGGTCCTGCTGCTGGACCTCCAGGGTCACGTGAGCAGAGGCTCCCCTTTGAATCTGAACTGGGTTTGCTCTCGAATGCGCATGCTTGAACCTCTGATGAAGATGATGCTTTGACGTTCACTCCGTTCACGTCGATCTCGGACACCTCGAAGTCTTTGATGAAGGTCTTGATGCTCCCGAGGAATCCCGCGTGGGTTGATATGAAGCACGCGGGGACTGTGACGTCACCGCCGCTTTGATTCATTCTCTCCTTTGTATTTAAATGCAGCAAAAATCTAACAAGCCATAAAATTAAAGTCAACATGCATTAATGCAGTCGGAAGACTAAAGAACCTAAAAATGTGATAAAATAAACGGTTAGTGGAGAAAAGTACCTCCGCTTTTGCTAAAGAGACAATTTTGTTTCTGAAAAACGAGTAAAATGCATAATTATTTCTCAAAAAGTTGGGGAAAAAAGATAAACTATTTATGATATAAAGGAAATGGTTTAACTGCGCGCCCGGTAAGCGTGCAGCATGTAAACACTCACAGCTCTTCCGTGTCACGTGACGATCACATGACATCTCTTAAATGACCTCACTTCCTTTCGATCTTTTCTTTCGATAAACTTTATTTTAAAATAAATGTAAAAATAACAAAAAAAATTTATATATATATATTTTTTTTTTTTTCTTTTTATGTTTCTATTTTTCCTCTGTAGCATTTTTGTTTTATTTTCTGTCTGAACCAAAAAAAAAGGAAAAAAAAAAAAGTCAACATAATTTTAAAGCCCAGAAGAAATTTGTTAGTGGGGCAGTTATGGGGTCAAATGAACGCTGTGTGGCTAAATAAAGAGGGAAAAAAAGCTTTTTTTTCCTCTAACAAATTGGGATTAAATGTAATTTTGTATGACCTTAATAGGGTTAAAAAATAAATCCACCTATCTATCTAACTTCATAATCCACAGACTCCGTTTCAGGGTCCCGCGTATACTGGAGCCTGTCCCATCTACTGCTGAGCAAAGGCGGGGTAGACTCTGAACAGATCGCCAGTCTGTTGCAACGGCACACATTTAATCACGCCTGTGGAAAAATAAATTCACTTAATGGAACACAACAATTTGGGAAAAATCTTGCATTTATCTAAAGAAAATTTGCTTTTTGAGGTGTATCAACGTGGACATATTTCGCAAAACTTCAACAGAAAGACTTTTTTTAAATTAAATTAGTCACGTGACCAACAGTGACAGCGGCGCATGCAAAATCGCTTCATCCGTAACCAAGCCGAGGTAGCTTTCTGCTGCACAGCCTGAATAAGACGCAGACGTCTCCTTTGATAGATGACGATGAGCGCTAGTGTAATGGCAGAAGTTTAAATGTATTTAATAAATAAAAGTTTGTAAATCAAAGTTTTGTTCACATCTGTTGCTGTGTTTTTGAATGACTTATCGAGTGAGTTGGTTTCGTTTATTCACATAATTATTACTAAATGTAAACAGTGTAATTGCAGTGTTTTTTTCGACATTAAGAATTTTGATAAAGTTTTAAAAAAAAGATTCTAACGGAAACGGAGGTGCTGAGTCCTTGTAAAATCCGTGCTTTGAGTCATAAATTATGTTTTTGTGCAGTATTTCAAAGACTAAACTTTCATTGTCCATGGCGAAAATAGATAACAGTGTTATCCATGGTGTTAACGTGGGTTGTTGTGTGGGCACGTCACTCTAAATATTAGATAAAAATGTATACATGTTTATTTTAGAGAGTACAAAAAGTATTTTTTTCTCAGAAAGCCAGATCTGTTAAGCTTTTAGCTGCGAAGTTGACACATACTGTAAAAAGTGAAACATTGGATTAATGAACAAAAACGCTGTAATTAGTTATGAATATTAGTTTTTTGTCAAAAAAAAAAACATTTTTAAGTTAAGTACATTTGAATTTAATGAAAACAAATAATTTTAAATGAAACAAACTACAGAACTTTTGTAAATTGATCCAGTGTTTCCCTTTTTACAGTGCATCTATGAACTGGAAACATCACTCCTGCACAAAGATTTGATTGATTAATGAATTGTATTTTTTGTGTCAATGCAACAGAGACGCACACAACACAAACAAATGTAAATCAAGCGCTTCACGTATGATGGGCTGATGAAGCTTCATGAAGCATTGAATCTTTTCATCCACTTCAGTGCTTCACAAGGCTTCATTCGCTCCAGTAGAACATCTGAATTTAGTCAACAGTTTTACTTTGTTTAATTTAATGCAAAATCTGCCTAGTGTAAATGAAAATCATGTTTTTAATATGTTCTTGTGGCATTTTTGTGAGGATTGGGGAGATATTTGAAGAAAATTTATTTATTTCTTTATTCAAATTGTTGTGATGGAAGAAGATGGAAAAACGCAGTTGATAAAAACTCGAAGGTGTGACGTAGAAGCTACTACAGAATCCACAAGCTCCAACAGACAAAATCATCCATATTGTATATTTCTTTGTTTTCCTTGTCCAAGCTGGCACCTGTCTCAAAACCAGGGGTGTCAAACTCATCTTGGTCCAGAATGGCTTTTAATGCCCAGTAGTTGGTGGAATTTTATTTTTATTTCTTTTATTTATCTTTTATTTATTCTAGTGAGCGCTGCTTTTGTAATTTTATATATGTAAATAAATATATTTTTAAATATTTTGTTCGTAATTCGTCTAATTTTTTTAAAACTTTAACTTGTTATCTGTAGCTTTGTTTTTGTTTTATCCACTTTTCCTGGAGCTCGGCACTCCATGCCAATCTGTCTTCGTTTTTGACAACAACATTTTGGTAATTGTGGTGGTGAGGCTGGCGGGGAACAGAACTGCATCTTCCCGCCTGCAAAGCCGGTTTTCCTCTCCCTTTGCTTCCCCTAGTGGTGAAATTGCGCATTGCGGCCATTTCTTTAAACGACCATAAATCGCCAGAGGAATGGGCTTGTAACTTACCTTTTTCCCTCAAAAATCCTTAAATTGTATTCATTCACAACCATTATTAAATCCATTTGGTGAGCCGTATACGACAACACAACAAAATCAACACAATCATAATTAAAAGACAACTGAGGACGATTTTATAATAGGTCAATAGACTATCAGAGTGGGACTTTAATTGTTTTGAAGTTCAACTTTCCTCATATCATTTTTAATTTTTTTTTTAAATCAGTCTTCTCTTTCCCCTAAAAAAGGTTGCAAGACACCAGGAAAACAGTGGCTCAGAAATGTGGGGAATGTATTGCACCAACTGATAAATATTTTAGACAAAGCTGTTGCACAACCTGGTGCCTCCGAAAACCCAGGGGTTCGTGTTTTTCCTTTTCTTTTCTTTTTTTTTCTTAAGGATTTACAAGAAAATCATTTTCAGAGTCTAGACTGGAAGAAATGAGAGAGGGGCTCCGATTCTTTGGAGTGAAAGTTTCTTTCCTGGCAGATGAAGTGTTGGCATCAGGTCAGTTTTCTCCGTGCAGATTAGTTGCACAACTTCCTGTGAACTGCTGGAGCACAATGAGCTGTAAAATCCTATCTGTCTGAAGTGCTCCAGCTTTAAGTCGCTGCAAGAACACAAAGCACATGTGAAAGGGAAAACAGGGGGGGGTTTGTTTGTGAAGTTGTGATCTTTTTTTGTAAGATAATCATACATTTTTTAGCTGGAAAAAGTCAAAAAGCTTTTTTTGGTGGTTTTTGAAATGAAATAAAAAGCAACAAAAGACACAATGGAAGTCCTTTTTTTTTCTTCGTGTCATTCCGCCCACCAACACCCTCTGCTCCACAGAATTCCTCAGTGCCTTCATGTCGAACAGATGTGAGAGAGCTTGCCAAAGATCCTGTGGATCGACTGTTGCCAAAGCTGACGGAGGAATTTTGGAAGCACTCAGGGACGCTTCATAAACGCATGCTATATTGGTCCATGTGGATGTTCTCCACATGTCCGAGCTTCTCCATTAGGGAAATGCTCCCACTCAGGAACATTTGCTTTAACAATTTAACTTTTTTTTTTTCAGGAACGTGGTGTGGGATGAGGAGGAGCGGGATAGGACATTGTGTAACTGCATACTGTATACCCCGAAGAAGAAGAGTCATGTGACTTTCCTCTCCCTCTGAGGCGTTTGCAAGGAATGCGAGGGAGGGAGAGTTGCAGAAAGGCTGGATCAGATGTTCAGCTCTCCTTTGCCGCAAAAAAAAAGCTGCAATGATGTTTGCAAATATTTGTAAACAAAATAAGGTCAAAATTGATCGATTTTCACGGGTCGATTTTGACCCAAACACAATAAAAGAGTAAAAAAAAAACAAACATTTTTGCAATATCTCAATTTCCATATTTCAATTAGCATATCTTGATCCAATGTTTAAATCGTGTATTTTGTTTGGGTCAAATTTGACCCAACACAATAAACAGTATCTCACAAAAGTGAGTACACCCCTTACATTTTTGCAGATATTTATTTATAGCTTTTTCATGGGACAACACTGTCAAATTGAATTTTTGACAAAATGAAAAGTAGTCAGCGTCCATCTTGAATAACAGTGTAAAGTTGTTTTTTCTGCAAAATAAATCATAATAGAGGCATAAATAGCCAAAAACTTGGTAGTAAAAGTGAGGGGTGTACTCACTTTTTGTGAGATACTATAAGAGTAAAGAAACATTTTTACAAGATTTCTAGTATCATATCTTAATCAGATGTATAGAGAAATATTTTAACCAAATTTTAAAAAGATGTTTAACCTTTATATTTTGTCTGGATCAAAATCAACCCATTTTCACTCTAGAAAATGGGTCAAAATTGACCCAATCACTTTATAAAGGCTAAAGAAACTTTTACATCTCAATTATCATATCTCAAGTACCATATCTCAATCAAATATTCAAACCTTACATTTTACAAGAGTCAAATTTGACCAATTTTTCACAAATTTTTATCTGAACACAGTATAAGGTTTAAAGAAACATTTTTTTACTTTACCATATCTTAATTGTCACATCTGAATCAGATATTGAAACCTTTTATTGTGTTCAGGGGTCAAATTTGACCCAAACGGTATTTAAAGGTAAAGAAACATTTATTATCATTTATCTTGTACTCTTAATCGGACGTTTAAAGAAACAATTTGATCATATCTCTCTTATATCATAACCCTTATATTGTCAATGGGTCAAATTTGACCCATTCTCACACTTGAAAATAAGTCAATATTGACCCAAACACAACATAAGGATAAGTAGTAGTGTTTTCAGTCTGAAGAAACTATGTTTTCACAGCTGCTTTTTATCATATTAATTCAGATTATTACAGAATATAAACACCAGGTGGGATTATTTTGTCAGCTGTTAGTGAACTGAAGGTTAAAGGATACATTTTATGGGGCCAAAATCCAAAAAGGGCTGTTTTTCTGTGCTAAGATTTATGTTTGGCGACATTTTACTAGGAAAAAGAAACTCATCATTTCACAGAGAATTTGGGATCTTTTTCTTTCAGTTTGTCACTTTCTCTGGTTTTTATCTCTCGCTCTGGCCCACATTTGTTACATTTTCCTTCCCTTAGTCTGGTTTCAGTTCGTTTATGACATGTGAGTTTCCTGAGCTTGGGTCCTTTCAATTGTGTAACTTCACGCAAAAAAATTCCCCTGAGATAACATTTTCTGTTGTGTCTCGTTGCTACATAAATAAACGGAGTTAAATGGAGGCCGTGGAGCTGAGATCACATCTGGGTTTGTTTAGAGGCTGGATTGTTCTCTTAAAGTGGATTACAAATTAAAGACCCTCTCCGTTGAAAATATGTTGTTCTGAACATGTTCTTGTGGCATTTTTCTCATAATGGAGGACATATATTAAGAAAATGAAGCTTAAAATTGGATTTCTGTGTATTTCTTGGTTCAAGTTGTTGTCCATCCAGAGCAAACAAAAATATGCTGTTACTGTAAACTCCCTGCTCTGCTCCATCTAATGCATCCACCTGTTGACAGCTAGATCCATGTACGTCTTTGTTTTCTTCGATGGGCACCAGAATCAAGTACAATTGGTTTTTTTTTTTACTTCTATGTCTCTTTAGGGGCTCTGAACTTATTAATATATTATTGCAGATTCCCAGTCTGGTGCAGGTCAACAATTGTGTTTCTGGTGTCCTTAGACAGCTCTTTGGTTTTGGCTATAGTGGAGTTTGGAGTGAGACTGTTTGAGGTTGTGGACAGCTTAAGAAGAAGTTACAGGTGTTTTTAAGTGACGAAATACTTATTTTTCCCCCATGTTTTATAAGTGAGAGACCTTGCTCAGCTGGTGGTTGAATAAATACTTCTTTGCCCCACCCACTGTACACTCCCACGATCTGTTTTTTTTTTAATAAAATTGATGTTTACAAGTACGAATCTTCAAACGTGTTCTAACATGCATTGCATTCCACTGAGCACTATAGAGCTTGTGGAGGGAATTTGTCATCTGGGATTAAATCATAGCATTAAAATTGTATGTCTTCATCTATGAGGTACGTTTGGCTTTTTTTTTTGTTTGTTTAATAAATATGTACCAGGTAAATCTTTTTGGGATTTACTTTGTGAGGAAAATGCAAGAAAACAAACATCTGCTTAACCTTGAATCCAATGACACTTTGTCCCAAAGGTTTAATTCTAAGTAACAGGATCAACTTCTCTGTCTGGGTTTCTAAATAAGAAAAGCTACAAAAACCAAATACTGAGATACTACCTTAACATTTCATTCAAATCTGAAGAAGTTGTGAAAGTATCACTACTACCAACTAAACCTTGCTGTGGTGTGCACGCTCTCTGCCTTTTGTTATCACAGACGGGCAGCACCACATTTCTGCTTCAGATTGGGAGGGGATTTCATCGGCTCCTCACACTCTCTCCTCCCATCAGGCCCCCTTTAAACCCCTCCTGCAGTCTCCCTCCGTCGCTCTTGTCTCCGTGAAAACACTCGCCGCTGCCGCAAACACAAACAGAAGAAAATGGGGACAGTGAACATCTGGTTGAAACGGAGTTATGTGGGGCTGACATGTTTTATCATGGTGAGTTCTTTTTTAACTTTCTTGATGCTTTGTGTCACACAACAAAGTGATTATCATTCCTTTGTGTTAGAGACGTCTTCCTGGTGGGTTTTCTGCTAAAACTTTTTGGGGATTTTCTCACATATTGTTGGTATTAAATGCACAGAATGTGTCACATGTTCAATAGGGGGAAGTAAAGTAAAAGTTTCATAAAAAACCAACAGAGGAGGGAAAAACTTCTTACATAAAAGAAACAAAGGAGGGAAATCCAGGAAATCTTGCCTTACTTGGAAAGAGAAGAAATAGTTCATATTTGGCAACTTAATGTCTTATCTGGCAACCAAATTTCTCTTTTTCTGTTAAAAGAAATAAAAAGTGAAAAAAATTCAAAAGAGCTTGCTCTCTATAGGACATAAAGATGAGCTAAACTCTAACAAAAGTGAAAATAGTTCGTCCCACGTTTCATTTTGACTATTATTGAGTATTACCACATCAAAGTACTCAATATGGAAATACTCCAAATGAGTATTTCTGCACTGAATCCTGCAGAGCGATGCAGATGCAACATCTGACATACAAATGTGAATTACTAAATTACTCCCCAACTACAAAAAAACTAGATAGTGTAGGACTATCCAGTGTCCTAGATTTTAGAAACAAATCAGAAACCTAGCTCAAATTTTTTTTCCAAACGGCAAATATGACATCAACATCAAGTAAAAGCTTAATGAATACGAACATTTTACGAATGGTTTGTAAACATAATTAAAATGCATTTGTTACAATAATCGTTTAAACGCGATGCATTGTTGTCACCAATTTAGCTAGCATCTATGCTCACTAGTTTTTTTGCAGAGACTTCTGGGAAATTATTAGGGAATTTAGGATTTTGGAATTGTATTTTTGGACACCCCAAAAAGTGTCAAACGTCCTGTATAGTGCACTAGTGAAGGAATTCGGACAGTGTCAGTTTAATCTCTGTCACTTTTATTTCCCCAAAGCATGATGTGTGTCTGATTTTCTCTATTCCACGAGGATTCTCTCTGTCTGCTCAACTTCTTTGGCAAAACCTTCTGAAAGTTTCTTAATTTGGTTGTGACCGTAGTACTTATGAAACTGGATATACATCACAGTTTCAGCTATTTATTTCTTGTTGATTATTTTTAGATGTTTTTTTTCTTTAAATATCAGCATAAAACACCTCCTTCCTCTTTCTTTTTTTAACTTGCCTCTTTCAATAGCAGAACAAACAGATGAGAGCTGAATGCCTCTTGTGCCGGACTGATCTTCCTGTGAGGCTTCTTTAACGCTCCTCCTTCTTTCTTGGCTTCTTCTTTTTCTAAACTTTGCTAGCTTATGTCCCTAAAGTTGGAAAAGGCTTGAGGCAAAACGTCAAGACGAAGCAAATCTCGTAAATCTTGCTCCAGGTTTTGTCTTTCCAATCTTTGAAAGACTTTTTGTCATATAATTCTAGCCGGGAACCAACAGTAATTATTAATTTATCCTCTGAAATTCCAAACATTTTGGACTTTATTCATTGCGTATATCCCAAAAACATTCTTAAAGATGTGCATAGCTACATGTGAATGCAAGGGTTTTACACATTTACAGACTTTTCCTGAAAATGACAGAGAATAGTGTAAATATAGCTTAACAAAGGGGAGTTGGGAATCTTCTGACACATGAGGAGTATATTTGCATAAACCCCTTTGTAATTTATTTGAGGCTAAACTTAATTTATAAGCATTATATTTAATTAAATTTCTTGTTGGACTGGATGAAAAAGGAAAAAAGAGTTAGTGAATTAAGAGTGAAAAATGAAAAAAAAAGGGGTAACATAGTTGAAGAATGATTAAAAAAATAGGAGTTACCTGAAAAGGTAACATGTTGCTGGAGGTTTATCATTTCTAACATAAATTTCCATTCACAAGTGATATAGGTAGGACATCTTTTCCGGAATGACAGGAAATTTCACATTGGATATGTGCTTTTGATCTCTGTCTCTTGCTGTATGCAAAGAGATCATCACATTCTTCTTCATTACTGCCTGGTCTTTGAAAGAATTCCAAAAGAGCACAGTTACCACTTTAGGGTGAAGGGAAACACTCCTGCAACGCAACGCCTGGATTTCTCAGGCTCCATCAAGATCTTTGCAAATATTTTCTTAGCTGCACATGCCTAAAGGCTCAACGTCTGGTGTTCCCAGCCTATTTGGGAAACAAGTGGAGTGTGGGAGTGGACACAAATGAGACTTCGGGTGTCTCAGGGTTTTAAAAAAAAAAAAAAAAGCAGAGAAATTTGCCATGTTGACAGTTGTGGATGACTGAGATTTAGAAAGGAAAAAGGATGTTGAAGCTGTGTGAGGCCATGTCATGGTTCCTGCCCACAAGTGGGCTATTTTTGTTCCCTATATATACATACACACAGTACATATGTAGTATATTAAAAAACACATTTTGTAGGGAACAATTTATTTCTGAGTACAGATGTTAAACTGATCATTGTTGTGCTTCATTGTTGTTGCAGATCACCTGTGTCATCATGTGTGGATTCACTCTGTTCCACCATGGAGTCATGTACAAAGAAGAGGAGGTAAAGTGTGAAGTTTTGCACACAGTCAAGCTAGTTTAGCTGTGATTATTAGCTGTGCACCACAGTGGTGCAGTGGTAGGTTGGTTGACTCTTGGTTGGACTATTATGGGGGTTAAATTCCCATGTGTCAAAGTGTCTCTGGGCAAGACACTGCACTTCAAATTGTTTCTGGGGGAAGACTGGCTCCAGTGTTTGGCAGCGGAGCCACCACTAGTGTGTTGCTGTGAAGTGCTTTAGTTTTATCATTTTGGTTTGACCAGATTCCCTCAAATGGTCTCAAACCTAGTATTTCTCAAAAATCCTAGTTATTGTAAAATCACAGTTATTATTTTTTGTAATCATTTTGTAATCATTTAAATGCTCCTTTCCCATTAAATTAGAAATTTTTAAATAATTTCTTGAAAATCTGTTATTATTGAAATTGTATATTTATGTTAAAGAAAATACATGTTTTTTGTAACAAAGAATTTTTAATTCAAGTTGTAATAGAGTTTTTGTAGTCACTGGATTCGGTCGTCCTCAGTGTTTTTATTGTTTACTTCCTGGTTCTTTGGAGCACTTCCTGGGTCATCTGGTGGACTCACCTTTTGTATTGGTTTGACCGGCCCGTTTTATTATTTTTTTGTTTGTTTTTGGTAAACCCGTTACAGGTAAAAAAAAAAGAAAAAAAACTTTCGACTGTTCCTGTTTCTAGGATATGGTCTTTGGGTTTGAATTTAATTAGTAATAAGGTTGGCTTAGTGAAGGAGAGGAGCGAACCACCTATAAAAGTAGATCGGGTTGGATATCCTTTTGCCTTCAGAACTGCCTTAATCCTCGGTGGCATAGACTCAACAAGTTTCTGTAAACATTCCACAGAGGGTTTGGTCCATATTGACATTATGGCATGACAAAGTTTCTGCCCATTTCTCGGCTGCACATTCATGATGCTAATCTCCTGTTAAACCAAAGATGATCTATTGGATTGAGAGCTGGTGACTGTGGAGGACATTAGAATTCAGTGAAGACATTCTCATGTTCAAGAAACCAGTCCGAGATGATTCCAGGTTTATGACATGACGCTGTCCTGCAGGAAGTAGTCATCAAAAGATGGTAGACTGTGGTCATGAAAGGATAGACATGGTCAGCAACGATACCCGGGTGGGCTGTGGTGTTTTAACCATGTTCAGTGGGTACTAGGGGGTCCAAGAAAATATCCCCCCCACCATCAACCTGAACCGTTGATGCAAGGGAGGATGGAGCCATGCTTTCATGTTGTTGATGCCAAGTTCTGACCCTACCATGAGAAGATGGCAGCAGAAGTGAAGATGACCAGACCAGATAATGTTTTTCTCTATTGTCCAATTTTGATGTATTTGAGTGGATTGAAAGGCTTGATTTCTTGTTCATAGCTGTCTGCTGATGTAGCCCATCTGCCTCACAGTTAGTTCAGAGATGCTCTTCTTGATTGTAACCAGTGGTTATTTGAGTTACTGTTGCCTTTATTTCAGCTGGATTCAGGATCCAAATCAACAAGGCATTTCCATACACAGAGCTGCCGCCTACTGGATATTTTCTCTTTTTTGGACCATTCTATGTAAACCCTAGAGATGGTTGTGGATGAAAATCCCAGTAAATCAGAAGTTTGTGAAACACTAAAACCAACAACCACGACCATTCTTACTTGCTCTGATGCTCAATTTAAACTTCAGAAGATCAGCTTGACCATGTCTACATATGGAAATCCATTGAGTTGCTGCCATGTGATTGACTGATTCAAAATGGTGTTAAATAGCAGTTATACAGGTGTGCCTATGAGGTAGTCAATGAGTGTTTGTCTGATGATAACTATTATTTATTTATTTTTTTAGTTTCTTCCATTCGATCAAACGTGTCTCTCTTGTTCTGTTCACAGATTGATAACTCATCCGGCGCTTCCAAAGGCGTGCACATGTTCTACGTCTTCTATGCAGCAAGTTTCCTATTTTGCGTTTTTGGTTTGTTTGGGATCTTTAAGAAGAAGACGTGGGCTCTTATAGTGGTAGGAACAAAAAAAAAAAAAAAAAAAAATTGTACTCTAGATGGAGTTAACGGCAAATAACAATCTGACTCACTTTTTCTGTTCAGTTCACAGTTGGAATCATCATTTGCTCCCTGGCCAGTCTACTAGTTGCCACCGTATTAATGATTGGACAATCAATGGTATTGCTACTATAAAGTTTTGTTTGCACATTCAAAATCACAAAAATGGTCATAAACTCTTCTCATCATGACCAATTTTATATTTTTCTATCTTGTTTGCAGTTTCCTCATTTTGTTGAGGCTGAATATCTAAGCATGCTGCCACTGACTAATGCTACTGAAACTGTCACAGAAGCCCTCGATCTTCTGCAGAGTGAGGTAAACCACTTCATTTAGGTCTAAAGCTGCATACACACTGGGAATGTAAAGCGGGTTCTTGCTAAACAGGTCATCCTGAACACTCTTTTAGCATACGGTGTTCACATTGGACTGTCTCTACCCGATAAAGTGCAAATCTGGAAAATCTTGTTCAAGGCTTTTTCTTTCACAGCTCTATTCTGATATATAAAAGATGGCTTATCCTATAATTCTGTTTGGGCACAAACCGCAACTATTAATTTATCCTTCGTGATCAAGTTTCAAACAGTCCATACTTTTGTGTTTTGAAACTACTCATACTATCAAATCTGAGTTCCTGATTGGTCAGAGTTCAACAAGTTAAACATTTGATGCATATTCAAATGAAAATGGACTTATAAATGTGAATGCAAGAGTTTTGAACGCAGAAGCCCAAAGAGCATATATTCTGTATTTGCATAGACTTTTCCTTTGTAGCCGACATTAGAACGTACGTTTTCAAGTCCAGTGTGAATGTAGCGTAACAGATAATCCTGACAGGTTCTCTTCAGATTGTTTGCTTTCCCTTCCAGTTTGAGTGTTGTGGAATCGATCAAGGCTACAGAGATTGGATGGGAGACATCCCGCATTCCTGCTTGTGTGTTGAAGATTCTACAAACCCATGTGTAAGTTCTGTTGAAGTTGTAAGTTTTGGGACTTTACACTCTTGGATAGAAGTAATATTATTGACCACAAAATGATAGATGAGGCGGTTCTATACTCAGCTCTTTATTTCTGACTTTGCAACCCTTGTGCTATCCTAGACTTGCTTACATTAAAAGTGGGGTCAACTGGACCCCACAAGACAGCACGCAAATTTTTTTTTCCAAGGATACTTTTATTTTCTCTGGTGTCCATGACAGACATGAAATCCTGTCCACCTTTGTCATGGGAGGGATCACACATCAATATGAGGGTGGGGTCACCTGGACCCCATAAGAAAGCTCAAGGGTTAAGCAAGGAGGTGAACTACATCCCTACTAGTCTGGGACATTTTCAAGAATGCTATTAAAAGCAAAGAGGAGGTAAAGCTAAGATAAACCTACACTGGTCGGGCCACAAGCTTCCTGCTCCACACCATTCTAATGCATCAACTAGTACGTCTTAGTTTTCTTCATCTGAGCTGGCATCTGGCTCAAAACTGTATGGCTGGATAGCTCCAATATTCTCGCCATTTTTGTTGCATCGGTGATGTTAGTTTTGGGTGTGAGGAGCTGTAAGATAGCAAATAGACAGTTGCTCTGCACTAACGGTCTCACCCACAACTATGTGACAAATTTGTGATGAACTACTGTCACTTTACAGAAACTTTATCCTAAAAACCGACAAGATATTTTTATTTGAGCTAAAATAAGTACAATAAGAATGAACGAATATACAGCTAAAGAACAAATGAAATCTAAGACATAGATCACCAGTTTAACGCTAAGAATGCAAAGTCTTCCTCTAAAACAAGGACATTTTGCCGTTCTCTCACAGTTCTGTTTAACGACTAAATCAGCTACTGTAAAACGTCCTCTAAATGAACCTTGGGCATCAATAACCCCAAATAACAGAAATCTTACAAAAACACAACCTGGACGAATCTGAATCTCCACAGACAATGATTTGTCTTGCATTCTTGTCCCCCATCGCCCTCTCTTCTGCCCCCTAGCACAGAGTTGTACAATGCGGTGGCTTCCCACACAAAGGAGTTTTCAGTCCCATTTGCTTTAATTCTGGGAAAACGCAGTCTGTTACTGAACAGGCTCCTCTGTACAATGCGGACAAAGCACAGATGGTCACTGATATGATTCACAATGGACAGCATAGTAATTCTGACACTACAGACGGCAACCCTATAGTGAGAAGTTGCTTGTTTTATTTTGAAAATATGTTAAATTTATGCAGCTTTTTTCTATGAATCCAGTCTGTTCTGACACTTGTACTCCTGGTTTGTGATGAATGACCATTCTAGCTTGTTTTTTAGCTTAAATGTTTGAATGAAAATCGGCCTAAACCCCAGTTGTATTGATTTCAAAGGGTTATCCTCCATAGTGAAGCCCTTCTGGTGGCTGTTTAGTTTAGTTGCTAAATTCAGCGGCCTCTCAAACCTGTTAAGCAAGTCTTTTTGAGGACATGACAGGAGATTCAACAAGAATATTTTAGCTTTTAGTTATTAAAAAATGATCAAGACTAACTATTAACAATTGCTCTACCCATGCAGTCAATGGTTCAGCTCCTTCAAGTCTTTGGAAGTCTTGCTTACATACAGTATGTAAGTGGGGAATAGAGAAGGGCTCTCTTTCTTTAAATAGGTTTATTTCTCCTAAAATTATGTCATTTCATACTTTTTTTATATTAAAAGTGAATTTTTCTTTTTAAAAAAGCAAATAAAAACAACATGTTCAGCTAAAGTACTAATCTTACTCGTTTGGTTTAGCTCTGAATTCAGTTTAGGTCATATATTCAGACTTCAAGCTTAAATACAAAATACCTTTCAAAGTGCTATTTTGACTGGTTAGTGTCATGCAGAATGGAAAAGGACAAAGGCGTTGAATAAAATAATAATAAAACATTTTTGCCTATTTTCTGTGCCATAATTTCCTCTTTGCCATTTGAAGACTTCCTGTTAACTTGTTGCTAGTTTAGCAACTAACTCTTATAGACTTCCTGCTAATTTTACCCTAATTTAGCAAATTAAGCAAAATGTGTGACTAGGCTAATTTTGCCATGCTACATGACAGACCAGAAAAGTAACAGTAAAAACATGTACTCAGCTTTTGATATTATATTTGCTTTTTGATATAACAGACAAACTCAGCTAACAGAAAAACAGGGACTATTAGCAGTGAAAGCTTGCTAGCTGTTAGCTAACAACCATCAACATCATTAGCATTTTAGCACCCTAATTGCATCGAAATGTTTAGTTTTTTATAAAATGAATGTTTTTAATGTGAGAATTTGAAGTTATTAATAGAATATTAACCATTTCAAGTCAAATTTATCTAAATTTATGATTTTACCCTTTGATTGCCAAGATGCCATTTTGCTGCAGTGAGAGTCTCGTCTCTACATTCTATTTTATCTTTCTATATTATTATTATTATTTTTTTTTATCGTTTTTGCATAGGAGCACAGGTCACTGGAACCAAATTCCTTGTATATCCTATACTCGGCCAATAAAGCGGATTCTGATTCTGATTCTGATTTGGCTGCTTGGATAAGTTTAAACGTTTTCCCTGTAATAATACTTTTTTTTATTACTTGTATCTATTTTTAGGTGGCTGCTCCTAGGAACAGTACTCTTTATGAAGATGGAAATCCTGTCATGATTTATGCAGAGGTAATAAAAACTGATCCAAATGATTGTTTCCAGATTTATATTTACTCGCTGATGTTACTTATGTTTAAATATTTGGCCTTAACTTATTTTGTTTTAGATGTTTTTGTCTAGGAAAACAATGGTGGTTAATTACGGCTGAAGGTTTTTTTTTTTTTACCTTTGCTGTCAAATATTGGCTTGATGAAAAAAATATATATATTTTTTAATATATATAGTTTTTGTACTACTACTAAGGCTATAAAAAATATCTTGTTATTATTTCAAATATACCTGTTTATATCAAATTTAAAGATACACAATTGAATACTCCTGGCTTTTTTTTCTTTTTGACACTAGAATGCCATCTTGCTATCTTTTATTTAACAATAAAAATATAAATCATAAAATGATACACTCTCTTTGTTTCAGCCTTGTCTCCCGATCTTTCTGGAAAGCATCGACCGACTTATAAAAGGAACTTTTGGTCTAATACTGGGAATCATGATATTGTGGGTACGTACTTTCTGTGACAGCATTTTAACTTTGTCAGTTTTATTTAAAAAAAAAAAAAAAAATCTGCAAGTGGATTTTAAAGGCTTTAGGGTAAAATTTGCTTTTTGTATCTTTAAAAAAGAATAAGATGATAACCCAGCCAGCAGGCCAAGTGGTCCCTATATGGTTTAAATGTGGGCCCTGAATGGGTTTGTCAGCAGTTTCTGTGGTGGCTTAAGTGGGCAATGTGCTTGCAATCACCACTATATCTAGCGAGCAAACACTGCTGTATTTAGCTAGCGAGCTCCGCTGTAGTGTGTTAGCAAGTTCCAATGTATAGCATGATGGCAAGCACCTCTGTAGCAGGCTAGCAAACTCCAATGTAGCTTGGTAGCAAGCTCCATTGTAAGGAACTAGCGAGCTCCGCTGTAGCATGATAGCAAGCTCCCTTCTCTGTGCTCTGCTGTATTGAGCTACCTTCTGGGTATTCATTCAAGCCAATGCGGGAAAACACAGGTGGGGTCAAATACGGAAACTGTAATCGAGGCCCACATTTTCTGCTCACTTGTAAACCGTATAGGACCCTCTTGCGCTTAATGACTGGAAAATTGACTCCGTTGATAACCTGTCACAACAATTGATTATATATCTGTTTGTAAAACGTCAAAATACAGATCGAAGTGATCAGTTTGAGCTTTAAATCTTTATTTTTGCCATTAATTACTTTCCTTTTTTTGCATTTTTTCTACTGTAACAAACAAGTAAACACCCATGACTTGGATTTTGCTAATTAAAAATAATTTTTTCACTTCATTTTTTTGGTTTAAGGTGTCATAATGATTATTTAGATTGACATGTGGGGTGCCTCAAGGCTCCATCCTGGGTCCCACACTTTTTAATCTATACATGCTTCCACTTGGTGACGTCATCAGGAGACACGGCATTAACTTTCATAGCTATGCTGATGACACTCAACTGTATGTAGCTGTGTCTCCTGATGACATGGGACCCATGGACAGCCTTTTAAACTGTATTTTAGATATTAAAAAGTGGATGGGAGAAAACTTCTTGCAGCTCAACCAAGACAAAACTGAGGTCTTGGTTTTTGGTTCTGAAGCTGAGAGAGAAAGGGTCCAAGTGTATCTGTCTTCCAACTGTATGAATGTTTGTAACACAGTGAAGAACCTCGGCGTGACTCTAGATGCAGATCTTAGCTTTGAACAACACACGAATCAAGTCACAAGAACTGCATTTTATCATTTGAGGAATATTGCCCGAGTTAGACCCTTTCTCTCAAGAGCCAGTGCGGAAATCTTAATTCATGCTTTTATTACATCAAGAATAGATTACTCAACTTAGCAAGTACATGCAACTACACTGCTGTGCACAAAACACATCGCCCTAACCTCAAGAGCAGCTACCTTGCGATGCTATACAAGGCTAGCACATGTCAGATTATTGAGATCTTGAACTGGCTCCCTGTGTTTTAGGTTACATGGATCTTAGTATTTTTTTAATTGATTTTTTTTTTGAGATCTTATGAATCTCTTCGTCTAGTCTCTTCTATATCAGATTTACTTTTAGCTTATGAACCTCCTAGAGCTCTCAGATCTTCAGGCACAGGCCTGCTGGAGGTCCCGAGAGTCAGGACTAAAATCCACGGCGAGGCCTCTTTTAGATATTATGGGCCTCGTCTGTGGAACAGTCTGCCTGAGGATGTGAGGGCTTCATCCACTGTTGAGTTTTTAAAAAGAAACTAAAGACACATTTATTTAATTCAGCTTTTAAGTAAATAGTATTTGCAATTTAACATTTTATGCGTATATTTTATCATATCTTACCATGTATTTATTTGTTTTATGCCAGTTAGTGAAGTTTTATCTCCTATGTATTAACTTATATTTTATCACTTCTTTTTTTTTTTTTTTTTAATGTGTGTTTTTATACTTTAGCTGTTTTATATTTTGTCTATTTTATTGTTTTAAATCTGCCCACGAGCGTTTTCTCACTCTCGGCTGGGGTGTTTGTGTTCAGGCTCATGGGGTCATGGTACTGCTTGTCCACTGACCTTCCATGTTCGTTGTCCTCTGGGCTGTCTGGCCGTGTGTGCCCAGTTGGGTGCACTGGGGGCGGGGGCTGGGGGCGTCGGGCTGGGGGTGCTGGGGATGAGCGGGGCGTGCCTCATGTTGCCTGGATGCTGACAGTCCAGCCAATAGGAGGACAGGGTGTACAGCGCCTTCAGGTTGCTCCTCAGTGATCTGTTTGGTCTGCTTTTTTATCTGTTTGTTTCTGTTTTTATTGTTATGAGGGGGTTATGTTTTTATATTACTGTATGTGTGGGGTATAGC
Source organism: Oryzias javanicus (assembly GCA_003999625.1). Lineage (NCBI taxonomy): Eukaryota > Metazoa > Chordata > Actinopteri > Beloniformes > Adrianichthyidae > Oryzias > Oryzias javanicus. The sequence goes on along the minus strand of CM012459.1, from coordinate 24,991,055 downwards.
TTTTCTTGTATTTGTTTTATGTACAGCACTTTGAGCTGTTTTTAACTGGAAAGGTGCTATATAAATAAAATCAATTTGAATTTGAATTTATTTAAATGCACTAAACTTACATTCTTTGAAAAAGTTGTTGAACAACTAATTGACTAGGTTAATTGTTTTTACTGCATTCTACCTCTACACAGACGTTCTTTGGGAAAGAGAGCTTTCTCCTTGGGATTGTACACAAATGTGTGTCATTTATTGTAGCCTCCCACTCTCTGAACAAAGACCGGTTCATCTTCCCTCTCCCCCCTTACCCTATTTAAAATGTATGAGAAAGTTTTAAAAGAAGCACAAATAACCAGCTCTCCGATGTCCTACAGCTGCTGTCGGTGGTGTTGTGTGGCGTCATCTTGTGTCAAATGAACCGGAAGGAGGAAACGCCCAAAGTGGTCTACAGTAAAGAAGCAAAAGCCGGCAACTACAGCTCCCTCACTGAAGCTTGAAGCGCACCATTGAAAATGTTTAGTTGATGTTTCAGCTGCTGAGAAAAAAACCCTGCCTAAAAAGTCATGCAAAATGGTCTTTAAATTACAAAAATTGTACAAAAAAAAAGAGTAAAATTGTTATAATCATCAGTCAATCTCTCATGGGCTGTTAAATTTTAATTCACATTCCTCTTAAAAAACAAATGTTTTAAAAATGAAATTGTACAGCACAATTTAATAATGAAGCATTTTTTTAAATCTAATAATAAAGGCTACGCTGCAGCTTTAATTTTTCCTCAAAGCTTTCATTTAAAGTTTTACAATTTATACATATTATTTTTGAGTATATCAGTACTTTTTTTTTTGACTTTGTACAATCTGTAGATAAATAATAAAAGAATACTTTTTGATTTGTATTTGTTGATTTTTATTTCATATATGGAATTCCACTGATTTGTTACTTATTAATGTTTGCATTTTATTATGGATCCAATTTGAAACAGATCATGGATTATTTTGCTTATTTAACTCAAATTCTTTCATGAAAAACTAATTAGACATCCATTTTAGGAACCATTTTGTTTTTAGGACCAACTTTGATTTATATTTTTAAATACCGGTATGTAAATGTTCCAGACTTTGATCCTGTTTCTTACCAATGTGTCGATAAGGTGTAACTTTTAAAACCTAAATAAGAAGACTTATGTGCAAGAGGAGCAAAGACGGTCCAAAAACTGTATATTTCCAGTCTTAGCAACCTATGTTCATTTAGCAAACATCAGCAGTATACAGTGTGACTATAGTGTAGCTACAGAAGAATATTTAAGGAAGATGTGCTCAAAAGGATGTCAGTTTCTTGTGTTATGGTTGCAGCTTGCACAGAATGCACAAGTCTTTGTCCCCATCTGCAGGCTGGATTTAGAAATGAAAAAACATTTCCTTCAAAATCTTTTGGAGGGCTAAATTAAGTCATTAGACCATATTTCCAGCCAAAATCTGAAAAATAATATTAAATATAAAAACTTGTCGCTACTGAATAGCTGGATTAGGAAATGGACCAGTATTTCTTTGCAAAATCTAAAAAAAAAGTAAAGCAAAAAATATTACAAAATACTTGAACTTGTTGCCAATGTCTGGTTTAAAAAAAATGATCTGGTATTTCCTTCCAAAATCTTATTAAAAAAAAAAAATTGCCGTCACCTACTGGCTAGATTAAGAAATGAAATAGTTCCTTTCAAAATGTTAATTAAAAAAGAAATCCTCAACTAAGGGTTAGATTAAGGACTAAATTTTCATTTAACCCCAAAAGCTTGTTTAAAATAACAAAAAACAAAACATACTATATATATTTATATATATGATGAACCCCAAATGATAATGAAATAGCTTATTTCAAAATGTTATTTAAAAAAAGAAAAACAACAACTTGTTGCCTCCTGCTGGCTAGAATAAAAAAATAAAGTGTATTTCCTTCCAAAATCTTATTTTTTTAATTGCCGCCACCCACCAGCTAGAATAAGAAATCAACCAGTTGTTCCTTCTAAAATCTTTAGAAAAAATATTCTTTACAAAAGACTGTTTCCACCTACTGACAGAACTAAGAAATGGAAACATATGTCCTTCCAAAATCTCATTTAAAAAAACTTGTGATGCTTTTTTTTAATAAACACAAGACAATATATATGAGTCAGACTTTATTTTTGCTATTTACAGATATTTTACAATGAGTTCCTACTCATAAATTATAGATAGAAAAATAAAATAAAGCGTGCATGACAAAAAACAAAACTTTGTCAGAACAGACTGTATATCAGGCATTAATGGTTAAAGTGCACAAGTAGACACTGGATCTGCTTTTTCAGATGAAACTCATTTGACGTTGCACCAGTCAAGGAGAGATTTCAACGACGGCCAGCTCATGCAGCAAGTTCTAACGCAGGTAAAGTGGCTTAAAGGCTTCTGTGGTGAGAGTGGCGTCAGCTGGGGGATTCTGGGTCTCGGCTAAAACGGGGGTGACTTGCTTTCCAGGAGACTCACTGACCCCTCTGCTGCAGCCTTGCCAACATTTCCGCAAAACCTTGATTTAAAACACGATGCTTTTGACTGCATGTCTACTCAATGTGCAGAAAAAAACCCACCTACTTTAAAGAAGCTAGATATGAAGTCAAAAACTATATAAAAAAACTTAAAATATATACATTTACACATATGTCCATAAGGAGATGTATAGACGCTTGCATGTCACCAGGAGACATGTGACTCATTCCTTCAGATAACCTGAATATTCATGAAAATACATTGCTTTATGGTTATATTCCAGTAAAATTGTAAACAGTATAAGAGAAATATGCTACATCAAGGATAATAATTATTACTATCTTTCAAGGAGTAATAGTCGCAGTGCTGACAATTAAATAAGAAAAATACTAAAAATGCTAACGTCAGACGATTAAAATTATCTCTTAACTTTACAATTTCTGGTTTCATTATGAAAAGTAATTTTAAAGGGGCCCTACCTTGAAAATTCTACTTTTTGAGGTTTTAAATGCCTTTCACTGTTCATTCCTCACTATAAAGAACCCCGAAACGGCATTTTGATCCGTTCATGTATTTAAGAATGATCCTCTAAAAACCTGCGCTGTCTGCAGCAGCCCCTCCCATACCCACGAAAACGAGCGGTTGGAAACGTGCTGATGTAAGATAGTTCCCAACAGCTCTCTCCAGGAAGAATCTGCTCTGACAGCTCCGCCCCCAGACTACAACGAAAGCACATCCATACTCTCCGTGGAGCTGTGGCTTGAGATAACTATCTTCCTGTACAAGAACCGCTCCCGGACCCATTGTTTAAATGTAGTCTTGCTTCGTTTCCAATCGGACCGATTCCTCAGTCTGAATATGAAACGAACCGAGAGCGGAACAACTGAACCAAAACGGCCACCGTACCCGACACATGTAAACACGTTAGAAATGAGGTAATCAATGAGCCGCGGACAATTGTAGAACATTGATTTTCTTGTTATCCAAAAGAAAAATAAATGGTCCAACTGTTTAGTTGTTAGAACATTTATTTTAACACCACTGAAAAATGTATAACTCACTTTTCTGTGTCTCCTACGCGGCGCGTACTGTATTGTAGTTTCAACAGAATTCTCTTAAAAACAAACCATAACACCACAACGATGAAACACGGAAACTCATTAAATGTGGTCGGATTAATTCAACTATTTTTAACGTGATCCACATTGATTCTACCCACGTGTTTTAGCGTGCGTACCTGTAGCGTCTCCAGTAACCGTCATGTCTCCTCAAACCAGCAGTAAAAGTGTTGAATCTGGCCTTCATACAGACGCTGAAAATCCATCAGCAAAATAAAAAGTTTGAAAAAGGGAAAAATCCTTACAAGATTTTACAGACCTCAGCCCATCCATCTTTCTTACAGTTTTGTTTACAAATTGTGTTCACGCTGGAGAGGCCGGCTCATGGATGACCTCGTGAAATAGGCGGGACCGGCAAGGAGCGAAAGGGGGAGGCTCAGAAATCGAGTCGTTTTACTTCCGGGTATTAAAACGGCCCACAAAAATAACTAATATTTCATAATAATTTGTTTTTTTTAGTGTTCCCAATGTAATATATGATCATATATATGGATATAGTGTACTCTGAAAGGCTGAAGAAAATCATGGTACGGCCCCTTTAAGGATTTATAAATTTAACAAGAAAAGCTAAAATGTGTCAGAACTTTGTGAATACCGTGTTATCCGAACTATACAGCACACTTTAGGTTTGCAATTCATACATGGATTAATTCTGGTTATGCGTACTGATGTTGAGGTGATTTTGAGAGGTACCCGACGCTCTGTTAATGTAAATACGCTAACGCGGCTAACGTGTAGCGTTGTAAGATAATGCTATTGTTGCGTGTTACTAACAAGATCAGGAGTTAACGTAGTCACAGTAACATTTGTTTTAGTAGCATTAGTTTACTTTTTAACGTGTTGGAAACAAGGTTGGGAGTTATTGTGATTGGCAGTTATTGTTTCTATGCTAACACGGCTGACGTGTCGGATTGTGCTTTATTTGGTGTTACTAAAAATTTGGAGTTAGCATAGTCAGGAATGTTTGTTTTAGCGGTATCAATCTGTTTTTTTATGTGTGGTAAACAAGATTTGGAGCTACAGCTATTCTTTATATGCTAACGCGGCTAACATGTAGCGGTGTTGGACTATTTTTTTTTAATGTGTTTACTAACAAGATTGAGTGGTCAAAATAGAGGTTTTTTTGCATTGTTAGTGAGTTTTTTTTGTGTTGCAAGGAATGTTTGGAGTTATAAGTATTGTGAATACGCTAACGTGGCTTACGCTTTTGACGTAGCTAACATGTAGCATGTTACAAACAAGCTGAAGTTTCTGGGAAAGCAGTAACCTGATTAACATATCTTTGACTCTTTTGTCTTGTTTAATGCGCCTTAAAATTAGGTACGCCTTATATATGACATTAGTTCAAAAACAGTGTTTTTTGACTGTGTGCGCTATAATCCAGTGCGCCAAATAGTGCGGAAAATACAGTATTTTGATCTTAATCTAATAAACAAATGAGGTAATCTTGTACCTGAATCATGTTGGAGTTGAGCTGGGTTTGTTTGTGCAAACGTGGAAAGCAGAAGAGGCAAAATGCAATAAAATAAAAAAATTACTAACTATTTTGTCATAGGTGTTGAATTTTTGACTGGACCTAACCATGAACAGGAAATGTGGTGCTGGATGGAAGACCTGGAGCTGGCCCAGACACTTGAGTGGTCTCTTTATTACCACAGACTGGTTTCCAGACCATAAAAAAACACATTGTCTGTACATGTAAGATAATAATAAAACAAAATGTCATACAAAATGATGAATAAAGCAGTTTTTCAGTGCAAATAAATAATGACACTTTGGTAGACTTTTGATAAATCTTAAGGAGTGAAATCCTTCATGTTTTGTATGACTCACTGAATATTGTAAAAGAAAACAAAATTGAATACTTTGGCAAACACTTTTTTACTCATAAACTTTTTTTAGTTTTTACAATAGAAGTTTGTTAACAAAAAATTCCTGATAAAATACATTCAACTTCAATGTCTACTCCCTCCAGATGACTAATTGGTCTATAAAAATAAATCAATAAATAGAAGGGGAAGGGAAAAAGCAGAGTTAAGATAATTTTACCTCAATTGGTGGAAAATGTTTCACTGTTAAATATGTTTGGCATTATTACAATTTGGACCTACTTTTAGATTTTTTTTTTTCGAAATCCAAATGATGCAGTTGGTTTAAAATGGTTGTGTGCACCCTGCATTCAAGGTTCAAACCTTAAATTATACTCAAATTCACTAAATCAAGTGTGTAACAAATAAAAATTTTGATCCAAACACAATATGAAGGTTAAACATGAGCAAATTTGCTATAATGGCTATTTTTTACAGCAGCAATACTAAAAAGAGTAATATGGTATTGATTTATGCATGTAGATTACCTTTTAACATTAATTACATGCATTAACTTGTAGAAAATCATAGTATATACTGCTATAGGACAAAATAGCCAGGTTATGGTATAGAGCATAATGTGCATGTTCAAACCAGGTATGCTTGATTTTCAAGTGTATTAAAATATACTCCCAAGTGGCACTAAAAAGCACCAGGTACATATCTGTTTGACTGGAGTAAAGCCAGAAACTCCTGTTTCCTTTTTATCTGACCCATCAGCTTGATGCTCATGACGAGCAAAATGATCTGAGGATAGAAGCAGAGCGCACAATCACAACAGTTAGTTTATTGTACAACTCTTTTCTGAATTTTCCTAGATTTGCTAAAATCTTTTATGGATGGAAGCAAACACCTACCCAAAAAATGCCACTTCCAAACTGTATCCCCATCACCAAGGAGAACGCTAACTTTAGCTCAGAGACATAAATAGGCAGACAGGACTGTGGGAAAAGAATGAAAGTGTGAAGAACAAATCACATAGTAAATTTAATTTACTTTTAAGGTTAGTTATGGGGGGATATACGTTCTTTTTGGCTAAATAAAAACACTTGCTTCCACATTTTAAGCTAACTAGCACATGAAAATGTGGGAGCAAGTCTTGTTATTTAGCTAACTTAAATAATATTTCTTTGGAGAGACAAAATCAACAAACAGAGCAAAAAGGAAACTCAAAGGATAAAGTTAAAAGGCTAGCTAAGCTTAATAGTTAGGCTAAGAAGAAAAGCTAATAAAAACAAAGAGTGTACATTAAGCATAGCGTGTGTCTGAATTCCCATCCTAATCCCTAACTACTAAAAAACTATATAGCGCAGGACTATAGTGTCCTGGATTTTAAAAAGAAAAAATTCAGACACCATACTCACTACCATTTTCTTCTAAAAGGCGGATATGACATCATCGGTTTCACAAAATGAAATTCTAACCAATATGAACATTTTACAACGTCTATTTATGAATCCACTAAGTACTGATGATGAAAGTGTGGATGGCTGATTAAAAAAATTACATTTAAATGCATTTTTTCTCTCAAAAATAGTGGTCTATATTCGCTTATATAGTTAGCATTGACTGGTTTCTCACAAAGAATTCTGGTAAATTTCTAGGGCACTACGCAGTGAGTACTGAAGGAATTCAGGCATAGCCATTACGGCTAATCCACTGCTATCCTTCACTGCTCCTTGTTGTTACATTCAACAACTCTTGAAAGTTTTACAGAATTTAATTTTTTTATGTGTTTTTTTTTTTTTCCCCTCCTGACAAATACAAGGTGCTGCAGTCAGTGACTCTGCCCCTTCCACATCCCAAAGAATTATATATATTTATTCAAGCTACTGAGACTAATGTTAGATTTTTACCCACATTTTTAATGAAAAAAAAAAAAACTTAAAAATTTGCAAATATACCCTGACTTTATTTCTGAGATTTTGTTGGTGACAACAAAATAACACACTATTTGAACTATTGCAACACTTCGACTGTTAACACAGTTAACATAAGCTAACTTCAGAGAGAAAGTTCAGTAAGATAAACATAAATAAGATTCTGACGCGTGGAAATGCGGCTTTACGCTTTAAGCGTCACAATTAGCTGATTATTGTTGATTCCCAACACTTCATGAATGTAAAGTGTTGGTAATCGGCACAAGGTTTCTTCAAATCAGCTGGAATTAATTGCACAAAAAAATGTAAACAATGCAGCTAAAACATCAGTGATAAAGGGTTAATGTATTTGTACATATATTTTTACATAAATGTAATACTTACCAAACAAATTGTAAAATGTTATATTATTTACTTATTATTACACCAATTAATTTTTAAAAAAATGTTAGTTTCCATAGAGACATGTTCTCAGGAGCTTGGCTAAAAATGCTAATGCTAACCGTTGGTGTGCTAAATAAAAAAGCAAATTTGCAGTATTGAGAAAAAGATTGAAAGCCGCTTTACCTCTCGATAAACATATTGGTTCTTCGGAGCCCCGATAGTGGCACTGCCTCTCAGGCGAATCTGGTAACAAAAACAAAATTGACAAATATGTGACATAAAACACAAAAACTGTTGTTTGTTTTTATGCTAATATCAGCTCTGTTAGTTTAATCCCCATCTAATTTTCCTACATCTATTAAGCTGCTTAACAGTTCAGCTGACTTGTTTGTTGCAAACGACTCCCAGTGACAGCTGGATCACATTTCAGTCCTCCTGTTCTCATATGCAAATCTATATTTCTTGGTTGTAGCCTAACCTTAAACGGTTGGTTGTATCACGCTATAGCATCAGCTGTTCTGCTACCAAATTTGCATACGCTTTTTGGACAAAAGTAAATAATGTCGGGTTGTATAGATCTCGACCTGACACATTAGCACTTACACATTTTCCTGGATACTGACAGTTGCAGGAGGGAGGGATGGAGGAGCCCCAGTCTTTATAGCCTTCTACAAGACCACAGCATTCAAACTGAAGACAATACACACAAGACAAGGAAGTTAAAACCAATATATTTGCAGATTTAACCAAATAGTTTTGATCCTCCTGATAAATAAAGTTCAATATTTCCCCTAAAATCAAGATATGATTTATTTATTTGAACTTTTAAAGAACTATTTCAATAAAAAATAGCATTTTTGGTTATTTTAACATGTTCTTGTGGCATTTTTCTGATGATGGAGAACAAATATCAAGTAAATTTTGAGTATCTCTTTGTTCAAATCAATGAGATTAGAAGCAGACAAAAAAAAAATCATTTGAAAAAACTAGTGACGCAGAAAGTAAAATAAACGAGAACACGCGAGCCCTGATCCAATCAGTTCTGATGTTTACATTTGCAGACAGATAAATTCATGAACAACATTGTTTTCCGCGTTTGAGCTTGAATCTGGATTTAAACTGTATGGCTGGCATATCTCCAATTATTACTGGGCGATATAGTGAAAATTCTATATCACAACATAAATCATTTTATTCCACAATAACAATATACATCATGATATACCAAAATAAAGTATATTTTCAGTTATTTTCTGATAAAAATTGACAAAAATGTCATTATTTACATCTTTCTGACTTCATTTTTTTAAGCAACTTGTAACTGAATTGTCACAAATGAGAAACATCTTTTTTAAGTGCACACCAGTTTCAAGTTTGTGAGTAGAAAAACACATTTTTGCACAAAAGTTCAGCAATAAAAATAAACAAAATAAACAGAGATCTCGGAGTGTGAGTGATAGGAAGGGGGGTGGGGTTTCCCTGCACCAACTATTCCACCATAACTAATGAACTACTGCCGCTCTGCAGAAACTATGTCTTTGAAAAAAACACTTTTTTTTTTTGCATTTTGGATAAAATCGGCATTATCTTAGTTAAAGACTACTGGAAACGCTTCTAAAATAGATCATCTAAAGTAGTAACCTGAAGTAACTTACCTCCTCTTGAATGCTGTACAGCAACGTCCTATTGGCTTTGCTTGTTGCACTGAGTGGCATCATGGCTAGTAGTTTGGATTCCTCGCGGACGACACGTTTCTATGGTGATAAAAAAACAACAAAGGGATCACAAGAGAAACGCCTTCACCAGTTTTTTCCTTTGTTTTGTTGTTTTTAAATCCGACTCATCGTACCTCATAAACATCCTGGTAGCTCAGAGCAGTTCGGATGATTATCGTTTGACTGGCTGCTGCCATCCCAGCTGCATACTGCGCAAACACAGGTCAAGTTTAGATTTCCACTCGGAAGCAGGCAGGATAAAAAAAAAAAACCACAAGGACATTTTTGATGGTTTCCTTTTACCAAAATCAAACACCATCTTTTTCCTTTGCAGGCTCCAAACACGCCAATCACAGAGAGCAGCAGGCAGCCCACCTCGATGACGTACATCGTCACGATAGAAACACCGGACACCATCTGAATAGAGCAAAAGTCACAGACAGGTCATTAACTACAATAGCTGCGTTTCCATTACACATGTGCGCAAAACTTTATAGAAATTCAAGAAATCAAAAAAACCCAATTTGGCAATTAGACCGTTTCCATTAAATCATAATTATGGGAATAAACACAAACCAACTCAAGTTATAAGTCATTCAAAAGCACAGTAACGGATGTGAACAAAACTTTGATTTATAGTATACATTCAAATTTCTGAAATAGCGCTCATCATCATCAATCAAAGGAGACGTCGGCGTCTCATTCAGGCCATGGAGAAACTAGCTACATGAGAGAGGGTTTGATGAAGGTATTTTGGGAAATTGTGGTTGGTGATTTTACAGAGGAGCTGTGGATCCGACCTTCTCACATGACAAGCTCAACTTTGTGATGCTGTGGGACCTCTTGTGGCGCCCGCTGTGCAGCGCTGCAGTCACTGCTGGTCACGCCAAATTTTATAAATTTTTAAACACCTTAAAAACCACCGCCACCAAGTACAAAAATATTTCTTTTTAATAAATGTGAGTTTTTATCAAAATTGACGAGTTTTCATTTGGTGAATTTATTATAACTAATCCAATTTTTGCATTTTCATGGTCAAGGGAATAGCAGCTATTAAACAATATTAAATAAAAAATGCTTAACATAAGAGGCAATTAAACCGAAAATTACAAAACGTATATAAATATTATATTATATTAGATTATATATACATATATATATTTATATTCATATGTGGGCATTATGATATTTTATATTATTAAATGTATAATATAATCAAATAATATAATAAAATATCATTTAAAAAACAGAATTTACAAACGCACAATTAAGACCCATATAGTCTTTTTTATATTACTTGTCGGGCATATCTGTTTAAGAAAGTCTGAAAATGTCAAGTTTAGACCAGAAATTATTCACAATCTAAGTTCAAAGTGGCAGATAAAAAACTCTGATGACCCAGCATTCAAGCAGCATTTAAACACATCATCTAAAAAAAATCAATCTAAAGAGTATCATATCTTATTTGTGCATACATGCAGTTTTGTGTATATCAAGACACTGAAGTGTGCTTTTTAAGGATTTGTATGTGTTGTTAGTTTCAAACTGCTGTAATTTTATGTTGTGTGTATGTAAATTGTATTTTTTATGTACAGGTGAATACACAGTTTACGCACAAAAGGCTTCGTATTATTATTATTACACACACACACACAAGTGGGGTGAGACTATTTTGGCTCCATAAAAGTCGCTCTAAAAATGTGCTGCTGTGGAAGCAGCCATTAATAATTCCTCAGCTCCGCTGCTTTCTTTGGGATTATTTGTGTCTCCAGTGACTATTATCGACTCTGAAAACAACGCGATAGCCTTACTTTTCCATTCTGGATCAGGTCCCTGTGCCAAACCACAGTCATTCTCAGCATGAAGAAGCAGAGCGCCTGAGGAGAAAAAACCCAAACACATTTCAGAGTGCAGCTTAGAGAAGAAACGTCTGCAGATAACTTCACTTTGGAGCAAGTTTGTGTTGTACAGGATGAATCAGTCATTCTTAAAGGAGCATGGGTTCATTTACTGAGCAGCTGCAATGTTATCAGTCAAAACAGAGCAAGGCCCGCCCTGCAGGATGCACATCTGACACACAGCATGTTAATATAAGCACTAGAATAGATGTTTGAGGGAACAAAACGGGCAGAAATATGATCAGATCAGTTATTCTTATTAAAATCAACATAAATGTACTTTCCATCGTTTATTTACAGTCAGAATCCAAAATAATCTAATAAAAAATGCTTTTTGCTATTTATTTAAAATAAATGTGGGCAGTTTTGCCAATTAAAGAAGATTTTAATGATCAATTGTACCTTTATTAATAATATCTACACTATAAACAGAGATCAGCTGGGCCTTGAGGTGAACCTGCATGCAAACCCATCGGAATGTACCCACCATGTGCACGGCGTTGGCAAAAATGAACGGCCTCTTCAGGCTCGTCTTGTCCGCCACCACGACCACCGAGCTCTTCTGCATGTCGCCGCTCTGACAGGCCGCCGGAGGCCCTTTCCCACGGACAACGAGCCGGAGCCGCCACAGACCTGCGCTGGAGGATGGAAGGGCATCCGCGCTCCGCATCCGCAGCAGCCGCACGAACACGTCACTGATGCGCTGGCTGAGAGGCCTTCACGGACGCTCGGAAATGTTGGAACTCACACCTGCACGTGGGATGCCCACTAAGCTTTTTTTTTTTTTTTTTTTTAAATCAGTACGCGTCGACATGACGATAAAACGGCTTTGACTCGTGTTGAAATCTGTTAGATGTTATAAAATATTTGTATTTGTTTGATTTTTAATCAAATGAAGCAAATATTAAGTAAAATGTTATAAGTTGTCGTGGACTCTTGTGTGTCTCTGCTAACATAACTCTTTTTTTTAATGAAAGCTTGAAAAATACAGTGCAAAAAAATAACATTATAACAGTCCACAAAATATTAACAAACATTATTCTTAACTTTTTACTAATCCTCAGAAATATTTGCTCTTTTTAAGACAAACATGACATCGATTTCCTGAAGCAAAACTCTACTAAATATGAAAGTATGACATTGAATATTTATGTATCTACTGTATTCTGATGATGAAAATTTGGAAGTTTTATTAAAAAAAAAAAAAGTTGTACATAAATAATCTTTCCCAAAAAATGCATTTTAGAACATATAATTAGCATAAACACTCGCAGCTTTTTTGCAGGGACTTCTGGGAAATGTCTAGATCACCTAAATCCCTGGCTATATCTGAATTCCTTCACTACTCACCTTATCATGGGTGCTCAAAGTGGGGCCCCGTGGGCCAGATTAGGCCCGCCAACGGTTATCTTTTGGCCCGCCAAGTCATAGTTCCCCCTTGCCCATTGATTCTTTATGGTAGGGGTGTCAAACTCAATCATAAAGGGGGCCAAAATCCAAAGCACACCTTAGGTCACGGGCAAAACAGGATAAGCATTTATTAAACACACAAAAACTAGAATTTTCAAAACTTTAACACCATAACCTTTTTAGCATTATTATGAACTAGATATATAGAATTACCTGCAGTGATGCTAGTGTGAATGCTTTGGCCGCTGGAGATGCTAGTGCTGACAGCTGAAGATGCTGAAAATGATAGCTGAAATCACTAAAGCTAATAGCTGAAAACGCTGAAGCTGACAGCCAGCTAAAATATTAGCTAAATGCTAAATTAGCCTAAAAGACAAAAAACTTATGTTAGTCAAAACAGCTAGTCAAAAAAGTAGCAAAACTCCAAAATAGCCTAAAAAAAACGTAAGAAAATCAGAAATTATCCAAAACAGGTAGCATGTGGCTAAACTCCAAAACAGCCTAAAAAAATTAAAAAGGAAAGTCTAAGTTAGCCAAAAAAAACTAGCATGTAGCTGAAATATTAGCTAAACTCCAAAGTAGCCTAAAAAATCTATGAATCTATAAATGCCAAAATAGTCCAAAAAGCTAGCAGAAAATGCCAATTCTTAGAACTGTTAATCATAATAATGAAAAATAAAAAGGCAGGAATATTATTCCTGAATAAATCAACTTAAACATTAAATAACTTACAATATGTTACCTTCCATAAAAATATATTTTGTTAAATTTATACAAGTTAGAATGTCGGGCCATTAAAAACAATCAAATAAAATGATCTGGAGGCCGGATCCGGCCCCTGGGCCTTGACTTAGACACGTGCTTTACGGTGTTCTAAAACTCTACGTCCTGTTAGTACTTTTGTATTTCTTTGCTGTATTGTATTTCTTATTTAGATTTTGGCCCTTTGAACGAAAAGTTCGGGCTCCCCAGCGCTATATAGAGCGTTTGCCATTTCGTAGTGGTGGCCAAATCTACAATTTTTCACTTAGGGGTTTTCACTTTGTGTATTTGCTGTTTAAAAAAAAAACCTACTTAATAAACTAAAAAGTCCAATTTCGTTTTATTGTAAAAAAAGAAAAGCTGAGCCAGTTGTTATGGTGTGTTGTGGAGAAGTATTATACTTTAAAACTACAAAAAAAAAAATTGTAGTACTAAACTTATAAAGGTAAGCCAACTCACTTTTAGTTTTGGGATATATTGCGATGTGTATTGTTTCGTGACATGTATAGTATTGCCAGACTCCTGCCAATACACACCCCTAGTAGGGAATGTGCTGAACCTTAACGAAGTAAATACAAAAATCGTTTTTAAAAAATAAAGTGAGGTATTGCTTCGTGCCCTCTGACTGTAATAATAAATTAACTGTAAAACTACATAAAAAACTAAGTACTAAACTCATAAATCCAAGCCGACTCTCTTTTAGTTCCGTGGTACAGGAAGCTGCATCAACTTTTATTTCAGGTCAACAAGATTCTTTACTTTTGAACTTGTCCAGTGACTTAGACTCCATTTCCCACAATTCCACAGCTCCCACAGGGCTGGACTACCGCGGGAGAACAGGTGGGGCAGGTTTGTGTTGTCACCACACCAGCTATGCAGAGAGAAAGAGGCGAGTCAGCAGGAGCAGGAAAACCAGATGAAAGGGGGAAACTCGGAGGCAGGAGTCAGAGGAGCAGGTGTCTCGCAGAGGAACGTGGAATTCCATCTCCTGACTCGTTTTGAGCTCTGAAAGCCAACATGAGCTCACAGGAACCAGAAAGGATGGGATTCACTCTGTGTTCTGCCGAGGGCAACAAAGTGGGTCAACACCTGAGACGGAGCTAAAATGAGAAGCTGAACTGTCCTACAAGAGGAAAGGGGGGAGGACTGATCTGCCTGGGGGGCACGGGAACGAAAGAGGACAAAAGTGGAAAGAAAATACCACATCTTGGGTTTTTTTTGTTGTTTTTCTAAAGACTGAGCTTGTTGTAGCCTTTTTAAGTTATATTTATTTTTAAGATTTTTCCATCTTTAAACTGGTTTTAAAACTACACGAGGACTTAAAAATGCTGCTGCTGGATGCACCACCTGCTCAATAACTGTCCCTTTTACAGGAGGGAGGAACTTTTTTTTTGACTTGAACTGCAGCTTTGTCTGTCAAAGCCCACAAACAAAACATTACTTGGCCTTAAAGGTCAAATAGGAGCAAGAAGGAGCATTTCTGTCCAAACACAAACTTGAAGATGCAGGAACCGGGGCCAGAACACGACGACTCCTTCGATTTTCTCTTCAAGATCATCCTGATAGGAGACACCAACGTTGGTAAGACCTGTGTGGTCCAGAATTTCAAATCTGGGGTGTTCTCCGAGAAGCAGCAGAACACCATCGGGGTGGATTTCACTGTCAGGACGTTGGACATCGAGGGCAAGAGGGTCAAGGTTAGTCTCGGTGTGGTTCATACTTCTTTTTTTTTGTATTTATTGACATGGTCTCCATTGTGTGACCTATGCCCAGAATTCTGTCATTCATCATCTCAAACGATGCTGGGGTGACGCCTCCTTTTGGTCACAACGCGGTTTGGCTCCGCCCAAAACAAGTTTGGTGAGCCGTTCACCTGAGGAACCTGTTGTTCGGGTTCTTCCGCCTGAGCTTTCTGTGTGGACAATAAAAAGAACGTGCCTTGAACTTCTTGTTGTTAATCTAGAAAAGGAAGTTTGCATCATAATTAGTTCTGCATTCACTTTTATGGAAACCACTTTTTATCAATGCAAACCTAAAATAAGACAAGAGAAACCGTTTAGTTCTAGAAAGTTAAGCTTCTTCTTTTGGTACTGTCACCAGCGAAACTTTAAAAAAAAAAAACGTTTCTTCAATATGAAGCAGTCACGCATGTTTTGACTTGTCACCAAATTTAACATTTTTTTAAAGAGCATTTAGATAAATTATTTTTTTCATTCTCTGAGTTCTTCAAACAAAATCATCAAAATCATATCTCACAATTATGTACTCTCACGATAAAAACTGTCAACAAAAACAACACACAAATAAGCAAACCCCAAAGCCATATATTGTGAGACAAAGGAAACTGGCTTCCAAATGTGTCACAAAAAACAATCAATCCCGGACAAGCCCCCAACTTGCACTAAATAAAGTGAAACATTGGATCAATTAACAAAAGTTCTTTAATTTATTACGTTCACATTTTTTAGTTTTCATCAATTTAAAATTTTGGGTTGATGGTTTACTCAACCGAAATATGTAATTTGATAAAAAGACTAATCATTTTAAATGAAAGAAATTACAGAGCTTTTGTTAATTAGTCCAGTGTTTCACGTTTTACAGTGTTTGTTACACTTCTATATCTAAGAGCGAGTAAAATGATGTAACATTAAATTCCCCAACAACGAACAGATTCCAACAGATAATTTATAGTATTTAAAGGCCGAGATTGAGTTCTTTATTCTGTCAGGGGCTCTGGACAATTTAGGTACCAATTTTTAGACGAAGACAGTAGAGAAAAAGAAAGACAGAAAACATCTCACTACAGTAGAAACATGACAGAAAACAGACACAGAAAAAGTGCAAATAAAATATTACAATCTCAGCTGTGACATTATACACATTAAGGCTGTAAAAAATAGAAAACCAGAAATATTATAACATATCAAATATATTTAATTTATTTCCTTTTTCTTTTTCAAGCACAAAATAACATTTCAGGATAAACACAAGAAACAGGAAGTGATCAAGAAAAAGGATAGTGTAGAAAAAAAGCGTAATAATTCCCACCACCAATCTTACGATATTTTATGCATATGTTTTTACATGTTGAAGCTACAGTAAATAGTTGCATAGACATAAAAACATTAATGAAAAAGCATCAACAAATCAAAATGACATCATGATTGTCTGTACACTGGGCTTCTCATTTTCTAATTTTTCCATCTTTATGTTTATTTTAATATTTTCATCTATGTTATTCTACAACCTCACTACATAGACAGAAATGCACAGACTTCAAAGCAGCTATGATGAAAGATCAACCAGAGTTATACTTAAAAAAATATCTGTCACGGTTAATCTTGAATTTAGCAAAGCAGAAACTGAAAGTATTAAAATAACATGATTGTTTGTTATTTGTGCAGATGATAGGATTGATTTTTCTTAAGAAAATCTAATGAAAGCTGGTTTTGGTTTGGTAAAAGAAGACCTGACACCTTCACTGTGATTCTGAGCTGGTTGCTACGACACCAGAGACGCTAGCTCAGGCCTTTGGGAGGTTTCTCAGTATTCTCCCAACAGAGACACTTAAATACTAGACTAGTGTTTCTGTACACAAATGTTGAAGTACGTTTGAGAGCTGCAACAAATGCTGTCACGTGCGCTACATGTGCAGATGCAGGTTTGGGACACTGCTGGTCAGGAGAGGTTCCGAACCATCACCCAAAGTTATTATCGCAGCGCCCACGGCGCCATGATCGCCTATGACATCACGCGACAGCCGACCTTTGACTCGGTGAACCACTGGATCAAGGAGGTGGAGCTGTATGGGGCGGCAAACGTGGTCTTGGTGGTCATAGGTGAGTGAAAACTGGAGTTTTATCCTTTGAACTACCTCCACAGAATCCATCCATCCATCCATTCATCCATTACATCACGCTGCAGCAACTTCTCTGGTTCACAAACTGCATCCACTGCAGGATAGTTTTCTTTTTCTTTTCTTTTTTTTACCCACTAGGTCATCCTGCTCTCCACGTCCCTGGACCAGATCATTCTCTCGTATTCTCCTCACTTATCCGTCTCACTGTCCTATTTTTTGGGATTTATCTCCCCTTCAAAAAAAAACAAAAAAACTTTTTTTTTTATCATTTTTTAAAATTAAAACCCAAAACAGATCTAGTTCTTCCAAGCCTTTATGAATCATACATTATTATACGATGTGTTTACCTTTTTTTGTATTTAATTTTACTATCTTATTTTAATGTTTATATCATATTTGCTACGCTAATTTCTACGATCCTTATTTCATTAGCCTGATCCAAACTTTCCTTTAAACCCCGTCGTATTGAGCTCAGTCCATGTTTTCTGTCCTGTAGTTCCTCATCATTCCACTAGGGGCAGTAGAAGGGCTTTTACTGCTCATTTCAAAATGGCTGCCTCCATGATACTTTTGGTGGGAAAAAGTTTAGCTTATTTTGAAAACTGTATGATAAGAATAACTCATTGATTGTTATTAATTTTTGTAAGTGACTACTTGCTGGAGTGAAAGAACAAAAAAAATAGCTGATAATTAATCTCTTATAAAGCAATTATAGCATGTTAAAATGTATGTATCAAATTTGAGACAGTGGGTAAATAAGGTGCTTTTTTTCCCCTTGAATATTCATTTCAATCACCTAACGTATTATAACTCATAATATCATAAAAATGTTATGGCTTTTTTTGTGGATTTCATCAAATTAATTAAAAACATCTTTAGGAGGTTTGTTCGATAACATTTATGCTGACAGCCATTTAGTATTTAGAAAAATTATAGAAGAATTTAATTTGCACAATCATTTGAAATGCACCGTGATGGTAGACTTTTCTGTGTGTCCGTTTCCAGGTAACAAATGTGATCTGGAGGAGGAACGGCAGGTCCAGTTCCAAGATGCCTGCAACCTGGCGAAAGAGAGGGGAATTCTGGCAGCTTTGGAAACATCTGCAAAGGTAATCCTCAAAGCAGGTGTGAGGCGGAAAGAAAAACAAACTTTTGAGGTTGGGATTTGTTCAACACAGATCCGTCTTTTTCAGGAGAGTCAGAATGTGGAGGAGGCCTTCGTGATGATGGCCAGGGAGCTGATGTCGAGGAACGGCCTTCCTTTCCAGCATGAGGAGATCAACGGCATGCCGCAGATTCTACTCCAAGCCAATTCTCGACCGGTTGACCTTAACACAGCCGCCTACACGCCGCCGCCAGATAAGAAGTCCTGCTGCTGAGGAAGAATGGACACTAACATGGAAATAATTCAATCAAACTTTATTTATATTATAAAAAAAAAGTAAAAATAAGGCAGACTTGTTTAAGAAAGCAACAGTTCCTAGAAAAATGTTGCCGAACCTGTACAGGTACAGGTACGTGGGACTTATCGGAGAGAACTGAGAGGCAGTGAGGAATGTTTGCGGGAAATTTTCCGGAACTTCCTGCAAATTCGTTCCCATAACAGCAGATCGACTCAAGACACTTTAAAACCAGATAAAATGTTCTTAGACTGAGTTTAAATTGAAAGCATAGAATAACACCTGCATTCAAGCACATCAGTGCATGTACATGATCATATTTTTTCAGTGCCTTTTGCGAAAAAAAAGAAGCTATTTTTGATGTTTTTTACAAAAATGATGAGTATTTCCTCTGTGGATGAACTTTTACCAAAGTTTGTTGTTTTTTTGTTTTATTTTTGAGGAAAAACAAGCCAAAGAACTGAATTATACATTTTGGTTTGACTTTGTTCCATCACAAACATATTTTTTTAGGCTTTCTGTCACACAGGAGCAGGAATTATTTTTTTAAAATTACTTTAGTATTTTATTTTTAAGTTTTCATCATGAGTTCCAATTGAACATGTTTAAGTGGACTTACTTTAAGGAAACACTAGGGGGCAGCATAAAGCAGAAAATAATCCAGGTTGGAAATTTCTCCTCTTGGAAAAAAATATTTTTTTGAAAACATAAACATATAAGGTACAGGGGAGGAAAATTTGTGTATTTGTTTTTTTTTTTTTTTTTTAATGATACTCTAGTGAAAGTTGTTGCTGTTAGAGGAACCCTTTTAATTGGGCCCAAACAGAACAGGAGGACAAATGCATTTTGTTGAAGTCTCTATTTTTCTATTTGATGACTTTAAACCCTTTATTAAACTGTTTTAATGGAGTTGAATTTGAGAAGTTTCTACAACGTTTTCATGCCACAATTTAAAAGGCATCGATTAGCCTCTTTGCTTACATTCAGAGCACGCGGATGCAGTGTTTTACCACCATCTGTAGCTCAAAGAAACCGATTCTCAGACAAAAATAAACTTGATTTTATTTCTCAAAACCCCACAGGTCACCTCTTACATCAACATAAACCTAGAACTAAAGTTCATTTCAACGCTAAAAGATGAATATCCTGATTTTCAAATCGTAAATACCATGTTTCCACACTATGAGGCGCACTTAAAACCTGCTATGTTGAAGTGATATTGAGTTTTTTTTTGTGTTACTAATAAGGTTGGCAGTAGTGCAGTTGCATTAACATTTGTTTTGCAGTATCTGTCTGTTTTTTACGTGTTACAAACAAAGTTTGGTGTTATTGTTAATAAGCTAATGTGGCTAACGCATAGCGATGTAGAACTGAGCTTTTTCATGTGTTTTTAACAAGATTGGGATTTAGCAAAGTCACAGTAACGTTTGTTTTAGCGGTATCAGTCAGATTTTAATGTGTTGCAAACAAGATTAGGAGTTAGAGATATTGTGACCATGCTAATGTGTAGCGGCGTCGGATCAAATTTCTTTTACGTGTTAACAAGACTGTGAATTAGCGTAGTCACAATAATGACTGTTTTAGGGAAATTAGTCTTTTTTATGTTTTAAAAACAAAGTTGGGTGTTAATGTGAAAAAGCTAATATGGCTAACCTACAGCATTATTTTCTTATTTTTTTACAAGCTTGGGATTTAGCGCTTTGACAGTATCTTAATGTTTTTTTTTTAACAGGATCAGTTGGATTTCTTACGTGTTGCAAACAAAGTTAGGAGTTAGAGGTATTGTGACTATGCTAATGAGGCTAACATGTAGTGCTGTCGGATTGTGTTTGTTTTACGTGCTACTAACAAGATTGAGAGTTAGCGTAAATTGGGTGGGATTGTGAATACGCTAATGTGGCTAACTTGTTGCAAGATTTTTTGACATGTTACTAAAAAGATTAGGAGTTACAGGAATTGCTTATACGCTAACGCGGCTAACAAGTAGCGGTGTCGGACTGTTCATTTTTTATGTATTACTAACAAGAATGGGAGATAGACTAGTCACAATAACTATTGTTACAGCGGTAACAGTCTGGTTATTTTATGCGTCACAAGGAAAGATGGATGTTATTATGACTACGCTAATGCAGCTAACTTGTGGCGGTGTCAGATTGTGTTTGTTTTTTGTGTTACTAATCAGGCTGGTTGTTAGGGTATTCACAGTAACGTTCGTTTTAGGTGTATCTACCTGTTTTTTTTTTTTTTTTGTACGTGTTACAAAAAAAGTTAGGAGTTACCAATGTTGTAAACGTGCTACGTGGCTAACGTATAGCGTTTTACAAACAAGTTCCAGAGTTACTATGAAAACAAGTACTAAATTCTGACTGACTGACTTCTCTTTGACTGTTTCATCTTTTTAGTGTGACTTATGTATGACATAAGTTCAAACAGACCATTTATTGACGGTGCGTCCTTTAGTGTGGAAAATACGGCACATTTAAAAAAATAGAGCACGTTGTCTTCTACGTACCTCCAAGTACTCTGAGTAAAAAAACTAAAATAAAAGTAGTTAAATATGTAAACAGACAGGACTGGGAATAGTCTTGTGAAAAATAAAAGAAAAAATAGCGCATCTTCTTGTGCTTTATGCAAAATTCTATAACAGCGTAGCCATTTTAAGAAAAAAACAATTACTTTCAACTAAAGTTATTCCTACCTCATACTCAAGACGGGAAAGATCAATGTTTTTAATCGTATAAATATGATCAAACATGACATTTCTCAAACATAAAATGCCTGAATGAACCTTTTTTAGCGCATTTTCAGCATGTGAACTTTAACCTCTGACCATTCTAACTCAACCGGATGATTTCAAATGGGCTGGGCTCTTTCTTCTTTATGGGCTGTGGTAGAAGTTCGCCTTGCCCCTCGGCCATTTCCCCCATCACCCCCTGAACCTCGTTTTCGGACCCCCCATGCTCTGCCGCTTCATTGTCGATGCCATCTGTCTGTTTATCGATGGGACATTCCCCGTTGTAGGTCTTGACGTAATCTTCCACCCGCCAGCCCCTGAACTCTGCCGGATGGGAGCAAAGGAGGCCCCTGTAGGAGACGCCGGGATGGAGCTTGAGCCAGTAGACCAGGTAGTGGATGTTGTAGTCGCAGGTCCACGGGTTGTTGTCGAGCAGGAGCGTCCGCAGGAAGTAGAGGTCCTCCAGCACGCCGTACTGGAAGTACCTGAGGCTGTTGTTGGACAGGTCGAGGTTGTGGAGGTGCAGCAGGCCTGAGAAAGCAGCTGGAAAGAAAAACAAACCAAGGTTTTTGTTAGCATATGATTTACAGAAGAAGTTTTCAGCTGCTCATCGTACATTTATTTTTATCATAGTGCACAGAAAATCCATAAAGCTCATGGATTTCAGGATTTTCCATGCGCTTTAAGATCTCAAAACCTTATGGTGCTTCCGTAAGCCTGACTTCAGGTTATTTACCTCTTTTGGCGTCCCGAGGGTTGCAGACTCTTGATTTTAACAACAGCCAGCATGTCAAAAACGAGTTGGGGACACCCAAAACGACAAGTGATGCTGAGGGGTCTTTAACCAAACGTCAACGTGACGACTTGGGAGTGAGAATGTGTTGTCCTGACATGATGCTAATCCATATCCGCTATCAAGCTAGCAATGAACCAAACTTTCTGTTTTGTGTTTAAGACACAAAATTTGCACTCCAGATGTCATTAATCAAGCTTACAGCTGTTGAAAAGCGGCAACAGAATCAGTTTGTCTTTGAAAATCTAAAGATATCGCCAACTATTTTACAGTATCAGAGTTCATCAGAACTTCAAATTTCCTTTATGTTTATAATGAGGAATCAACTTTACCAAAGCAACCCATAACTAATGGAAAAAAAAGGTAACTTCTCAGAACTACAGCTATCTCAGATACTTATTTATTTAAAAAAATAAAAATAAATAGAGTAATACTTTAAAAAGTGTTTTGGGAACTGTATTTAAACATCAGAAGTCCCCTCAGAGGCAGCTGCATCTTCTTAACCCACTGCAGTAGACAGACAGAAGACACCAGCTGACATTATTAGGTGAATCTGGTGACTCTCGCAGAGCTAATGAACTCCATAAAAGCTTCCAGACCCGCCGTCCTCCTTCAGCTGTGGCGATTCGTGGGCGTAATTGGACGGCGGAGGCTGTTTGTTGCTGCCCAGCAGCCTCTGGGCCCGCTTTGATCTTTTCAGAGCGGAAGAGAGGAGGAGAAGGAGGAAATGGGAGGAGAGAGGAGGGGATGCGGATCGTATTGAGGTGGATGAGTTTGGCAAGAAATAAAAGAATAAAAGATAAAAAAAAAGGGATGTACTGTAGTCAATTTTTAGATTAAAGTTATGTAAGACAGAAAAGAACATGAGGATGTTCTGCTGTCATTTGACTTATTTTTTCATTACAAAATAAAAAAAAGGATAAAAAATACAATAAAAAAAATAGCTTTAAATTCTGCTTTTTGTGGCATTTCAAGTTACACTTAGATGTTCATTCTTGTGATTTTGGCTTCAAAAGTGCCACACTAAAATACTTTCTTTTCTTCTTATACATGTGGGCTCTTAAAATGATTTATTTCCTTCTCTTCCCTGTTATTATCCACCCAAAAAATGCAAATTAAATTAATAAAAATAGATGGATTTACTCTCCGTCTGAATAAACAAAACCATTGTTCCCTAAAAACCCACAAATATCCGGCTAAATAATCCCAGATGAACGTCCCAATCCTACCAGCTTCTGTTCTTTTCTTTTGGGGATCTCTGATCTTTTTATTTTTTCATTCAATTCACTTGTAGTTTGATGAAAACAAATCAGACCACAAGTGATTGGCTGCTATGATCACTGAGGAGACATATTTGTCATTTTCTAATTTGTTTTCTGCTGAATTGGGGGGAGGGGGAGGGGCATAGAGCTAATTATTTACATGTGTTGTTTGAGGTTTGAGCAAAGCTACAAGGATTTCCCCTCCTAGCAGGAAGGCATCCATCTCTACAGCGATTTTCTTGTCGATGAAGCGGAAAACATTCAGAATAGATGATTAGTATAGTAATATTTTCAAATATTTTGATTGGAATGGAACTCGGGCAGCTGCAATGAGGCTTGAACTAAGGCAAATCTCAAATATCCTATTGGATCGTCACAAATAAAGATAAAAAAAAAAAAAAAACCTTTAGACAGTGAGGTTAAATGGTTAAATAATCACATAAAGAAGACTTTTAAGGTCTGTTTATTTATAAACTGATCTGACTCCTTTTTTTATACTTTTATTCTTTCTCCCTCATAGCTACATAGCCCTTGACATCACATTCCTAAAAATTGTATTTTGTGAGCTCAAATTATCACACAAATTGAACATGTGTGCTAAAGAAACAAACTTGTGCACATAAGTTAGTACCATAGCATTTTGCGCAATAAAATTAGTATATTTTGCACTCAAATTAGTGTATTGTGTGCATGTTAGTGTCTTATGTGCATATTAATCTTGTGTGCACAAACTGCCAACGTATGTGCCCAAAATGCTAAAATGTGCGCACAAAATGCTAACATGTTTGCACAAACTGTTAACTTGGGTGAAAAAAATACTAACTTGTTTGCACAAAATGCTGACTTGAGTGCACAAAATGCTAGCATGTTTGCAAAAAATGTTAACTTGGGTGCACAAAAACCTAACTTGAGTGCGAAAAAGGCTAGGATCTGTGCACAAAATGTTAACACGTGTGCACAATGTGTTAAATTATGCACGCAATTTTTCTATTTGGTCACACAAAATGCTAACAAATGCACATAAAATGCTGGCATGTTTGCACAAAATGCTAATCTGTGCATGCAAAATGCTAACAAGTTCACACAGTATGCTGGCATGTGTGCACAAAAAGCAAACTTGTGTGCAAAAAATGCTAACAAGTGAGCACATAATGCTAACTTGTTTGCATAAAATGTTAGCTTGTGCCCAAGTTGTGGACACAAATAAGAATATTATGCATAAAATACACTAATGTGTTTGCACAAAATGCTAACTTTTGTGCACAAACTGCTAATTTGAGGGAACAATTTATTTATTTATGTCAAAGTCCTTTCCAGGGCTCTGTACCGAGTCATAACTCCGTCTTTAGTTGTACTCTTAAAGTCTTTCTGAACGTTTTCTTGGGACAAACGCCGACATTTTTCTCTATCTTTGCAGTGTCTGCTCTTTTTCTTGTCTGCAAATGTCCTTGTTGGAATTCCATCCATCCATTTTCTAAACCCGCTTGATCCCCTTTGGGGTCATGGGGGTCACTGGAGCTTATCCCAGCTACTGTTGGGCGAAGGCGGGGTAGATTCTGGACGGTTCATCAGTTCATCTTTTGCTGCAAGTAACCAACCTGTGTTAAGTGCGTTCTTGACTATATATCTGAATATATTTCAAATAAATTGGTGGCGGTTGTTAACTAGTACAATCTGGTCTAAAAGGAAACATCTGGTCTGAATTAGATTAAATGGAATTTAAAGTTAGAAATTACTTGGATTACAGCCTAACTGTTGCTGCATTTATTCTTGTTTTCATTTTTCAGTGTTATCCACTGTGAATTGCTGCTTTAAAGTTACAAATTTAATTATCTTTTTAAACTCAAAAAACAAGTTAATCAACTAGAATATTTTTTTCTCCTCCTTTTTTCTTTTAATTTGAATCCAAAATATCTTCTTTGTCTTTATGAATCACACTTGTGGCTAAAAATAATTTTTTTTTTTTACATAAACAGGAAGCGGAAACTCTTTCTGGTCCAAAACTTTGATTATTTTAACGTCTCATCCGCAGTGTAAAGCAAGAATGTTTTCCGTTTTCGAGAAGAAGATGAGGGAATACGACAAGCTAACATGTGGTGGTCGCGAGCATGACAGTTGCATGAACAGAGTCTGCACAACACATGTTAAAAAATAAAAGCCCTGACTGTAAAGGCTGTACGGCTCTGAGCAGGGGAAATGTAAACAAAATCACAAGCATTTCATGATGTTTTCTATATTTCAAAAATATGGAGATAAAATAGTCTCAATTGATTTGTGTGAGCAGTTAGTTTTAAGCTGCTTTAATTTAAAGATGTACGTTTGTAAATTGTGTTTTGCATTTTTGTTTTGTCATTTTTGTATATGTGGATACACAACTGCAAGTGCAAAGAATTATCTATACATTGTAATGTATGAGTTACAAATCAGGAATTACACACACACAATTTTAAAGTTACACACAAACATACAGACACGAGATACAAATCAAGAATCACACACACACGATCCAAAGTTACACACAAATAGGAAAACACAAGGTACAAATCTAATTTATTTCAAATCGGATTAAACTATTTTCTCTCCATACTAATAGTGTAATCATCTTTTTAAAGTGTTTTTACGAGTTTTTCTACCTTTTATAAAACTTAAGTTATTATCACTACAAACAAAAGACAATAATATTCAAATAAAGAAATAATCAGATTTTTAAAAATATAGCAGCCTTTTTTGACACAAATTGAGAATTTTATGCTGTAAAATGGCATTAAAATGTTTTTACGCCACAAAAAAGCTTTTCTGTGTTTTTCTCTATGAACTAAACATCACTTTCTCAATGAACTAGAGCAGGAGTCTGCAACCATCAACACTTACAGAGCCATTCAAGTTCATTTTTCACAGACCAAAACCCAGCAGGAGCCCCAACGGCTCACTTCATCATTCAGAAAAATACGATTTTTATTTATGTCAATGCTGCCATTATGATAAGTAATAAATAACTTATTTTGTGTGAATAAAATATAAATATAAAGAAAGACTATCAATTTTGTTTCAAAATACGAAACAGTTCATAGCTTTTGACAGAGGTTCACATGATTTCCTTTCAAAATAAAAGACACCTCGTGTCACATAGAATCAGCTCAATGCTGCTATAATACTTACAGGTAGTTTAATGTCAGCAGTGATTAAAATATGTTTATTTTACCATTTGTGGTAGATCTCTGCTAAAAATGCAAAAATACAACAAAAAAATTAAATTGGAGCCAAATGTGACTATTTATCAACCCATAAGGCGCTCTTAAATATTGGTAAAAAAATATAAAATCCATTTTAGAATTCAGTCGCATTAATTCTGGTTGTGCTGTCTGACTTCCACTTGATTTTCTGTGGTACACAGCGGACAAAAATCTGATTTCTAAAATGTTTTTACTTCTATTTTTCTTTAACCAGAGAGCACAATGGATGGATAAAAGAGCTGCAGGTTGCAGACCCCTGAACTAGCGCGTAAAAGAACAGCATGATTGTTTCAGTGTGAGAGATGGTGCGGCGGAACTGTTACCTGTGTCTATTTGCTGCAGGTTGTTGCTGCTGAGATTGAGCACCTTGAGGTCTTTGGACAGCAGGAACTGTTTGGGCCTGAGATGTTTGATGCCGTTCCTGGACAGATCGATCTTATGCATTTCCGACGGCATCTCAGAGGGGATGTGGCTCAGATCTGAGAAGAAAAAAGAAAAGAAATTGGATCCTCAAGATGTTTTTTTTTTGTATAAAAGAGCGTAAAAAGTCACATTTGATACTATAGGTTTTTCAGTAAACGTCCATACAAAGACGTAGTGGCGTCTACTTGTTGACAGATTTACAGGTTTCTGTGCAGGTGTGTAAGACGTGTGAGCTCTGCATCTAGAGCTGGGAATTGAACATGTCTGGGTCTTATATGATTTCAAGATGTCCTGTGGGTTGTGTCTAACGTTTAACATTTTCAAGATGGAGCCAAGGTCGACAGCATGTTCAACAATATTTGAATGATGTGTCAATGGGGAGTTTTCCTTTCGTCTTACTTCCTTCCAGCCTCAGACACACATTTGTCTAAAAGCTATGCGAGCTGTAATGGATGCAACAGGCCAGAGTGTCTGATTCTGATAACAGAGACGTTATAAAGTTATTTTCTATGTGAGGAAACAGCAGCTGAGAGTTGCTGCAAACCTTCAAAGACAAATTTACCGTTTCTCCAAAAGAAATCGCTATAATTAAAATCTGTATATTTTGATCTGTCTTTATGTCAGACTTGTATATTCTATGTTGCAGATATATTTACTGACACTCACTGTATACTTAGCGCTAAAAAATGCTCGCAGACACTTTTACGAAGCAGATGTTGCAGTCTTTATGCGCCGTCTTTACTGCCACAGATGTTGCAGCCAGTTATCATAAAGTCCCGGGTGTTGTAAATCAGTTCCGGAGGGGTCTTAATTGCGCGCACATACGCATGAAGACAGCACACAAAGGAAAT
Organism: Oryzias javanicus; assembly: GCA_003999625.1. Lineage (NCBI taxonomy): Eukaryota > Metazoa > Chordata > Actinopteri > Beloniformes > Adrianichthyidae > Oryzias > Oryzias javanicus. The sequence goes on along the minus strand of CM012459.1, from coordinate 24,962,961 downwards.
GTAGAGACTATTGTTCTCTGATGGGAATGAATCAGCAGCAGCTGAGAGGCTCGTAAAACGCTGGAAGAAGCTATGCTTCAGGAGACATGTTGGCTGCTTCTTGAAGGCCATCGGTCAACTGGAACTCCAGCCATTTTTGTGAGCAGATTTCCTAAAGCCCTACAACTTCCTGAAGAAAGATTTCGATCACCCAACTTCAGTTTATTAAGCATTATCTGCAAATTAAGCTGTGATTAAAAGGATTTTTTGCGATACGAGTTAAAAGTTTCAATTTGAAAAAAAAAAAAAGGAAACAAAAAACGCAATGTTCCTCATTTATCAATATTTGTGTTAACTGATTTTACTAATACCCATTTTGAGAGGAACACAGTGCTGTGTCAAAATGTTAGGTTGGGTGTTATTGTAAATATGCTAACGAGGCTAATGCGTAGCTGTACATGTTGCAACCAATGTGAGTAGTAGCAAGTATTATGCATATGCTAACGCGGCTAACAGGGATTTTTTTTTTTTTTTTTTTTTTTACATGTTACTACCAAGGTCCCGAATTAGCGTAATCACAGTAACATTTGTTTTTAATGTATCAGTCTATTTTTTATGTGTTGTGAACAAGGTTGGAAGTGACAGGTAATGTGAAGTTGTAGCGATTTCTGATTTTTTTGATCCTTGTTAAGCACAAAGTTGGGCGTTAGCATCGTCACAGTAACGTTTGTTTTAGTGCTATAAGCTGATTTTTTTTAAGTATTGGGAATACAGCTACTGTATATCTGCTAATGCAGCTAATATATAGAAGTGTTCTTAAAAAAATATATATTACTTACAAGGTTGAGATTGAAGTGGTCAAAGTCATGTTTTTTCTATGTAAAACAAACAAAGTTGGGAGTTACAGATATTTTTTACTTGCTAACGCGGCTAATATGTAGCAATGTCAGATATTGGTTTTGTTTTACATATTAATGGGAGTTAGTATGTCCTCAATAATGTTTGTTTTATTGCCATTAGTCTGTTTTTTACATGTTGCAAAAAAGGTTGGGAGTTCCAGGTTTTTTATCAAGTAACGCAGATAATGTGTAGCGATGTCTGACTTTATTTTTATGTCTAACTAACAAAATTGGGAGCTAGCGTAGTCACAATAACTTTTGCTTTAGCAGCGTCAGCCTGATTTTTAGCATGATGCAAACAAGGTTGGGCATTACAGGTAGGCTATTAGAAATACGCTAACGCGGCTAATGTGTAACAGTGTCAAACTTTTTCTTTGTGAGGCACTAACAAGGTTCAGAGTTAGCATAGTCACAGTAATGTATATTTTACGGGATTCATCTGTTTCTTTAGGTGTTAGAAACAATGTAGAGTCTATTGTAAATACGCTAACATGTAGCAGTGTTGGACTGTGCGTGTTTCTCTTTTTTGTGTGTGTTACTAGTAAATAATAGCGGTGTAATTGTTTTAGCGGTGGGCCATTAGTCTATTTTCTTGCTTGGTGCAAACAAAACTGGGAGTTACAGATATTGTTTATCTGCTAACGCGGCTAATGCGTAACAGTGTCAGACGTTGGTTTGTGCTACTTTTCATGCAGGATTGGGAGTTAGCATAGCCGTAGCTAATATGCAGCAGTCTCAGACTTTAGTTTTTACATCTAACTTACAAGGTTGGGAGTAAGCGAGCTTACAGTAACATTTGTTTAATGGTGTCAGTCAGATTAGAGTGATGCAAACAAGGTTGGGAGTAACAGGTAGGAATTTGCTAACACGGCTAATGTGTAGCGATTTCAAAGTTTTTTGTGTCACTAGCAAGGTTCTGAGTTAGCACAATTACAATAACAACTGTTATCAACCATTCTGACTGTATTTTTTTACATGTTAGAAACAAGGTTGGGAGTTACGGATAATTTGAATAATTCTTCTAATGGGGCTAACATGTAGCGTATTAAAAACTAGACTTACTGTGAACACAGTCAATGTTTGAATGACTGATTATTATTGCTTCTCTGACACTCTTGTTTGTATGCTCCAATGACTCTTATTAGTTCAGCTGCGCTTAATCATATTTCTTAATTTTGTCTAAAAATAAGACATTGACAGTGTGCTTTATAATCTGGTGTGCCCTTTAGTGCTAAAATACAGTAGTAATCGTGCTTCCTACCTCACATTTAACAGCTTCTTTAGTGGTTTTCAATGAGAAATATCTTTTATTTGGATAGTAGTAAAGCCTTATCAGTCAGGGGCTCAAAGGAAAAACCATTTAGGAGAGCAAAAGGGAGATAATATGTCAAGAAAACTAAGCCTTCCCATGTTGGACTGCATTTCTGCTGAACCTGCTGGACTCATTACTCAAAGGAACATCTGTTCCCCTTGAATTTCTCTGTCCAAAATGAGAAAAAAAAAAAAAAAAAAAAACACGCTGCAAATCTATTATTTGTTAAAAAAAAAAAAGAAGAGTTTTTTTGTTTTCATAAAAACCTGTCACATTAATCATATTATTCAGACTTTATATGGCGGTAAAAAACTATATTACAGACAATAAAACCATATTTCTGCTCTCAATCTTTCTGCAACATATAGAATCCACTTCCCGCTTTAGCACTTTGTGCTGATTCCATTTATGATTAATTTGGTGTGCAAGCGATTAATCTGGATGCATTACACTGTCAGGTTGCAAAAAAACATGTGGAGTGAGTTACACATTTCTGCAGGCCTCACCCCAATCGATTATCTTTGAGTTATGGTGTCATTAGAGCTTCCAGAAACTTGGAAACCTGATTCCACTTTGGAGAAGGTGTTGGATTAAGCTCCATGATGTTAGGAAATGAGCATTTATTATTTTGTTCTTGCAAAACTAATATTATTTTGCTGCAATTGGCTTTATATCTCATAGTATCTTACTTTTGGATTTGTTTCTTGGTTACTGCATGTCCTTCAAAGTAAAAGGAGTCTTGAAGTGCATAATGTGACATTTTTAAGTGTTTTTAATTTTTCTGCTGGTGTTTTTCCAAGATACCTCTTGATCTTTTTTGAAAAAAAAAAAAAAAAATGATAAACAACTTTTTATTTTGGATCTTGTGTTTGACACTTTAATCTGTCAAACTCCAAATAAAAATGCTTTTTATCAATATGAAGGTTGAAAACTTGACTTTTTCATTTAAGAGAAAAAAGGATATACACAATTTTAACTTTGGGTCTTGTATTTAACTCTATAATTTTTCAAAGTCAAATTAAAAACGCTTTTATTTTTTTGAAAAAAAAAAAAGAAATTGGTTTTTTTTTTTATTTATTCTGGTGTCTCAATTTGACATCTTAAGACATGAAAAACAAGAGATACAAATGTATTTATTTTTCATCTTAATCTGCCAAACAAATTAAATAAACTTTATTTTATAAAATTGTAAATTTTATAGCTTTTTCATTGTGATGTGTCAATATGACAGTTGAAGACCTCACATTTTTAAGAAAAACAGAGAAAAATTCTAATATGTTTATTCTTATTTTTTTTGCTTTAATCTGTAATCTGGCAAACTCAGATTAAAAATGTTTTCATTTTGTTAAGTAGACAGCTGGGTTTTAATAAACAGGACCATAACTCATTAAGACTTGTGTTCCTTCCACCATAGTTTCACTCAACTTTTAGATTTTTACCTTTCAGATTATCCATTTTTGCTTTGACCAGCTCACTAGAACTCCATTTTTTTTATTTTAAATTATGCAGATTTAAAGTTTCGCTTACAATTTGCTACATTTGTTACGCATAAGCCTCATACCCCCTCTGAGAACTGAGTTAAATTAGCTGCGGTTTACCTAAAAAAATGAAACAAAAAAACCAACCCACAAACCAGAAGAAAAAAGAACATTTAAAACATGGGGAGAAGAAAAATGCAGATGGGATTAAAGGGAGTTTTATGGTAGAAATATGTTTCCAATCATGTCGATGGGAACAAAGTTTGGTTGGCTCCCCTGCTGTTCTTGAGATTTTTAATTCTCAAAACTTTTTCCACTGTTTTGGGGTCTCAAAAAAAGCGAATAAAGTCATTTTTAGGTCGGGTAGTCTTTAGGTCAGCCATAAAGTGTCATACTCATGAACATTGATGGATCAGCATATCCAATTTGTTCACCTACGATGGAGTCTGCAAAACCTCTGCGCTAGTTTTTTTTTGCCTTTTTCTTGGACGGTGCATGCTGGGAAAACACATCTCCCACTTCTGACTTCCATCCCATTGAAAAGGTTAATGACTGAGAAAATTGGCTTTGCATCGGGGAGCTCCAAACTTCGCCAACAAAAAGTAGTTAAGGAACATTTTTTTTAATGGATGAGGGCAAAAGCATGCCATAAAGTTTCATGTAGTATTATTACACTTATTTTGATGAGTTTTGAGGGTCCGTGTGGTCGTTTTCTAATACGTGGAAATCCATGACTTTTCAAGTCTCTACATGTGAGCATTGTAAGGTTAAGAACTCAGATTTATATCATTTAGTCCACATAAGGAATTCCAGGCCTTTAAAAGCTGACCTTGGTAAAGTCCCTCCATTTGTGTGTATAAAGCTGAGACCTAATGGAGAAAGTCGGCGTGGAATTATGGGTATTTCCGAGCTAAAGCTTGAAGGATAACTCGAGATCTTTTGGGTAAGCACAGGTCATGGTGTCAGGGAAGGTTTATGGAAGGATGGTATAAATTAAAGTTAACATCCTTAGTCATGACTGGCCTCAGGGGTGGATACGGGATATCTGGAGGGAAAAATGGGCAAACCTGAATGGGACGAAAATGAAGATCGTAGACCGTTTTCTCACGAGAATGCTGCGGGTGACATTACAAATATTTCACGATACACTAGCCACACACATGACAATCGACCATTTCATTTTCATGATGTACCTTGAGGTAAACTTAAAGGAACTGTAAGACACACCTGTACTTCTCTAAAGATGCGGCCGCTTCTGTCTATGACCCTCCATTGGCCTAGACAGCCCAAAAACCCATAGCACCTATAGAGGGGGATGTCACTCAGGCTCACCATTTCATTACTGCTATGATATTCTCTGTGAACAACCATTTACGACATTTTTATTTAAAAAAACCTAAGAACTGAATCCCTCCTTATTACATTTTGGGTTTTAGAATTCCCTGTTGTTTTTAAAGGAAAAGTGTTAAACACCAGGGATGTTGTCCTACATGTTTTCCAACTAAGCTGCTATTGTGGCTTCTTTTCGGTAAAAAAAACCCACTTGATTCGTGTAATCAATTGTAGATAATGCTACGGTCATTATACAGCTGCCACTGCCTGATGGGAAGGCATCGGCAGAATCTTTAAGATTTTGTGCTGGTGCTGGATTTTTTGGAAAACCGTTGGCATGTTTATAATTGTAGACGTGGCAGTCTGGCTGCGGTCAGGCAGCAGTCAGGCTGCAGTCAATTGGCAATTAGGAGGCAGTCAATCGGCATTGCGGCGGCATCAGGCATGCCGTCGGTGGCAGTCAACCGGCAGGTGTGGCCAGCGCAGTCCGGGCGGCAGTCAGGCTGTACTTGGGTCAGTCTGAGGCACAGTCTGCTCAGGCTGCAGTCAAGTTGCAGTCAAGTCAGAGCGGGCCAGTCTGTAGGCTGCAGAGCTCAGTCGGCGGCCAGTCAGGCTGGTGGCAGTCAGGCAGCAGTCAGACAGCAGATGTAATTGTTTTAGATCCTGATGATGTTTTCCCAGTCTGACTGCGCACTGCCTAGTCACTCAGAAATAATTACAAAAAAATAGAAAATTACAATAAAGTTTTGACATTGTGATAAAAAAATAAGAAAACGTAGGTGCTTATTAATATTTTAATTGTGGGATGGCTGGTGTTGCCAGGTTGCTTCTTCTTTTTCCAGACAGCACCCGTTTTAAACATTACAAAAAGTTGTTTTACTTGCAAGAAGTTTCAAGGTAATTTGCCAACTAAAATTTATAAGAAAAGCAAATTAAAGAGTTTGGGAGCCCTGTCCAGTGTAAAAACAAGAAAAATGAAGGGAAAAAAACAAAAACGTGGGATAGTTGTGTTTCTCCAGCTTCAATTTCTAAAACTTGAATGCAGAACTGATTAGAATGAACAAACCTTTGACTGTGATCCCATTAAATTACAAAATCAACAGGTTTCGACATTGGCTTGGGAATGCATAAAAACTGGGAGGTATTGATAATATCATATCATGTTTTCTCTGGTGAAACGTGCCCAGAAACAAGCCCCCTGGCCTTTCTTTGTCTTGCATTACCTCATTTCAACCCAAAATCGCTGCTCGCCAAAGTCATCCGTTCACATCTGGTAAAAGTTTACTTTGCAAGGCAGACTAGATGCAAGCTGAGAAGGTGCACAAGCGTAGTAAAAATAATCTACCTGAGATCGACATTTCACAGCGGTAACACCGTCTACGCTGAGACAAAAGTGCAAAAACTTGAAGGAAGAAGAACTGCAGCGTTCAGCACGACTTAAAAGTTTATCCCAAAAGTGCAGAAAGCATAACGACAGGAAGCAGAGCAGCATCAGTGCATCATTTATGGATGGGGAGGAATGAAAGGGATGATAAAAAACAGAAGGGCCTTATAGCGGTTAAGATAAAGCGCTGATTCAAAATCAGAGCAGAGGAGAAAATAAGTGGAAAAAACTTGGGGGGACAGACACTGCATTGTGTGATTCTGACTCAATGAAGAGGTTCTTCTTTGTTCTGAGATGAATCTTTAATCATAGTGACATTCACGCTTACATTTAGGAGAGAAACACAAAATTGAAACTTTCCTTTAACTGTAAAGCCACGTCCGTGCCGGGCTCTGCAACACGCGTTAAAGCGACCACGTCCAGTGAAAAGTCTGTCTACACACCTAAACGTACCCTCAAAACTCTCATGTTCACATTTTGCTACACTCTTGTTTAAGACCGTTTTTGAGTTCTACATACAAAACGCATGGCCATTAAACTCACGTTGAAAATTAAACCGTTTCAGACTGAGCCTTTTCCAACTGTAGGTGGTGGATTTAGGCAAGTAAACAGTAAGGGTGTGTATTGGGAAGAGCCTGGTGATATGATCCTGATATGTGTCTAATGATACTCTACTTATCCTGATATATCACAAGACTGTCCCAGAACAATTTCTCCCTTTTTTTTATTAAGCGTAACTCTACCCGGATATTAATACGTCTCTTATTGCAATAAAATAGTAAAATTCATTTGATTTAATTATCACAACATCGCAACTATAGACTTTATTGTTGTTGTTCTGGTCACAATGTAGAGCTAATCAAAGAAGCTCGGTGTGCTGTGCTGTGCTGCCAACTAGCAGTCAGAAAACAAGGTAAGACGCTGTAGGACACTCATAAATAAATAATAAAAAATCGATACAAGTATCTCCAAGCGAAATATTGTGATATATCACAGAATCAATTTTTTCCCTACATCCCTAGTAAAGAATAGAAAATAATAAGAAGCACCTCCCCCACTTGTCCAGTGTGAACAACATATGCTAAACTCACGATTAGAATCCACTTTTAACATTTACTTCAACGCCACCTGCTCAGTGTGAACTTAACATAAATCCAACACCACCAAAGAATTGATAGAAAACTCTCTTTTTTAAATTATTATAATTATTTTTTTTTTAATTCAAGTAGTCATTTAAAAAAGTAAATAACAATAGTTGAGTTAACCTCACCCAAAATTTTTAAAAACCAGCAAAACATATTTCCCACCAAAACGTTAATTGAGATTTTATGGAGGCAGCCATTTTGAAATAACCACAAAACTTCCCTCTACTGCCCCTACTGGAATGAAGATAAACTACAGGACAGAAAACAGACCAAATTACATGCAATTGGTATTTAAGGAATATTTGGATAATAACGAGATTAGGATATCATGTCTGTATAAAATGTTATGAATAGTTATATAGGACCAATCAAAGATATAAAGGCTGTAACTGCATAAATGTTATTAGTTTTTTCCTATTTCTTTTCCTTCTAAAGCTATGTAGACCTAAAAATTTATTACAAAGTCGTTTCACAATAAAGCAGCTTTGTCCAGACACACCAAACTAAAGCCAAATCAAACATATTTATAAGATTTGATCAAATTTGGAGAATAAAACTTTAAAATACATCTCTGATATGAAATGTAACAAAATATGGAGTAATAAGGCTGAAGTTTTTCGCCAAAAGCTGCTGTAAAAGTTTAAACAGACAGAGCATAAGCAGCTCTTTTCCTTCCTTCTTGAAGCAAATTCAAGCAAAACAAACATTCTGCTCACTGTCTGGCTGCAACCAAAACATTACGCAGGCATTTTTTAAACTTTGGGATCAAAGTTTCTCTGGATAAGTAAGCCCAGGCCAGAGTGGAGTGCAATACAATTTTTCAGCATTTTCTCATGATGGAGTACAAATATAAAGCAAATGAAGCTTAAAATTAATTTCTAAGAAATAAGATATATCCTACAAAACGACACAGTTATAATCATAATTAGAAAACCAATGGGAACGCTTTTAAAATAGCTCAATAGATGATCAAACTGGGTCTTTAAGAACAAAAGTATCTATAGAATCCTGAAAGCATGAGAGAAAAGCGGAAAAGATACTCAATGGAGGTCCTGACTGCTGATAGGTTGTTGGTTTTATTCAAATTAGGACATTTGGTGACTCACTTTTGTTGCTGCAGTCCATCCGAGGCTGCGGAAAGTAGTGCGCTCTGCACAAGGACATGGCCTCCGGCTTCTTTTTTATTGGTGGGATCTTCGCTGGTGGATCTTCTCCGCCCTCCACTTGAGCTTCCTCTGCACACAGCAGATCCACCTTAAGCGTTTTCAACTTCTCGCCCTTCAGCGAAGCCGGCTCTGCACACTTTGCGTAGTTTCCCAGGTTGCGGTTGCTAGGCACCTGCAGGGTCCTGACCAGACTGTCCAGAGGACACTGGCAGCTCCAGGGGTTGTCGTAGATACGGAGGTAGTTGAGGCGTGGCATGGGGAGCAGGACCTCCTCGGAGACCGATTTCAGGTTGTTATGCTGGAGGAGCAGGATCTTGAGTCTGGAGAGGCCGCTGAAGGCGTTATCCTCCACCATGAAGATGGCGTTTTGCTGGAGATCCAAGGTCTTTAGCTGAGGGAAGTTGGCAAACATGTTGTCCCTCAAAACCTGGTGGGAGGAGCATAAACAATTGGTTTTGTAGACTTTATTATTTAGTTATTTAGTGACACTTTTTTCTTGCCATATTTTCTAAATCAGTTTCTTCTCATTTTGTGCGCTTTGATGTTGTTAGAACCCCGTAAGGCAAAGTAAAACCAATAAAATCTTCTAAAATTTAATTTTTCACAAAGTAAAAACAATCTAAGTATAACAGGAATCAAAATATTACACAAATTCTAACAAAATAAGAGGAAATTAAAGCATGGCCATCAGTGGCTACCTGCTCCTGCCGCTACACACCCCTAACGCTCTGTTCTTAGTCAGAGCTACACGTGATGAATACACTAAAAAAAAGACTTCTTTCAAAATGGAGGCTTTCTGTTAATTTGATCTCCATAGTAACCATTTAATTTTTTGGTCGCCTGGAGGGGACAAACATGTCTATGTATTTTTAGAAGAATTGCCAAAACTAAATTTTTGGATTTCCTTGGCAACGGACGTTTTTTGCTAACCACGCCCACATTTCTAATGAAATCATAATGGAAGTCATATCGCCTCGTTCAACTTGATCCAACGATTCATGAATTACATTTTTATAATATTCTGATGGTAAAATTTGCTGCGAAACGCCACCATTGCAACCTAGCTATGCTAATGTTGCTAAAAATCAACAAACTGTAAAACCAATATTTTTTCTCAAGTAGCTTCGTAATGATGCTCAAGTAGTTAGGAGGCGATAAATCGAAATTAGAGGAGTTTTAATTTGTATCTGGCACTAAAGTTATTTAGGGGGGTCAAGTTGGCTGCCTTTTTCCAAAAGTCAACAAAACTTAAATTGTAGACGTAACCTGGTGGCATGTTTGAAATTTTGTGAAAATCGTTAGAGCAGAAGTTCTCTTTATTGTCGAAAAAAAGTAAATATTGGCAAATTTTACACTTTGCTACAAAATATCCCCCAAGCCATAGGTCCTGTGGCCATCCCATAATGATCTTCAAACTTCCTTTGGTGTGTGCAAAATTTGTTAAGTTCTAGTTTATGTGGCGGAGACAAAGTTTTTGCTCAAATACACAGTGAAAAATGATAAAATGCAAAAACAAACATTGTTCTTGCAATCATGGACAAAACATTACGTTCTTAAAACAGGATAAGCTTAACGTTTTGCTCTTTGTTTTATCTTTAATAATGACAAAAATTACAAAAAAAATCTGTAAACTTTATCAATAAATTCATGCTTCCACTTTATGAGTGAGTTCTTAAATGACAAGTGGAAAAAATATATATTTTTTTTGGTCAGTACTTCCATTTATTCATTTCTATGTTGTTTATTTGTTACAAAATAGCCAGTGAACCTGTCAATTGTCTATTAGTCTATGAAAAGTCAACATGTTGTGCTGCCTCTGAAACTCGAGAAATTCTAAATAAAGGCATAATTAGTCCATTTCTAATGAAGCTATTAAAACTGATGAGAAAAACAGGGTAGGGTGTCTTTGTAAATAAAAGTTTATAAAGTTCTGTGGCTTTAAAGCTCAGACCGCAGCTGTAAACCAAACACCTTTTACATGATCTCGCCCGGAATCATCAAAACGTGTCATTAAACTAGTTCGTCTGTTAGCCATAACTCTAATGTCTGCGCTTTGATGAATCCATAAGTAATCCTCTTTATCTATTAACGTAGAGACAAAAGCACTTTGTATGGATTCATTCACCACCTGTTGCACACACGTGTTGCAGGGCATGACTGTCTGCTCCGACCTCCAGAGCATCAAAAACCAAAACGAGGCCAGGTTTACATTCAGGCCCAGATTAACTCGGAGGTAATTGAGGCCTCATTAGTTGCTGCGAAACTTGCAGTAAACATCCTCAGGAAATGTTCCTTTTCCATTTTTTGCAAACAGATTTGTCTGTGCAGACGACAGTAAATCATCTCTGTGATGTGGTGGTCTCTACGTCTCAGCTGTCACGTTTCATGAAGACTGAGAAAGTCTTTCTAATAAAGACTGACATCTCGCCTGAGCAAGAAAAAGTTCACAGAAAGTATTTCAAGTGTGTTTTTTTTATAAAACGAGTTCAATAGAAGATTCACAACCTCAACAGAAGTCTACCTCCAAAAACAAGAAGCTTTTTGTGGTTCTATTAGTACAAAGGATTACTCCAGGACTGTGTATTGAGTCTGGCGATACAATACGTACTACAGTACATTTTAAGATATATACCAATACTATGGCAGAGACAATATATCACATTTTTTGAAAGAGTATCAATACAATATCAACACAAAAATTGTTCACACTTTATAAAAGGATTCTAGTTATGACGTTGACAACTATTAGCAATGTGTTTATGAACCTTTGTAGGACATTAAAGGCCAAATCCAAATTCCCCTACTCCTCCAATTGTAGGGGCATTTGAAGCTAAAGTGGTCTCCAAACATTTTCTTTTTTTTTTAGTGACTTGGGGCTTGAAATCCGTTTGCTAGTAGGATGTTCTGTGTCGTGCTATTCCGCAGAGGAGAAACACATTTCTTCACATGTGCTCTGAAGCACAGAAGTTTACATTTCAATGCAAGTCATGACTTTTTGTTTTAGCTTGACTCTTTAAAGTTATTAAACCAATTTTATGTATTTCCGAGGACTGGCAGCTAACGTAGATGACTAGCAACCATTGACGACGTCATCGAGTGTTACAGCGTAGAACTTTGAAGACACAATTTTTCTGTATTTCTTCGTTTGGAGGGCTAAGTGTAGGGGTAAGGATGAATTCGGATTTGACCTGATAGTACATCTCATTTACACCTTTCTAACATGAATAAGGCATCTAACTGTGCTAACTGTACACTGGATTGGAAATGGTTTATTTCAAGCAACAAAAGCAAGAATAATGTATAAGCAAGACAATGAGTCACGCGAGACTAATGAGAAAATAGCTACCACAAGATGGTTCTTGCAAGAGGTGGGACCAAGTCATTGCTTTGAAAATGACTATTAAGTCTCAAGTCTTCGTCCTGAAGTCAAAGTCAAGTCCCAAGTCTGGAGTTGAGTCACAAGTCCTACTTTTATCGTTTCAAGTCATTACAAGTCATTTCGTTGACAGAGTAATATTCATACAGAACGGGTGTGCTTTTAATAACTGTATTTGTTTATCAAGTCAGAGTCAAGTCATGAGTTATGGATGTTAAAGCCCGAGTCAAATCCCAGATCAAAAGCAGTTAAGTCAGAGTAGAGTCACTAGTTAGGATCAACAAGTCTCAAGTCAAGTCACAAATCCTACTATTAAAGTTTTAAGTTCTTTCAAGTCATTTCAACGGCAGAGTAATATTATTTGCACAGACTGTGTGTGCTTTTAATAACTGTATTTATTTATCAATGTCTTTCCGGGTTAGAGGGCTAAAGTCAGCCCGAGTGAAGTCACGAGTCTGAAAATCCAAGTCAAGTCTAAAGTCATCAAATTCAAATTTAAGTCATGTGACTCAAGCCTCCACCTCTGGTTCTTGCAAGATTTTCTTGTTTTAGTGCAGTTATTGAAAAAGGCCTGGTGTGCTGCCAACTAGTGGTCAGGAGTTTAAGTGTAAGACAAAAGGAAGACGTTTGCTTTGAAATATTCAATTAAAAAAATGTCAATAGTATTTGAAGTTGAAACCAGGATTGACAAATAAAAAACTTAAAATGTTCAATTTATTCATTCTTTTCTAGCACCCCTGCTGACATTTTAATTACCTTAAACTTGTTTCTAGCGAGTAGGAGGTGTTGAATATCTCTGGGCCAATTTGGCATCACAGAGGACAGCTGCCTGCCCTGGCAGTCCAGGTACTTCTCCCCCGCCTCCGTGTATTCCGTACACTCCTGAGTTTGACGCCTCATGACCCCAGCTCTGTTTCTGCCCCGCACTTTCCCCTTCAGTTTGCCCGCTGGGCCCCTCTCCCCATCCTTTGACCGCGGGCCTTTCCGGGGTTCAGCCGAGCAGATGAGCATCAGCAGCAGGAGGGGGGTGATGACGCGCATGTTGAGGGGGCGGAGTTAGAGGCTGCCGGAGGGTTGAAGTGAAGGGACACAGGAGGCTGGTCAAACCTGCGGGTATGAAGGAAAAATAACCAGTGAAAACAGAATCCCTTCAAGTGAATTAGGTTTTTTTTGTATTTTACTTCTATGCTATAATTCATTTGGTTGGAAAGTACAGACATTTAAAGACCCACTCCAGTCATCTTTTGATCTATTTTCAAAGCGTTCTCAGTTGTCTTTAATCATCATTGTTACATTTTTAGCCCAAAAAAAAAAAGGGTTGTTTTCTGGGACATAGTCACAGCAGAGCAGTAGTAATTCATTAGAAATTCTCTTCTGACTTGTAGGCGGAGCAAACTCGCCCCCACTTCCCCTCCTTGTTTACACGCTAATAGCTAGCTTAACGCTGCTCACATTAACAACATTAACGGTGAAACAAAAATTAAAATCATACCATTCACTATTTATTTCTAACTCGTCATGTATATGAAATTAATAACTTTACTTGTTTTTGCTTTAATTTAATAAAGATTTACAACAGTACACTATCTTGTTTTGATCTTTTCGTTTTGCTCTTGCCTTTTTTTTTTTTTTGTTTCAGGGAACCTGACCTGTGAAATGCTGTATATTTTACTTGTGTTATGTTATTTTAGAGGTTAAAACTCAATAGGAATTTGAGTTGGAAAAGAAATTAAATCAAAAACCTTTTTTTTTTATGAGGCATTTTTTCCTCAGAGCAGCAGGAGTTCATTAAACATTTTCCTCTGAGTTTTGGAGGGGACTTTTTGCACACAAGCTAATTCTCCCATCAGCCCTTTGTTTACGCTCTCTCCCGTTAGCTTATAGCATCTCGCAAGCCCAAGCTAACATTAGCGTAGCAGAAAAAAACAGTACTAGAGCTATCCAGTTGTACAATTTTGAGTCAGATGCCAGCTCAGATGAGGAAAACAAAGACGTACATGGATCTATTTAAATGCAAGTGGATGCAGACAAATAACTTCTGTAACTTTAGTCGCATTTGTTGCAAAGAGATTACGCTTGGAGGGCCACAAGCTTCCAATATTTTCGAAGACAATGCTTTGCTTGCTTTTCTTTTTTTTTTTTTTAAAGATTGTGACTTCATCTGAATATATTACACCTTTCACATAAATAAAACTGTAAAATGCATTTTATTTAATGATCAGAACATTAATAACTACAACTGTATCTCATATTAAAGTTGCTTTTAACCAAGCACGATGAGGTGATTTTCTTTAGGTATTTTAAGACACTTTTTCAACACTCTCACTCATTCATTCATGAGCCACAAAGAACCAAAATCTGCATTTTTATATAGAACCAAGTTGTATATGTCTCATCACTATCGCTATGTAACAACAACAACAACAACCAGATCATGAACAACACAAGTACTAACATATTTTGTGTATTGGTGTGTAAAGCTGCTCAAAGAAACTCTGTGTGCTATGCTGCCACCTAATGGTTGGGGGTTTAATTGGAAAACATAAGTAAGACGCTGAACTACATGTTTGCTTCTAAGTAATTAAATAAATATCGCTTTGGCATCATTTTAAATCCATACAAAAATCGTCAAAGTATCGCGATATTTCACTGAATCAATATTTTCTTACACCCCTATTCAGAAATGCAAATTTAACTCTCATTTATTTTATTGATGACATCATCGTAAAAAAATGCCACAAGAAAACGCTAAAAACACAATTTTCATCAGAGCGGGTCTTTAAAACTAAATTACATTAGTGGAGAAAAAAGGCAATGCTGAGAATTGTAGTTCAACGGGATCGCTGTGTTAATGGGTACAGCAGATGCTGCACATATTTGTTCAGGTGGTTTGTTGAAAGATGTCTGAAATGTCAACAAGGCGCATGTTGAAGGAATTACAGGAGATTTACCCAGAGCGGAACGGGGACTGAACGAACAACAACAAGAGATGGGATTTGCTGGAGAAGCCATGGGTCACATTGTTACTTATAACACTATTTAATTTGTCCAACTTCAACCAAATCAACCTTGATAGATTTTAGTCGTTGGAGCATTTGTTAATTCCTGAAAGCACTTAGTGACCTTTGGAACACCTCTTACAAAGATATAGAGAAGAAAAAAAAACTCAACAGTCTATTTTTCTCTGTTCTGCAGCTTCTGTTTTTCCGTACAATGATACTTGAAACTTGTAATGTCCAAAATTAGGGCTATTTGATTTTTTTGGCTGTAGATCCTTTGAGAGATCAGATGAAACAGCCTAAAAACCCTCAGAAAGACACAGACTGACAGTGCCAGACCAAAGCCCTCCTTCTGTTTCCCAGTTTGGAACAGTGGGGTGATGGTTTTATTCCACTGTGAATAACAGACTGAGCACGTATCATTACACAGTTTCCTTTTCATTCAGCCTTGTTCTTTGAGTTTGTTCGACTGCATTTTTCTTCCTCTAAAAAGGCATTAATATTAATCACAAAATTCTAATTAAATGCAATTTATTGGCAACTGCAGTTAAATGCAGCCATACTATTTGAAAATGTGTGTGGTATCAATCTTTTTATAATAGCTCATTTGGTTAAGTGGGTCCTAGGGCAAGACCCTTAATGCTACTGCCTAACTGTGTAGCCACAAAGGAGGCTTCAGTCTGGGTCTCCTTGTGCCGGTCCCCAGCCCGGTTAGAATACAGAGTTGTGTCAGGAAGTAAAAAAAAAAAAAAAATCTCTGTCAAACCACCTGCTTGCTGTGGTGACCCTTGAAGATATATGCGGAAAGATGAACAACAACATCAATCTTTTGATTGCCTCAAGGTTTTCGTTACTGTTCCCAAACCTCTTTCTTCAATCAGAAAGTAGAAAATTTAGTAGAAAAAGATTTGTTTGTGAAATGTGACTGATCCATACCAGGAATAGAACTGATTGTTGTTTGCGTTTCTTTGTTACATATTAGTTCTATTTTTTCCACAATCTTTTACAGCTTTTACACTGAAATAACCTTTTTCATGCAAAATCAACTCTTTTGAGAGTTGAAGTGTATTACAATGTTAATTCTTTGTGTAAAATAAATTGTATTTTGCTCTATTCATGCATCCTGTAACCCCTTTTGTTACTCTATAGGGACGTTTAAATTAAAAGTGGGTTCATCTGAACCCCACAATACAACGTGAAATTTTTTTAAATGATTTTTTTACCTTCAATGGTGTGTGAGAAATATATGAAATTCTGTTTCCCTTTGTCATAGGAGGGATCACACATCATATAATCAATATAAGCGTGGGGTCATCTGGACCCCATAAGAGAGCACAAGGGCTAAAATCCAGCTCTCTAAGTACCAGATGCTCCCAATCCATAAAAAATAAGCAGGTCCTCACATTGTGATGTCACAAAGTAGGGAACAGCCCCTTCTAGGAAGAGTTGCCAGCATCTCCCCCAGGGTAGCACACACTCACTGGAGCTTGCAGTATTCGGAAAATTGCTTAAAATAAGGCGTATATCATTAA
Organism: Oryzias javanicus; assembly: GCA_003999625.1. Classification (NCBI taxonomy): domain Eukaryota; kingdom Metazoa; phylum Chordata; class Actinopteri; order Beloniformes; family Adrianichthyidae; genus Oryzias; species Oryzias javanicus. The sequence goes on along the minus strand of CM012459.1, from coordinate 24,946,359 downwards.
AAATGTGTTCTTTAGTGGGCCAAGGGCATTATACTATCATACATATGGATATAGTTTACCCTGAAAGGCTTGGAACAGCATGATATGGGTCCTTTACGTTTAGACAAAGGCAACAATCTACGTCTGGTAAAAATTATTTTTATTTGGAAAGTTGACATCATTTCAGGGGTTAGTTACACTAATCACTGAGGCTCTACCTCCTTTGAACTAGCAAAGGTTGCTAATTAGTTTGGTTCCGCTGAGTGAGTGAGCGGCATCAGCTGTAGTCGATTAACACCAGATTTAACTTTTTTGCTGAAGCTTCAGACGCTTTCATGAGGTTGTAAAGACTTGTTTTCATCTGTCTGGAACTGGAAACTGTCTGTGGGGCTGTGATCTGTGAGCCACCAGGTCTTAACCAGGTTCATAAACGTCTGGTCGTCACCTGCTGAAGAGCTTCTATGACGATTGCACCAAACTGTTGATTTTGAAGATGTCTGTTCTTTGATATGAACATCCGTGCTAAAAACCCTCAACTACATTACCACTTAAAGTCTCTCTCCGATCATCCGTGGGTCTATTTTCCAAGCGTTCTCAGTGGTCTTTTAGTTATGATAATACTGTTTTTAACCTAAATTAATGAGCCTGTCATTTCCTAAGACATAGTTTCTGCAGAGCAGCAATACTTCATTAGAAATTCACCTGAGTTGTGAGTGGTAAAATTGGAATGGAGCGACCCTCAGTCAGATTTACAAACATATGAAGTCTATAGGGAGCTTATTCACCATTTGATTGACAACAGTTAAAGTGCGTTTTTTAAGTTTTCATTTCATATTTTTCTTCTGTTTACAAGCTGTAGCATAGAAATAAAGTCACTGAGATCGCTGCTATTTGCTTACTTTTACTTATAAATAAAGTCTGTGTGCTGCTCTTTCTGAAGAAACACATGGATAACCTGTTTGTAGAAGTCTTTCTTCTCTTTCTTCAGTGTTTTTTCGGGTTTTACACAAAGATTGGTTTCAAAGTAACCATTAACTTCTACGTAACCATTGATTTTTACATTAAAATGTTTTTTACGTAACCATTGGTTTCTATGTACATATTGATTTCTGCGTAGCCATTGGTTTTTAGGTAACCATTTGTTTCGTAGTAGCCATTGTTTTTATGTAAACATAATCTGTACAGAAACATTTACATTGATTTTTATGTAATCATGTTTTTTTTTTCAATAACCGTTGGTTTCCACATAACCAAATATTAAGTCAATGTTTCATATATGTGGGTATCTGATTATTGGCTGTCTGTGACATAAACAAATCCAAGATTTTCCAAAAACTGTCCAAAAGGTTGCTGCTTGCAACATTTAGCTTTTGAACATCAGTATCTTGTTGGTAATTCTTGATCCAAAGGATGACCTTGTGGACATCAACTTTCATCAGTTTTTTATTTTAAAGCTGCAGGCCTTTAAAAGTTTTGCTTCTCCTAATCCTTGTGCTGTCTTGTTGGGTCCACCCATAAATTGACATGCTATTCCTCCCATTACAAAGATGGACAGGATTTTATGTCTGTCATGGACACCCGAAATAAAAAAAATATTGGAAAAAAAAAACGTGCTTTCTTGTGTGTTCTAGATGACCCCACTTCCAACGTTAATATGTCTTGGATAGCACAAGGGCTAAAAGGTTACAATCATGGTCATATTGCATTATCCAACACACATTCCTAATGTGACCGCTCAAAATCCGCGTGTCTGCGAAAGCAAAGCTGTCTAAAATCAAAAAGACTGCTGGTTAAGAAGTTATGGTCCAATAGGAAGCCTTTGTGGTCAGATAATTTTCTGGGATGCTTTCTGGAAAAATAGTGCTAGCAATATGTCTCTGTTTTAAGCTCTGCAAAAAATAAATATGTGGGATTTTAAGCTTCTCAAAGACTGGTTATTTTCTTTAAAAAAGACCCCATATACCAGAAAAGGCTATAGAATCCTAGATATAGAATTGATGAAAGCTCAGAGAAGTACAGTGGTGAAACATCATTAAAAGATACATAAATGTGAAATGAACTGATATCCACATGCAGCCATTGAGTGAAATTGGTTTATGATGGGTGTAATTGGTGTTCCCTATTTTGCGCCTCAACCAGAACACATGCAGCAGCGTTCCGAGCCAGTTAAAGATGCAAGAGTGTCGAGTGTCTGACTCCAAACTAAAGAGTTACAGTAATCCAGTCAAAATGTTATGAAACCGCGGATTATTTTCTCCAATCGGTGTTCCAACAAAAACAGCCTCAACAACTGGCTCAAATAACGAAATCTTCCCACAGAGCAAGTTTGGCTATCAAGTTTAAAAAACCATTTACTATGAAACCCAGTGACACAGATTGTTTACAATATAAAGTCAAGGTCCCATGTTTATTTTGGAGGAACCACATGAGCTGTTTAGTCCAAACTCTTTCTCTTTTGTCTGATAGTCATCAAATCTTGAAAAGCTCAAGGCAAATTTGATGTTTTGGTGACACGGCAACACCAGAGCAACCTTTTTTATTTTTCAAATATGTATAACTGTCATCAGCATAACAATAAAAAGAAACCTATATTTTCTCAGAAAACACAGAGGAACTAGAACAAAGGAAGTCTTAAAATGGAGCCCTGTGGAACCCCCAACAAAAGTGGAGCAGTTCGTCGGTCAAATGTGGTAAAAATCAGTTGACTATACACCCCAGTCCTGACAATAGAATCTTGTGGTCTATGCTTGCAAATGCAGCAGAAAAATCCAATAAACTGAGGAGATAAAAGGATGGCATTTTTCTAAGCAGAGGCTTGAATAAAAGTAATCCTACATTTATTTCTCTTCTATTAAATGTAAACAAATCTAAATTGCTTCTCTACCCCTCTGGTTCCTCAGTATTGCTCCAACTGAAGGGCATTTAAAGCTGTAGTGGTGTCAGGAGAAGTGTTTTTTTAAGGAAGAACTGCAAAGACTTAGAGCCGGATATCCCTTCACCAGTAGGGAGAAACACATTTCTTCATGTGAATATCTGCGGAAGCCAGAAGCATTTAAATGTACATATGACTTTTTGTTTTAACATGACCTTTTAAAGTTATAAATCTGATGTTGTGCATTTTCTAAGCGCTGGCAGCCACTCGCTAACAAAGATGACCAGCGACTACTGATGACGTCATCCAGCGGAAGTAATGTCCTAATTTGAAGACACAATTTTTCCCCTCAACTTGGAGGGATAAATTTAGGGATAGGAAGCAATTTAGATTTAGCCGTGTGCCCTGTTAATGCTGTGTTAGCCAGTTTACTATGTCAGTGAAAGAACAAAAGTGATTTGACACGAACATGCTCTTAGTCATTCTAGACTGAAAAAAAGATAAACAATGGATCTGTTAACACAAGTTCTATAATTTATTCCATCTAAAATGTTCAGTTTTCATTAAATTAAAATTTTGGGTTGATGATTTACTCGACTCAAAAACATAATTTAATAAAAACAAAAATTTTGAAATGAAACAAATAACAGAGCTTTTGTTAATTGATCCAGTCTTTTTTTTTCATTTGCTTTTTTTGGTTGATATAGTTTTAAAGTTCTTTCTCTATGCAATATTTTTCAGTTGTTTGACTCAAGTGGATTAAAGAAAGGCTTAATTTGTACATAAAAATAAATATTTAACAAAACAATTATTCTAGGGCATCAGTTTTTTTCAAAGTTATTATTTTAACATGATACTTTGCACAATGCTGATTATAACAACTATAAGGAAGTTGTTCAAGTAACTTCTTGATATATCATGTTTGAAATATGACATCCCAAGAAACTGCACGTAAAAAAAAAAAAAAAAACAGAAGCAGAGAACTGTCTTTTCAGTGCCTGTTTGGATTCCACAGTTCATTTGACCTCACCAGACCAGAAGACACACAAACTGAACTGAAACACAAATATATACCACATCCATCACGAGCAAAGGAAACAAGTCATAGCTGAAGAGCTTAGTTTGGGGCATTTAAAGTAATAATTTAGGGGAAACTGCTCCAACTCAATGTGTTAAATATTTCTGACTACATTTTTAGTCATATAGTTAGCTGGTTTTGCAAGCTTTAATTTTTTCGTTTTGACATTTTTGTATGAATTAAAGTCCTCCAGAGGTCTGTCTTCTTCCTGTCGTCTGTCACACCTGTTTTCAGTTTCAATCATCTCAGCTGTTTCCTGTTCCTTTGATGACCTTCAGCCTATTTATATGAGAGGACCCCTCATCCTAGTGTTTGCTAATGAAGCCTCTGTATGACTTTCATTGTTATCTATAGTTTCTATTTTATGTTGCACCTGGAAATCTTCTGTCATGTCTAGAGCCAAATGCAGATTACTTGTAAGGAACCTTACAATTTGAAGGGATACAAAAGCTTCTCAGCAAAGTGAAATTAAATGGAAAAATATCCAATAAAGGAAGGAGAGTGCAGTATTTTGACATTTTAATTCTGAGTTGAAATATAAATTTTGTTGATGAATGTCTTAAGTTTGAAAAGTAAAAGCCAGTTGAAGGAAATTCACGGAGTAAAAACACAAGTTTGTCAGAAGGGAAATCCCAGCAGGACAATGAAAAGGAGGCTTGTTTGGATTGAGGTAGTTCTGCCTCACTGGTGTTACTCCAGAAACATGGAAAATTCCACAGGTTCAATTACAAAGTTGACAAACTGCTTTTAAATGTACTAATGTAAATGTGCTTTAATTTTTTTTAGTAATAATTTTAAGTATCTTGACTTTGTTAGATGTTTCACTTTTGATCCAAGAGGCTTTCTAAGTTAACTCTTACAGACCCACTTTGATGAAATTGTTTTTAACATGTCATTTTTCTGATGACAAAGGATATGAATTAAGGAAATTGAGCTAAGGATTGCACATTGGAGAATTTCTGTGAAGGGTCAAAAATCCTCTTTTTTTTTTTTTTTTTTTTTTTTTTTGTAAAGAAACTAGTTCCGTATAAACTACAATCGTTGTGCCACAAGCTGCCTGTTCTGCTCCGTTCTAGTGAATAAATAGATCTGTGTACGTCTTTGTTTTGCCTGTCCAAACTGGCATCTGGCTCCAAAATTGCTCGTCATTTTCGTTAAACCGGTGATGATATTTTGGGGCTGTAAGCTAGCAGGAGAGAGTGTAATCAGATGCATAATGGGAAATGAGGGCAGACTTAATTTATTTATAGTCAACAGTTTAGCGCACAATTCAAAGAATTTGTCGCTCTGCAGGAACTATATCTTAGAAAACAATTCTCTATGACTTTTCTGGCCACGAGGAACACTAACAATAGACCAAATGATCAAAGTGGAGCTTTTACTTTGCATTGTTGGCGACAAGTTCAAGTGGCCACCTGTTTGGCAGAAAGTGACATTAGAAAGTGCCAATATAGCGCTCATTAAAGCTAACGTTTCCAACGTTTGTAAGCTTTTGGGTTTTCCTGTGTACTCTTTTGGTCATGAGTCTTACTGCAAACGTTCTTTGCTATCCTTGGTGACAGTGATGCAACAGGGTGAGCTAGCAGAACGCTAGCAGTCTATACCACACGTGCGCCATGAAAACAAACCGCTTAGTGAAAGTGAGACTGACTGAATTGAAATGCTCACCAGGATTAACTGGACCGTACCAGACCGCTCTGTGAAAAAAGCTTGAGATTCGTGTATGTCTGTTACAATCAGGTTTCCAGTACCTCACGGATCGTATTGTGCCAGGGAAAAACTAGCTGGTTAGCATTCTACACAATTAGCAAAGGGACGTTAACACAAGTAATTTTTTTTCTTTTTCTTTTAGTCTCTTTCACACCTGCACTTAGCAACAGAACAGTTGCAAACGGTCTGAGCCACCCACAAAGGAAGTGCATGCTCCGAGGAAGCTGGAATAACCTCGGGGGATGGAAAGAGTTCAGCCGTCCAAAGGAAAGAGTTCACAAACACAAGGGTCGGTGTGTTTCAGAGGAAAAAAGAGAAACCAAGTGAGCTTCCATTCATTCTAAGTGCAGTACACAGTGGAGTTGTCAATCAGTGAGGCATTTAATTCGAGTCATATTTTATGTCCACCCATTGGGATAAGTTCAGTGTGTGCCAAAATGGTGAATTTCAGACCGAAAAAGTATATAGACATAGATTGCAAAGAAAAGAGGAAGAAGGGGGGGGGCATGTTGGGTGTTTGTATGGAGCCAGCAAGAGAGAAGCCTCAGACAACCATGAGAGCCTAATTGGAACCAGACGAGTTCACCTCTGTAGCCTGGAGAAAGGAAGGCTAAAAAAAAAAAAATAAAATAAAAGTATATTTTTGAGAGTTTTTCTTCAATGGAATCAAGCCATGGTCAAGCCTGTCTATCTTTGATTAGAAATGACATTTCTGGAGTCAAAACATGAACATCTTGACATCAAAGACCATTAAGTTTTAATTTAGTGTTTATTATTTAGAAACAAATGAGAGTCTGGTTCATTAGAGCCAGAGAAGGCATAAAGCTTGCCCTGCGATGTTTCACAGATCTCTCAAAGCTCTGTCAACTGCTTCTGGATTGTTTCCAGATCCGTCTGGGTGGTAACGGTGCACACATGCACGCGCACACTACAAAGCCCCCCCAAAACAGCACGGCAAGATGAAACGGCAGAAAATCCAGTGAAAGGGACTCGTGCACTTTGTAATCAGAGTAAACTTGCAAGTCAAGCAAGTTTTTACCCCCTCGCTCCCTTTTTTTTTTTTATGTCAGGGCAGAATTCCAGAGTGAAACCACATGCTGCTCCAGCGCCGAGCTGCAGGAGTTTGGGATTTGACTTAACTAAAACAAGAGGGATGTAATTTTTTTTTTTTTTTTTTTTGCAAGTAAAACAGTGCAAATGCGTCCAACAGCTGAACAGTAAAAGGAAGCGTCTGCTTTGGGTTTCCTGTGAAGACTTTTATCCTTTCACCCTAAAAGCTTCTTTAAAAAAAAAAAAAGTGACAAACCCCAAATGTAAAAACGGTCTCTTATGGTGAGTTTGCTGACCAATTTGGACGTCAAGTGGGTCAATAAACCTCTCACTCTGACGGCAGTGGAGCCTAACCTGAGATGGCAGTAAAGTCTCAACCTCTGCAGCCAGTTGCATAACAAGAGAAAACATTGGAAAAGTAAATGTAATTAGGGTGCTTCTGTTGGCACTTTAAGAGGAAGTTACTGTGTTTTAAAAAAAAAAAAAAAAATCACTTTTTATCAGCTCTGACTATTGCACTGCAAAGCACATTTTCAAAGATAAGATTTCATGTTTTCACTATCTAAAAATTAATAACATATTTTTTTCTTCAATTTAGTTTATCATTCTTGTTCTACAGAAAAATCAGCTGCATTTACTGGTTTTAGTTTCTATTTCAAAAACATATAAAAAGTTGAAAAATTACACCTTTTTTTGCAGGAAATGTATTGTGCATCTCGTGCATATTAGAAAACAATGCCAAAAAAGAATCATCTGGAATGCTTGCATCTAAACAAAATCTCAAACTGCAGTGCTTCTGTTCAATGTTAAGGGTTCAATCCTACCCGGAACGGGTGAGAATCTGTCTGGGGTTCTTCCAGTAGAACCTGCAGATCTCCAGTTGGTCCTGTGTCCCAGGCTCCTAATCCTGTCATGAGCGCTGCATCCACGCCAAGAATATCGGCCTGGCTGCCTCTGGAGCTTGGACTGGCGCGCTGAGGAAGAGTGGCTCTCCTTCTCCTCCTCTCACTTTCTCCCTCCCTTCTTTTTCACCCTCTCATCCCACGGAGTGTGAAGACGGAGACAAAGAGACTGCAAAAAAAAAAAAAAGATTCTCTGAGGAGCCACAAGGCGGCCTCCGGTGTAGCATTACACTCTAAGGGGGGGAGAAAAGCTGAATACATGTGGGAGGACTGCAGTCCTGTCTGCTCTTCTTTGTTTTAACAGTAGATTGAATGCTGGATGTGACCTGACAGCACTGACAATGAACATAAGTGAGTTGTCTTGTAACATTTTTTTGTAACACAGGTATTAACCTGTTTTCATTTTCATTTTTCATTTGGAGAAGGAAAAAATTTTCAATTTTTTTTTTTTTTTTTTAATCTAGATATAGTGGATTTAGTAATTTAATCTATTTTATGTTCCAGTGTGAGATTTGCTTGGTTTCAATATTTTTTTTTTATCCTGTTGCATATTTTTGTACAAAGCAACAAAATGAGGCTGCCGTACGATCTATAAGGTTCACAAAATGGGGTGCATTAGACAAGACAAGAGTCAGAAATGAGTCATTCAGGCAGACTTCATTAACTCTTTGTAATGCTACATGTTAGCCTCCTTAAAAGCATTTTCCACGTTGGACTATTAAGAATACCTGCAACTCTCAAATCTTGTTTACAAGCTAAACAGATTGATATAGCTGAAAAAAAACAATTAAGCTACGGTGACTCAGCTAACTTCCAACCTTGTTGGCAAAACGTTAAAAAAAAAAAAAAAAAAAAAACACCGCTACAAGTTAGCTATGTTAGCATATTTACAAAAAACAGAACCTTGTTTGTACCACTTTACACAGTCCAACACCTCTACAAGTTTGCTAAGTTAGAATATTTACAATAACACCCAACCTTTTCAGTGACTCAGCAAGAAACAGTCCACACCGCTAAAGTTAGCTGGATTAGCACACTTTTACCTCGTTAGTAACCAGTCAAAAAGCAGTCAAACATCGCTACAAGTTAGCTGCATTAGCATATTTGCAGTAACGCCTAACCTTGTAAGTAACATGTCAAAAATGGTTAAACACAGCTAGTTCAGTTAAAAGTTCACAGCTACAAGTTAGCATTGTTGCATGCTACAATAAAACGCAACTTGTTCTTTACGTGTCAAACGCTGCAAAAGTTAGATATATACAACAATACGCAACCTTGTTGGTAACTAGGGATAGTTGTTGTCTAGATTTGATCAATCCTACTTCTCTGATCAATGCAGTATTCTTATAGATACTTTTCTGTGTGAAAACAAGAAGGGAGAAGACATAACTGTGTACATGACAAACTTTTTGACAATTAAAACACTGTATTGTCTAATTTAACGTAATTTGCAACCTTAAAAACAAAATGATCAATGAATACAAAATGACTTTGTAACATACACTAAACCAAAAATGTAGAGAACATCAAATGGCCTCTTGACTTCAAAGAACACTAACTAGAAATAGAAATGCAAAATGGTGGTTTTTTTAATTTTACATTGTCAGATACTTTCTCATTTTTGATGCACAATATGAATATTCAGCTTGTTATGTAATGATCACCTCTTTTTTTTATGGGTCTGGCAGCTGCATTCATTCCCCTCCATTTTATTTAGATTTAATCCTTTTATCTTTGATAAACAGCACTTTAGTCACATGCTCCATCCGTGTGCCGCGAGCATACACACCTGTTGAAATAATAGCAGCGTTATTCTCACTTTGACAGACAAATGCTGCACTGTCTCTACTAGAATTTGTTGTATTTTAGCGCGGTACTCTGACAGGCTACTGGTTTTGGTACACTCGAGGGCGCGCTGTCTGCATCTACTGGGTAAAAAATACTGACACACTTTGGACCTTTTTGCTCGCAGCCGCTCTGCCATTCGTTGGTCACTCTCTGCAGGAGAATACATGTAAATGTGCAGTGGGATTAGCCCCTCCCCTTTTACACTAGAGCTGGAAAAAACAGTTGGAAAAGATGGAGACTTTTGAGGCCACATCAAAGCAACATAGTGCACGCCGCATACACGCTGTTGCAAGGGTGTTGGCAAGCAATAGAACTGGACTGGTTATCCCCTCCCCCCTTGAGTTCCAAATAGGAAGCTCCTGGTCCTAGATAACCAAAATCCTCCGTCTATTGAAAAATAAACTAATGCTAAGTCATTCTGTTTGTCAGAATTCGTCGTTTCATGATACATTTTCTTTATCACAAGTTATTAAAGTTATAAACTGGCCAGTCAGATGCCTCAGTAAGAACATGTAGGGCCCACTGGCCCCACCTCAGACGTTTGACAGTTTCTTGGACCGATCACTTCTTACTAACGTCGTCTGGTCCCAAAATGGTAAAATCGGGCGACATCCGTGCTGCTGGAAAAATGGTGACTGAATTGACTCTTTTCATTGGAAGCCGAAGTAACAGCCTTGTTTTGTCCATCTCTATTCATGTCAATGGTCACAGCTACTAGCCAGCTGTGTTAGCATATTTACAAACACACCCAGGGATGGGATTTTTGGCTTCTTGGAGCCAGCAGGGACTTCCTATTTGAAACGTAAGGAGGGGTCTCTCAGACAAAGTCTCTTATAGTTAATGGTGGAAGCATGTCCACCTGCAGACCTGAAAAACATCCGGAGTTGACCGTTTTATTGAACCTCAACACAACTGTAGGGGAACATTTAGGCTATTTGAAGCATTCTTTGATGTTCCCTTTAAACACTTATCTCTACATCCTGTGACTCTCCATGTCCAACCTTCAAACAGGCTGGGGGGAACATATGTAAACACAAACTCATTTGTAGCTCTAAAGACTCTTTTGTTTCCCATTTGCCAACTCTGTAAATCCATTCAACTGGAGGTTTTAGTTTGTTTTTCTAGAGTACAATAGAATAGTAATAGTGAATAGTAATTCATTTTTTTTATCATTGGATGGATTTTATAAGATTTTATCTTCTCTTCTTCTCTAAGGGTGTTTTTTTTTTTTTAATAAAGAGTACTAATGGATAGTGTAATTCCAAATAAAATGTGTTCTGAGGCTCTGCCGGTCAGTTAATGGTCATTATTTGATTTCTTTGAGTTCTTTTAGTTTATTACAAGTTTTGTTTTTCCTGGAAACGGCATGCATGTTGTATTTTTCTTCAAATATTTTAGAATAATTTCTATTTCTGGAGTTCATCAGGGCTCTAGATCAATGTTGTCATATTATTTTCAAATGTTCCTGAGGATTGGAAGCAGCAATGTTTGTTTTTTACAACCGTCTGACAAGGAAAGACTAAAATTCCAATGAAGGAAGTGGAAAAATTAAAATGGATTTTTTCCCAACCTTCTGTCAACCTAGATACAACCCACCATGTCTCCAGATAAAGATATGATGAATGAATAAATAATTGATGCATTTCAGTGAATTACATCATATTTTGGCCAGTAAACTGGTGTTCTCTTCTACTTTTAATCCTCTGGTTCCTGCCTTCATTTTTCCCTGTAATTGTTTGTTGTGACATGTTTTGACATATCAAGAAAAATCTCTTTAGACTCATGGAGTTTTCCCCTTTTCCCTCATCATCTCATCAGATCTTTCAATCTGCTGCTCATCCTACAAATGCATGAATCTATTAGCTGCTGGACTGATTCTCACTCTGCAGTCGAATATTTTCACACATTTTACATTTATTCCACATTTAACACACTCCATCAAAAATCCTTCTCTTTTTTTTTTTGTGTAAACTTTTGTTTTGTTTTTTTTTACTGAAACCCAAAAATGCATGACGGCTAGAGATGAAAGTCCATGTAACACATTCGAATAAACTCTCCTGAGCATGAATTACTGCAGCAGAGCCGTGAGGCGTGGAGGGATTAGATCTGCTGAGTTGGTAGAAATGCATAGATGGACAGATTCAGGTTGTTTGTATCATCTCAGTGTCTCCAAAACACGATTCTATTAGATCTATAGGGATAAGTGAGGTTGCTGATTTATTAATCTAAGGTGTGTCCAAACTCAGAGGGTGAAGGGCTGCTGGAAAATGAAATGAGAATGAAGCTCATCAGAGATGAAGAAAATGTTTCTGATCGAGTCCTAAACCTTGAGTTTGGTCTGTGGTTTTATAGCATTATTTTTAAGATTATTCTGTTGAGGAATTACAAGATAGAATAGCAAAACACTGAAGCAGGTAAGAAGCATTTTAAAATGAACATTCTAACAAAATACACAGACGGATCTGTTTTTCCGGTTTGATAACACAACAATCGTTGCTTTACATTTGTTCGCTGCTTCTGTTTCATTTCTAATCTGTTTAACATCACATGACCTCCAGCTACGGTGGCCGTTTTGCAGTCCCTCTCTGAGCGCGGAGTCTATTCGGACTGAAGAAACTCTGAGCAAACAGGAGCTCAGTCTGGTTGAAAACGAACCTTGAAAGATGGGTCCAAGAGTGGCTCCAGGTCCCAGAACATGGTCCACTTCATGCGGAAATCTTGTTCCAAATTATCGGGGGAAACGAGCTCTGCTTGAATAAACCCTTTAGTTTTCCTCATCAGTTTTTGGCTTCTTTACACAAACACTTCAATAGAATGCAGGATATTGGTTCTTCTTTTGGAGAAGATTCTGATGCTTTTGTGGGGAAATTCTTTGCAGGTTAACTTCAGCAAAGCCAAAAGTTTTTTTTTTTTTTTTTTTTATATATATAATGAAAAAGCTTTTTATACATTTGGGTCTTCTATACATGTTTTATCAGGAAACGCCATGCTTTAGGCTTATTCTGCTTTGTACATCAATTGATTTGTGATTTTCACCAACTTAATTTGTCAGGAGCACCAATTTCTTTGAATAAATATATATAAATATATAAAAAAATATTTTTTTTCATGTAAAACGCTTTTTATATACTTTAGTCCAACCATTGTATTCTCTTTAAAAAAAACGTGAACTGATTTAAGTTAAATTCTTAATTCTTTTATTGTGAAAATACCTATATTTGCTGCATCTGTTGGGTTCAAAACATGAGCTGGCATCCAAAAGAAATGAGTGCAAAGCTCCGAGTGGCAGACAAACTGTTAAAACGTCATATGATCCAGAAGGGGAATAACAGAATTCATCAGAACTATGAAGTCCAACACCAGGAATGTCTCCTGCTGAGAAAACCATTCGAGCAAGTCCAGTTATTGGTTTCCTCCACCTTAAAAGGAACATCTGCATGTGAGAACAGGAAAGGTTTGAAAAGTTGGAAAGCTAATTTGAAAAGAAACCCCAAAAAAATGCAAATTTCTTTGTAAATTATTTATTTTAAAGGCAGATCAACTTGATGAAGATTCAAGATTGTAGCTTAATTTGATAGATAAACCATCAGTTTTTACAAAGAAATTGTCATGCGACTCTGAAAGGTTGAAAACTTAATTTCAAAGTCATCTCCATCAAAACTCCTTGTTGACCAAAAAGAGTATCAAACAATCTGAAATGTCTTCATACATTTTGAAATTCAAGTAAACAGTTCTGAGTCTTTAGTTGAGACTCATGAACAACATGCAGGATATATATATTTTTTTATTTAAAAAAAAAAACAAAAAACTACAGCTTTACCGTTAAACCCAGTTTCCACATTAAATGTCCTAAATTGTTGCAGCTAAAACTTGGACTTCCAACAAAACGATAACTCGAAACACTTAAAAAAACGTTTTTAAGCACATTGCATTAAAAAAAGGTTCCTCAGATTCCAAATACCAACAATTTATCTTCTGTGATGCAATTTAATTAAACTAAAGTCCTTTTTTCTTGATTAGAAATTTCAATGTAATACTTAAATAAAATATGTCTAAATTAAAATATTGCTAATATTTTTGTTGTAAGAATTCCCTGACTTAAAAACTGACGTAATAATTAGCTTTTTTTTTTTTTTTTTTATTATTTTAAAGTGAAAAAATCCAAACTTTCAATAAATAGTTTTAAAAAAGACAAACTCATTTTTTGGTTTAAGTTAAAATAAATACATTTTATTTAAAAAAATGTAAAATATGGCAACAAATTATTTTGCTTATTTAGAAATATTTGTGCTTTTTCTGCTAATTTTGGTTTTGTCAAAATCTATTTTCCGACTTAATGAAGTTTGATCCCTATTTAAAAAGGCTTAAAACTTTCTTTGAAAAAGTGAAGGGAGGCCGACTGATGGCTAATAACTAAGCCATTAGTTTGGTTTCACTGATGCTGTCGTTTTTAATTGCCACGTCATTTATTATCTTTTTTTTCTTCTTCACAAAGAGATTATAAAATTAATGATCTGAGTTTTGAATAAGGAAGTAGACCATTATTGTGATAGAGGACAGTTTATACTCGAGAACTTTCTTTTCTTCTGTTAGTACAGACCTGCAGTAATGTCATCACTTTTTAGCTGTGTGTATCTGACAAATGAAAAATATGTTCTGATTGGTTTAAATTTATTAAAAAAAAAAAAAAAAGGTACTTTGATGGTTTTTAATAACAGAAATTTATGTCCAGACTCCTGGAATTTAGATCTTTATTTTGGTAATCTGTGTTCAGTTACACACTATGGAAACACATACAAAATTAAAAATTTTCACCCTAAAATATGGGATTTGTGGTGACATTTTCTACAAACCCAAGGCCGTTTGATTACAAAAAATGATGTATTTTGTTTATTTTTTTCTTTTTGATGACAAATCCAGAGCAACTATTATTAAATATATCAATAAGTATTCTTGACTTGTTTGCTTCCCATCCACTGTCTTCTGCAGCCTGACTTCTATTTTCTATCATTTTGGTTTCTGCACTGAGGACTACTCCCTTAGAGACCAAACCGAAAAACTGTTTCCACTGACAAAAAAAAACGCAAAAGCAGACGAGAAAAAGAAAAAAAAAAGTTGTGGATCCAGCATATCGTGCAATAAAACTTAACTGAGCCTGCTTTCAGACGGAACCACCAACCACGAAAATTATAGTCTGCCCTGTGGTTTGTACATTTCTGAAATAAAAAGTGAGACAAAGGGAAGAAGAAGTGGGAGACTTTTGGATGGATGTGTGTTTAGCACTGCAGCAAGGACGGAGTTTACAGAAAATTTTCAGTCCGAAGGTAGCAAAATAACACTTAAAAAAACTAAATTCTTTGATTTTAATCAAATTTGGATTTCAGAAGACTGATCAGATAAAACTTAAATTTCATGACTTTTTAAGATATTTAACACATTCAAATTGGTCAAAATTTGTCTTTGTCTGTAGGATTAAGAGCTTTTTTTTTTCTATCTGTTAAGTCCTAATCCACGCAAGTACCCGGTACTACTTCTCTTGCATGTGAGATTAAGAAAGGTGTGCCACAGGGTTCGGTTCTAGGTCCCATCTTGTTCTCTATTTATATAAACTGAGTCAAAATTATCAAATGCGTCATATCATCTTTATGCTGACGATACCTTCATTTATTGTTGGTCAGTCTTGCAAATTTTTGAGTTTTTAGTCTGCTTTCAATGTCGTTCGATCTCTCCTTTGGTCACTTAAAATGGTCTTTAAATGCAAAAAACCCAGAAAAAAAATGAATTTTTTTCCCCTATCCCTACATTTAGCAAGAGTACATATAGGCGCAGACGACCACATGGCGCCAGAGCATCATTAGCTAGAAGTCCTTGACCAAAGTTCACGTCCTTCCCCTTAAAAAACCACCAGAACCGGGTTATCCCTTGGAATCTTCTTGTATAGATACACAAATTCAGCTTCCGGCTACAGTTGCAACATTTCTGCTCCCGGCTAAGGAGTTTAATGTTATTTGAGTTCCATCTTGCCTGCAACCAGGTCCCGCTCACATTTAGCCCTCCAAACGGAAAGCTTTCAAAAAGCGTCTTCAAATTTGGATGACTCTCCCACTTAATGATGTCATCAATAATCGCAGTTTATCTATGTTGGCGTGTAGCTGCTATCACTCAGAAATACACAACGTCCATGCTAAAACAATAAGTTATTACTTATATTTAAATGTAAACTTCTGTAATTCAGAACGCACCCACATGAAGAAATTGGTTTCTCTTCCGCGGCAGAGCGCGACGCGCGTCATCCTTGAGGCAGAGGGATACACAATGAAAAGTCCGTAAGAGTTACCCTCAAAAAAATAATTTCCCCTACCCCTACAAATACCCCTATAATTAAAGGGTTGGGGAGAAGTTGTAGGAGTAGGGGAAGAGCTTCACAATCCTAAGCTAACGTTAGCATAGCAAAAACTATCATTATCAGTTGGCTTAAGTGAGGAAAATGCCACGAAAAGCACAATTTTCATTGGAAAATTTCTTAGGGCAGGCGTTAGCTAAATGCTAACTACCTATTACTACCTGATATGATAATTTTCCCCAAATATCAAATTTTTTTCTGCTACTTAAACTTAATTTGGCCCGAAAGGGCTAATGGATAGGAAGCTAATTCTTTTTTCAAGTCAATAATTACCAGTAAATGTTAGCCTAATATTGTTTGTATGTACATGCTGAGATAAAGGGACATCTGAAAAAACTGTAAAAAGTGGCTATAAACAGACTAGAATAGGGACAATGATAGAACTCTTCTGTAGGAGAATTGATGTGTCATTGGAATTAATTTAGCCTTACTCAGGAATGCCGTTTGGATACAAATTGAAAGTAATCAGCCGATTGTGGACCGTTCCAGCACACATGCCTTGAAGCTGGCAGATATGTGGGTTATCCTCAAGATCTGGTGAGCAGATGAAGCTAAGCGCTTCCATCCTCTGTTAGGAACTCTTCGGGAAACCAATTTGGACCAAACGGACACAAACAAGAGAAAGTTTCTCTTTGAGCTCAGACAGTGAAATCCTAAATATTTATTGTCAAACCGCCCCCGAATGGAAGTAAAAAACCCAACAAAAAATGTATACATTTCCAGGGAAGTTTAAACCTGAGAATGTGGTGAGTCGTTTGCCACAGTTTGTACTTTCCTCTAGGCAGTAAGACGATCTGAACCTGTGGGTTTATTTGGTCTCCTTTAGAATCAGTGTAAACTTTTTACTGTCTTTATTTTAACTCCCAGATCCTTGAACTCAGAATCCCACAAAAGGCAGTGAAGTAGACGTAGATCTGTCTTTTCAATGGAAACAAAGGTTGTAATTGTATTCTCGTCTGTATTGACATTTATAAATGTTCCAGGTTGATTTGCCCCTTTGATTTTCATGGTCGTGTACTGGATCTGGAACCATTTTATCCTCTAAGTTTTCCGTTTCAAAGATTCCCAACCTTATAAAACTTCCTTTGATAATACTAGTATCTGTCACATTACTCTCCTGTATAAAAACCTGGCAGTAATTTGTTTTTACCAAACTGCTCCAATGTGTTCAAGGTCTAAAGTTCACATTTGTGGATGTTTTTAGGTCTATTAACCAGCGTGAACTTAGGTTTTTTTTTTTTTTTTTTTTTTTTTTTTTTTTTTTTAACCCCACATACAAACCTTAACCTTTCAATGAACTAAACTTGTTTTTCTGCAGAATTTGACATTTTGTTTATTTATTTATTTTATTTTTTTTTACAAGATCTCTGTAAAAACATCTAATTCCGAGATGCTAAATGAAAAAGTTTTGGAATTAAACTACAACTATAAGAGTCAGTTGACAAGCAATAAAGGGTATTTCAAAATAAATGCAATATAACCAATGAAACAAAAGGGAACCAATAACTTACTTTGGGCTCACAAAGTTGACATTTACCAGACGTTGGGCAAATGATGCAGTTGGCTCTCATTTCAGGATGTTCATTTGCAGAAACGAGGTGATATTTCCCAGCTGCATTTACATCACAAATGACCAAATCCTTGTCTTTTTAAAGATATTTTTTAAGATAGACATGTTCTTGTAGCATTTTTCTTCTTGGTGGATGACATGTATTTTCATTTATTCAGCATATTGACGACGGGACATGTTCAGGATAGTATAAAACGAAATTGGAGAAATCCGATTTGACAGTTTCAGCTCTGACTGTAGAACATTCCAGAGAGTTGTCTAAAGGAAATTAAGCTTAAAATTTAAGTTATTTGTATTTATTTAAGAAATAATTGGAGAAAGTCTTAGTTTTTCCTCGTCTGAGCTGGAATCTGCCTCGACATTAATAGGACACAGGCTCCAAAAAAATTACTTTTTTCTATCATTAACATTTCTGTTGCATCATCACTCCATGGACATGTTCCCCTAGTATTTTTGTTTGACTTCAGGCCATCAGCCAACAGCTTCCCACTATTCCAATATTTTTAGCTTGTTTATTTTCCACTGATAGCTTCAGTTGCCGTATTTATATTAGAACTCTTATGTAAGAAGAAACTGCTCTGAGCTGACAGAGATAATCCACATGCACTGGCATGTATCTGTTTATAAGTCATCTGTTTAATCAGCTTCTTTTCTATGGAAGCCTGGAAGGGACAACCTGTGCTTAACTTTTATTCCATAAATATCCATCCTTAATCTAGAATTTTAATGTGACCGAGTTCACTCAAGTCCTTGTTCTCTTGTTTTATGTACAAATTGGTTGAGGTGCCAGAAAAAGATCTTCTTCTCTTTTGACAGATTTATATTAGTTCTGCGACTAAGCTAATTAAGTCAAGATTTGTCATTGGCAAAGATTTAGATATCAATATTTGTTTTTTTTTTTTTTTTTGTTACTGCAAAGTTTAAATAAACTAACGATACATTTAAATTATGTGAAACCAAATATTATCATAAAACTGGCAGAAATATGTATTTTTTAATATTTTAATATGCCACCCTCCGTCCCCCCATATAATATGCCCTAGCTCCGCCCCTAAAAGTTGATTTGGTCTTTTGTTAGTGGGTCAAATTGACTCATGACTATATATGAGATAAAAAAAATATTGGTTGATATCATGTTTTTAGGTCAAGTTTAAAGTAATTTGTATTCATGTCCATGGAAAAAGTGTGTGTGTGTGTATTGTTTTGTATTAGTTTTTTTTTTTTTTGTGGGGGGTACACCACCCATTTACTATTGTAAAAATGATTTATGCTTTCTAAAGTTATAAAATGAGCATCCTCACTGTAAAAACTGAAACATTGGATCAATAAACAAAAAATCTCTAATTTTTTTTACATTTAAAATAATTGGTTTTCATCAAATGAAAATATAGTTGATGTTTTACTCAACTTAAAAATGTAATTTGATAAACAAATATATTTAATCGTTTCAAAATACTCATCTTGTCTTAATTGATCCAATGTTTCACTTTTACAGGTTATAGTATCCGTGTCCTATAGCTTTTCAGCAGCTAGTATTCTCTGCCGGGTCACAATTGACCCGTAACATCACAATTGTCACTTGTGGGGGGAAAAAAATTGTGGCGTTAAAATAGTAGTTTATGGAACAGATAAACCTTCATTCCAGTGCAAAAACAGCTTAAACTTGAAAACGGGTCAGTTTTGACCCAAACACTAAAAGGACTAACTCTTACAGTAACCTCTAAAAGATCTGACTTCATTCCAAATAAATCGGCATGTCAGAAAAATGTGCACAGCTGTTGTTGGCTAACGCTTTCAGCTGGAGACAAAACCCGCACAGACATGGCTGGCCAGAACCGGGTTTTCCCCCCCGACTTACAGGAACCGTGTGAGTCAGATGAGTTTAAGCTGGAGGGGGTCTTAAAGTCTGCCCGCTGACAGACCGATGAACAATGACTCGGATTCTCCGGGGGGGTTTCTGCAGAGCCTCCAAGAGATGACATCAGCCTGAAGAGTTTGCCAAAGGAACTCATGTTTGAGAAGTGATCCTCAACATTCTCCTCTGCTGGTATGGAGCGCCAACAGTGAATATGAAAATTTGATTCCATTTCTTGGTTTCAGGAAATGAAAAACAAATGGTAAACATTGCATGGAGAAGTTTTCTCATCCACTAGTCAAAGATGAAATCCCATTAGTCGTCACCCGGCTGGGTGTGTGAAATTTGTTTTCTGTTTTTGACTCTGGGGGAGTGGTAAGCTGCAGACACAGCTGCTCGGGAACCATCTGGTGGTTTAACCCCCCAATCCAACCTCTAGAAGGCCGCCTCACACTTCCGCCACATACATTTTGCACGGATGAAAATTTGGTTATACGTGGAAAAAATAAGGAAAGTTGTGGTCTTTGACGTGAAATGTTAAGACGTGTCATGAATAAACCAGAGTGAATTCAAGGAAGAAGGACAAATAAACTCATTGAATTTCTTTACTTTGACATTCAGAACACACATTTGTTTTAATTAGTCGGATTTCCCTGATCCGCACCAAATAAGCAGCTATGGGCGCCAGCCAAGGCAGCTCGCCAAGGGGGCCCCCGTCTGGGGTCTTACGCATTTCCCCCTTCTTTGTGGAACTGTTACGTCCTGCTGCTGCACCAAGCCAGCCAGGCAGGGAGCAGAGCTGCAGGCTGGGCTTTAGGGTGGTTGGTGCTGGTTTGGTTTTGCTTTCTTTCTTTCTTGTTTGTCTGCAACAATCTTAGATTGTTGGGTTTTGTTGTGTTAGTTTGGAGTTGGACCATGGTAGTTCTGATTTGCGGGCTTTTGGTTTCATTTCTTTTGATTAGTCAGTTGTGTTAGGCAGCCTTTAGCAGGGAGCTGCTGACTCCGACGGTCGTCATGGCTGGGTCAGCAGTCTCCCTGAACTATTTTAATTTTGGCCATGGTTCCAACTCTGTTTTGCTTTGACTTTTTGTTTTGTCAACTCACTATTTGATCTTCATTTCAGGACACAGGTGATTATTTTAATAAACTGTTTCTTTGTAAGTTGTCTTCGTTACTGTCCCCTTCGTCCCCCCCCCTTCCCCTAGACTCGAGCCGTGTGGTACTCCAGGGGACGTAACAGGAACCAAGAAAAGGGAGCGTAACATAAGGAAAAACGAGAAACAATGGTAGCTTGGCCGTTGATTACAAATGTTGTTTAACCAAAAGAGAAAACAAAATATGAACTCGAGACTAATAAATAATGGCTTAGAAACCCTGGCTTTTTCGGCAAAAGGAGCAATCATGGAAATATTGAACAAACATCTGCAAAGCGAACCAATTTACAACCGAATTAGACAAAACAGAAGTCAGTATCATGAAAAGACTAGAAGTTAGCACGAGGGGCACTGTCGGTCCTTGGAAGTCCATTTTGAAGTCCACTTTGTATATCCCTAATTTGCCCTGTAGGAACAGCAGAGGGAGGTTGCAATGCACCTTCTGCAGGGTAATGAGTACAGACCCTAAAATACACTGGATCAGGGGACCATAACACGGCTGTGGCGCTGTGGTAGAGAGGTCGACTCCTGATCGGAAGATTGTGGGTTCGATTCCGTCCATGTGTCGAAGTGTCCTTGGGTGAGACACTGAACCCTAAATTGCCTCTGGCGGAAGCTTGGTGCCAGTGTTGGCTGCGGAGCCACCACCAGTGTGTGAATGTGACTGTAAAGCGCTTTGGACCTTCAAAGATGGTAGAAATACTCTATATGAGTATTTAGCATGGGGAGATGAGCGAGAAGGGCTTGCATCGCATCTGCGCCCACCGTACTCGATCCTCCTCCACGACCAGCCCTCCGCGCAGCAATGGGCGCAACCCGGAGAGAGACCCAACACCTCCACTTGATACTGATTCATATACCCTCATACAAAACGCAAGTCGTGCATGAACCGTTCATGATTATTCTGCTTTTTATATGGAATTCATTCGTGATTTGTGCATCAGTTACATAATTTTAACAGGATTTGTGACTTTTATGTACGATATAAAAGTCTGTCAGACATGTGGAAAGCCACAAATTTGTCAATGCATCTTGTATAAACCTTGCACAGTTGTGTAGGATTTACATAATGTTTACAAACAAACTACCTAAAATACGGACAAACTGGGTAATTCTCAATCAACCAAAACCGTTGATCAGCTCAAAAGGGAATTATCGTAAAAACCCATTGGCACATACTCTCAACGATTACACATGAATCTTGATAGACAAAAATTTCACATGTGTAAAATGCACAAATGGTAATGTCTTTGTTAGGCATCTTGAGATAATCAACCCAAAATGAACGATAACGTTTTTTCAAAATCTGTAATTGTGAATTTATTGGAGGGATCCTCCAGGAACATGAAGTGCCTTCTTGAAGATTACCAAACCCTTTAATCCAAAAGCTGCTCCAGAGATTTTATGAATGTATAAAAATATCTTTTTAAACTGGATCCAGATGTTTCTTTCTGAACTTTTTTTTTTTTTTTTTTTTTACAGAAAAGTTTGACACCAAAAAAAAAAGCCTTCATACTGTGTGTCAATTAGTCTGTACAAAACAATCAGCCGCAAAATAAATTAAAAAAATGGTGGTTTCAACATGTGGGCCTCTCCCCGGCAGTATTTGTTGCCTCAATGTTGCAATAAAAATTCTTAATTTTGCCACCTCGGGGTGGGATAACTCCTAAAAACTACAAACTCGTAAACAAAACGGATTAAAAGGCTTTTTTTTTTTTTTTTTTTTAATAAAGTCTCACCAAAGTTTTAGCTGTGCCAGCAGACACACGGTGTATCATCAACATCTGCTGTGGATCGTTAAACCTCAGTCAGTCGGAGCTGTTGCAAAAGCTTCATGAATCACATAGCAGCTGATGGGGGGAAAACACCGTCCTGACATGTTCAATCTGCATCTTTCACCAATTAAAAGGCCCGTTTGCAAAATATAAAGTGATTCTGCAACTTTAAGGGCTTTATTGTGCTTCGTGAGTCTCAGAATAGCTTCAGTTTTCTTTTTGGTCTTATTAATTTAGCCAAAAATGGTCATTTGCAGGAAAAACAGATGGGTAAATTTTCATAAAACAGTCTGCCGGAGTCTGGCACAGCTGCACTGCTGGAATCCTTTCAAAGTTAATTTGAGTACTTTCTCCAAAAAAAAAAAAAAACCACATCTGAAACCCAGGTGATATGACCTGACTTAATAGGGGCTTGTAAAATCAGTGAATGTCAAGAGTAGGATCACCATCTTTAATCTCTGTTTTGTTGCTGTTGAGTTTGAATTTTTTTCTTTTTATCCCAGCCAAACACCGACTGGGAATAATGTGCCAAACAAAATGACAGTATCTGGAAAAATCAGTCGTTTAGTCTGTTGACTTTAAACGGCTGGTTTGATCACGCATAACCCCAGGTCTGAGTAATGGGAAAAGCCATCAATGGAATGACTCTTAAAGCTATGGTTTAATTACCGCAGAGCAGACCGTGACGATAAGGCTTGTTAGTGTATATGTAAGGGAAAAATGAGCACTTAAGGAGTCTAAAACTGGCATATCAGCATAATGACTATCTAGGAAACATTTGTTAAATGGGTTAAAACTTTTATTAGGTATAATTTTGCATTAATTCAGCTCTGTTTGAAGGTCTCAAAGTTTTTTTTAATACTCCGTGGCTAAGATAAAACACCCCAGCAGCTGTTTCAAGGAATGAGTGATGGCTCCTGGAGTTCAGTGTGGGAAAAAGGCAAAGGGTGAAGATCAGTGTTGCATCATCATCACCTAAGGTTGACATTCCATTCAGTTCAGCTGGGTCTGTTCTCAATTTCTGGTTGTTTGGCCTTCCAGCATGTCCTTCTGTCCAGCTGGCATTTGATGAGACAGGAGCACAGCTCTCTGCTGCCACCTGCTGGATGAGTAATGTAAGTGGAAAATGTCAAGACATCAATGATTTGATTAATAAAATGCAGAGATCTGACTTTAAAAATGTAATTGTTCGCTCAAATTAATAATTTACGGCCAGTTATTTGTATTTTGAGTTTACAAATTAATATTATGTGGGCACAAGTTATAATTCTTCACACATAAATTAACATTTTGTGCTCACAAATTGATGTTCTAGCAATATCAGTCCCTGCTAATTTGTGAGAACAAAATGCTAATACTTACCTACAAAATGATTTTTATTTTCACACAAATTACGAATTCCTTGCCAAAAAATAGTATATGTACAAAATACCAATTAAAGGCCAATTTTTTTAACCAAAAAATGCTTTTATCAGCACAAAATATAAATAAAATGTTAATTCGTGGCCACAACATGATTTAATTAAACAAAATACCAACATAATGCTTATATGTGTTACTGATTCCTAGTTTTAGTTAACTAGCGTGTTTTGAGCTCGTGCCTAAGCGATGATTAAAAGCTTTTGAATTTTTTTTTTTTTTTTAACAACCGCTAAACTGCTGGTTTTCAACCTAACAAATGCGCCGAATATTTAATATGTCTGTTACTTTTATCTGATTCCAGAATTCTAAAATAGAAAATGCAATGAGCAGCTGGAAAGAAGAGAAAGGCAAGAGGAATATTGGCTCTCGCGAATTCTAGCAAGAAGAAAACTGGTAATGAATTAAGCTGTCCCGTTTATTGACATAAATTACAGGCGGTTCCATAGCACTCAATTTACTTTTTGGTATGTTTTTATCTCTTTATATCTTTACATAGTTTCCCTTGGGATCCATAATTTCCCTGGGATTAATAAAGTATTTATCTATCTCTATCTATCTACATGCGTGTTCAATTTATGATATAAATTATTTAGTGTTCTTTAAATCCTTATTATCAGTGTTTTTCTTTCGTCAGTAGGTCACTCGCCTCGCGCCGTCGTTGCCACGGCAACGCGCTACAACTCCGTAGAAAGGAAATCTGCGCGTGCCTGTGTCGAAGTTTTTTTAAAAAGTCAAACTTTAAGCAAACAGAGAACCGAAGTCTTCCAGGCGTGAGTAAAGCCGACTAAAAATAATCAACGGTTGAACTTTTGCTTTTGTGTTTTTGTCTTAAATCGGTTAGATAAACTTGTAGGCTAAACTTGTAACGCTCGTGCTCAGCTACGTCTTTTCAAGGTAATTTGGACATTAGGCGTTTGTAAATGTGCCTGAAAATAAATAAATAAATAAATAGATAAAACATGCGAAAATACCCAACTAACCGGATTTAAATCACTCTACATGACTCACTCAAATTTTAAATGAATAATATTTTTTGCTCTTTTTTATATTAAACACATAAATCCTATTAGAAGTAGTATACTTGAAGCTAACTTCAAGAATGTATAGCAAATATACCATAAAGACCATGCTCGTGTTATGTAAAAAAATATATTAATTGAATACTTCTACAGACCAAAAAAAATTGTGGTATAGTCTAAAGATAATAATAATAGACTTAAATACACTACTTTTTGGTAAGAGATACCATTTCTGGTAATATGTTGTTCATTCTCTTTTGAATCTCATTTGTTTATACATTCATAGAGTAGTTTGCTTTTCCCTTAGTGAGTCGGAGGATCAGCAAGATAATAAGCCTCTAGGCAGAAAGAAGCAGGCATGGAGGAACAAGGGAAGACTTCTCCACCACATCCATCACTCCAGGAAGATCAACAGTCTGTCAATGTCGCTGTCTCTGCCTGCCCTGCTTTCCAATACCTCGAAGAGGTAAGGAATTGTGTCACTGTGTGATCAGATTGTTCAACAATCACAGATGATAACATTTATTTAAGTGACACATTATGTCCCAGAAATACTACAGTCACAAATATAGGAGGCATTGGCCAAATTTTCTAAAAAAAATATATAAAATATATATTTTTTTTAATCGTTGGTGCAGTCATAAATGTAGAAAATGGTTGTCAGATGACAGGGATGACACCATTAAGAAATCTGGCAACAGCTGGGTGGCCAAGGGGTATCCAGATTGACGACTGACAGCAGCTCTGATTGGACAATGTGTGAATGTCTCTGTGTATCAAGTGCCTCCGGTAATCCGGGGTCTAAACAAGCGGGCTATTCTTCACCAATAGTTATTGGCAATTCAATATTTTGAGCACCCATTATAATCTTGTCAATTTACAAGTTTTTAGACAACATGTTCATTTGTATTCTTCTGCATTAACCGCACTTTGTCAATAGCCCATTTTCACTTGACGTCACACATCCGGAAAGTGCAGAGTTGCCTCCGGCTTATATTGTTTAGAACGGCAACAAACGCTGTTTAACCAATTGTTACCGAAATTTGTTCAAAATGTGTTTTATAAATGTCTTACCTGGTTGGATTTGTTTCCTCCTCTTGAATCGCTCACAAATCAGAAAACAAATGTCAGCAGTTCTGCCTGCAGAAGGCAGCTGCTGCAGCTGCTTCCCAAATTATGGATATTAAACAAGTCATGGATCATTTCTCTCCGACAACCCGATTAAAGTTAGATGAAGGTTACAGGTTTTTCAGTGAATGCTGCTTGTTTGATTATGAAAGTAATTATGATTTTATACTTTTAATCTGTGCTGATGCTAATGCTAGCAATAGCTTTGGCCATGAGGCATGAAGCTGCAAATAATCTTTTCTCACCGGTTAAAAGTAGCCTTAAGTTCCATGCTTACCAAATCAGTAAACAGAGATGAAGTCGGTCAATTTCAGCGTGTCTGACATTAAAGTCAAACTTATTACTGTAGCAATGTTTTCTACTGTGGTCAGTGAGCTGGTGTTTGCTCAGCGTGGTTTTAACGTTTTTTTTTTTCTTTTTGCTCATACAACTGTGTCCGATCGTTGGGAAAATACAGGTTAAAAAAAAGGATAAAGTAATTGGCCAAAACTGGTAAAATTAAAAAAAAACAATGTTTGACAAAATCTAGTGTTTCTGGTTCAATAACACTGGACGATTACAAATATTTGTATTTTGATTTGTGGACTATCTAAGACAAAGACGAAACAGGTACGTAGGAAATGTATAAAATACTGTACAATTTCCCGTAACAATTAAGTTAAAAATATTATTATTATTTCCCGAGAACGGTGTTGAACAGCGTTCAGTTCTTTGTGTTCCCGTCTAAATCCATTGACCGGGAGTTACGTGTAACACTGACGGCCCTGTCGCCATTTTGTGTGACGTACAGTGAAAAGGGTCTATACGCCACGGAGTCGTTGTGGTGCAAAGGATTCAAGGATTTATGTCAAACCAGTGGAGAAATGAATGTCACTGATATGAGATTGGAACTCAGATCCTGGCACATGCGAGAGAAGAAACGGGTACAATATGACGCAAGTTACAACACAATATTCTACTAATAATTAAAACAATGTATTAACTTACATTTTTGTAAGGATAAAATAAATACTATATAATTGTATGTAAAAATACTTGAATTTGAATAAACACACACACACACACAAGGAAGCCCAAAAGCACAATCAGAACAATCAGTACCCCCAGAGTTCAACAATCTGACAGCTTCAAGGAAGAAGCTGTTTGAGTCTGGG
Organism: Oryzias javanicus; assembly: GCA_003999625.1. NCBI lineage: Eukaryota > Metazoa > Chordata > Actinopteri > Beloniformes > Adrianichthyidae > Oryzias > Oryzias javanicus. The sequence goes on along the minus strand of CM012459.1, from coordinate 24,919,440 downwards.
GGTTCTGCTTCTAATTCTCATCAAACTCCTGCCTGAGTGAAGGGATAGAACAGTCCATATGCTGGGTGGGTGGGGTCTTTAAAGATGTTTGGGCCCCTCCTCCTTCCTAACAGTCCCATAATGAGTTTTGTGTAGCATCAATGCCGTCTTCCCATTTGAACCCACAGTGGATGGGATCGGTCCACCTCTACCGCCATTGAGCGCCCACACTGCTAACGCATGATTTCTGAAATCGGTCGATCCTCAGACGATTTTGGGGACCTTGGAAACCATCTTGTCAATTATCGGCCTGCTGCCTTCCTGCCGCCCGCCTGCCACTGGACTGCCACTGCAAATGTCGCAGTGTGGTCACCTGTCAAACTTGCTAAAAAACTTCAATTTGGGGATATATGACCGTAGTCTTAAGTAGATATGAACTTTTTTTTAAAATCTGATTTGTAAAGATTTTGCTGCCAATGATAACATTTCTTTATATTCAAGAAAACATCTTAATGTGAAGCACAATCTTTTTTTTTATTAAAGTCATCATGACAGACAGTAAATAGACATCAAAATAACCTTCCAACAATAACATCATTCACTCTCTGCATGTTTAATACCAATATTTGCTCTTTGAGTAAACTTCTCATTCACTTGTCTGTTTAAGGGGCATGCAGCACCTCATCCTTCCTATTTACAAGCTTCTCATGAATTCTAAACTGCAGACACTTTAAAATATGACATGCTAAACTTACATTTTTATGTACACTTTTTTTTTTGTTGTCATAGCAGAAGACTAAAAGCTGATCAGGCATCAGTGAGTCCTACTAAACACTGCAATGTAAATGCCCATACAGCAAAAAGAAAATCTTAAATTTCTCTCATATAAAAAGTGCATATATATATATTTTTTTTGGCATGACAAATGGAAATGCATTATAGAAAAGATCCATGTGAACTGAAGGATGGTAACATATATACAGTGTTCATTAGTACCATCAACAATCGATTTTTACTGCATTTGCGTTATAAAACCTTTCAAAATAAAATAAATACTGTACACATCCTTAGATTGAAACATCCTCCTTTGTCTATCTTTTCCATCCACAGAGTGTTTTAAAAAATGGATCATACAATATGATGCTGTACAGTTTTCAAACATTAGGTAGCAGTATTGTACACACAGTGAGTTAGCTTAGAGATAAAGAATGTAGTATGACATCAAGAGGTGTGCAGCAGAGATAGGCACACTCAGGATAAGGTTAGAAAAACACTTGGAACTGTTTAATGTCATGCTCAGTAGCTGCTGTCAGGAACAATTTCCCAGAGAATCAATAATAGTGTGTGCAGCACTCAGGGGGAATCTTTTCCGGCTGCACGATTTTGACCAGAACGCTTCATATTGTTTGGGGAAGATAATCCATTGGCAAGCTGTCTCTGTTGTAGTTAAGCTAGTGGTGCCAGAATGTGCATGAAAAATAATGCAACATTTGACTCTGTTCGCAGCAGGATTTCTTTTCAGGATTAATTTCATATTAGAAAGAAAGAAAAAAAAAAAGGTATCATCAGCTTTCATATACCTCACTTGGGTGGCTGCTGTTAATTATGGAGTCATTTACAGCAGAGAAAATGATAGGTCATTAGTTTTTACTGCTGGAGTATGCTGTGCTGCGACTCAGCTGGGTTTATAGCAGGAGGCAGCAGGACAGCAAGTGTAGAAATGTCAGAGACGGATGAGAAATTGCTCGTGCTAACCTCACGCGTGGTATTACGGCATGTGTGTTTTCTTATTATCATCCTTGTTCACAGGTCATTCTCTTTTACTATGAAATCCAGGCTCACTAAGGTAGAAAAACTCATAAAACATTAAGATTTTTAACAATCCTTGTTGGTACTGCTTTTATTGGCTTCTTTGTTTGCCTGTGGAAAGTTATGTACAAATGGAATTTTTGTGAACAAATCCACTTAAGGAGCATAGTTTTTGGGCCGTATCATCATCTTGACAGTTTTAAAGGCCTGCCTGTAGTTGGTCGGGTAGTACTCTGTCGACATATTGTGCCACGTTCCCCAGAAGATCCCGTTCCGCACTCCCTTGTACCTCTTGTGGTAGTATTTCCCATTCAGGTTGGCGGACATGCAGGCGTCGAACCACCAGCCGGAGCTGTAGTAGGCGCCGCAGTTTCCTGAGGGGTACATGTCGTTGTCGAGGTCCGGCGTGGAGAAGAACTTCTGGTCGTGGTTGAAGTGCTTGTTGAAGCTGATGGCGTTGCCTGCAGTCCCGCTGTAACCATGAACACATACGTCAATACTGCTTCGTATGAATTTAACTGCAAAAATCCCCAAAAAAAGTACCTGTATCCGCTTATTGACAGTCGGTAGTGTAAGAATTCGTTTGCCACGTAGAACTGGTCATATTTTGCATACTCCCGAACTCCTTCAAAGTCCTCCAACTCGATACGCAGAGTCATGTCTTTGGCTTTTGTCAGCAAGTGGATGTGATCGTTTCCCAGCCAAAATTCCCCTCTGAGGACGCAGAAGAACAAAAATAGAGCGTTGTGTCACAAAGCATAAATACTAGTTTGTTTTAAAACTTTTTAAATAAAACAAGGTTTATTAGTAACGAGAATTATGGGTAAGTAAGTTTTTTGCCACCACGAGTACATTTTTTTTCTGTTTGAGCCAAAAGTTAGTTTTACATCGACTTTCATCAACCCTCTATAATGACATTAAGCCGTAATTTTATTTAATATTAAGTCACATGTTTGCTATTTTACTCTACACTCTATAATTGTATTTAATAAACAGAATAATCATTGAAGTCATTTTAAGGCATTAGTAATTGCGTATTGCGACATGGGGAGTTAAGTGGTAATTTTCTTTACAATTTTCCACATCACCTTGTTTGGAAAAACGTTTATTCATATTTATCTATATTTCTATATCTAAACAGATATTTTGTATAGATTTAGACATAGTTAGAGATATATAGATAGAGATTAATATATAGAGAGATATAGAAAAAATGAAAATAAAGTCTGGTACATAACAACTACTTTAGCAATTCATTTAATTTCAACGTAGTTCATTGAAAAGTTGTAATGTTAGAAACACATAGCACTGTGGCAAAAACACCGCAACTCTCGCAGGTTGAATTTAAATGCACAGATTTGCCAACTGGTAAAAGTAGATATACATGTATTTTTTTTTTTTTTGGCATGGGAATGTTTGGGAAAATGAAAGCAGGTGGCGTCCAGTTTGGTTTTTAAAGAGCAGGTGTTAGTCCGAGTTGGGTTTTTTTTTGTAGCAGAGCACTTTAATGATGAAAGGCGAGATAATTGGGTTTAATAAACAATACATTAACTGTAAAAGCTGCTGAGAGATAAAAACAAACAAAAAAAAAACAGTGGAGGATGTTGATAAACCAAAGGCTTTGCAATTTAAAATAACAATTTTATAATTTGCATCAATTTATCAACCCCCCTCCTGTAATCTGAGCAGATGGTAGATTAAGGTTTGACATTGCCAACGTTTTTAAATACAAATATTTTGCTTTTCGAGCTGATTTTATGTGAAGTTTTTTTGGCTACTTAATTTAAAAATGATACAGAATTTGCCAGCACTAAAAACAAATAAAAAGAAGACATCTGCACTTTGCTGAACTTTACCTAGAAATAAGTGTCTGTGTCATCTTTACAAAAAAAAGATCAGCAGCGGAGAAGAAATGTAACAACCTCAAACACAGCATTTCCGTGTAAGTGCTGGACTCAGGTCCTATTATCAATGCTGCCACAGCAAAGTAGTTTATTTTTGTTCAGGTGCAGGTCATCAAAATCCTAAAAGTGAATCCCTTGATCTTTAAATAAGGGGGTTTTATCATGAACTTCTGAGTTTTAGTGCCGTTTGAGCCCAGCTTTCATGTCTATGGTCCAGGTAAGTATTTTTAACCCTAATGCCCCTCATTTATTTAACGCAACAAATCATACCTGAGGTTTCCAAAGCCCTTCTTGTACTCGGTCCAGGTGCGGTTAAAACTGACGGAGCCATCAAGGCGCTGCTGTATCACCGTCCAGCCACCTCCATACGACTCCATCTCACAGAAGACCTCAAAGGTCCCGTTGCGGGGATCCGGAGTCACCCGATAAACGCCGTTCTTCCTCGTTTCCAAAACATTGTAGTCCGAACAATTCCGAGGGGCAAGGAGGACTGCAGAAAAGAGGGCAATTTAACATAGATTGTACTATAAGTTTACTTTATTGTCATTGATTGTAAGACCTGCTCTGATCATCTTTTGAACTATTCTATCAGCGTGGTCTTTTATGTACGATTATAGATAGATAGATAGATAGACCTTTATTGTCATTATCACAAGGACAATGAAATTGCAGCAACCGTTTCAGTGCAAAGAAATTGGCATAAAAATACAAGACATAATATAAAATACAATATAAAGTATAAAAAATATGTAGAAAAAAAGATATATACACTGGACTATGCCATGTAAGTGTATATTGTATCAAGACTATGCGCAGGTATGTTGTTTTAGTCAAAATATATACAAAAAAGAAAGTTGTGGGGCAACGCATATCTGGGAGCTCTCTGTTTACACCATCATCCTCACGCAGTCCCTCGCACCCCCAACTTTACAATATTGGTGCAACAAAAATGGCGAGCAATGTTGGAGCCGTTTAGTTTTGAGCCAGATGCCAACTCGGATGAGGAAAATGAAGACGTTCACAGATCTAGTCGTCTATTGGTGGATGCATCAGAATGGAGAAAAGCAGGAAGTTTGTGGCCCAACCATGGCATTTTCTACATCAATCTGTTTTTAAACTGCATTTCACAATAATTTGAACAAAAGAAGTACTTGGAAAGGCACTTCATCTATCATTAGAAAATACCATAAGAACATGTTAAAAACAGAATTTTCATCGAAGCTTTTATCTTTAAACAAGAGAAGTAACAAACTGCTCCTAAGAATGGAGAACAAAAAAAAAAAAATGGGTTTCAACTATTATGTAATATTCCGATGTGAATTCCCTTTGGGGGGTATCCAATCAAATGCACAAAATACTTTTTTTATGCATGATCTCATCGAAGAAATACGGAAAAGAAATTAAACAAGATGTCAAAACGTCCTTTTTCTCTAAACAGTTCCCTTTGAGTATAAACAGCCTCCTGCATATCTTTGATAAAGTGCTATAAATCAGGCATAAGAGTTGCACCATATGAGATGTGTTTCATACACATCTCTTTAAAGCCCTTTTTTTAGCTTTTTTTCCACCCCTTTTGACCTCTGCCTGCCCGTCTACTTATTATTCTAGCTCTTTCTCCTGTCACCTGTTTCCCACTGGAGGCCATCCGCTAAACCCTAAAGCCAAGGTCTAAAGGTTCCCAGTGTGAATGAGCGGAGGAAAAACAGATATTTTTTCTCATTCTGCCGCTCATGTCTAAATTGTGAAAAGGTGCAGCTCACCTTTCTTGAGTTTGCTTCATTAAACATTTATCGCTCTGCTTAATATTTGAAGTGGATATTGATAGAGATGTAAATCTTATCCGCACAGGAAAATTGTGCCTTTTTTTTTTCTTTTTTTTTTTGAATCAGCGACTTGAAGTGCAGATCATCCATTTGTTAGCGAATTAGCCAAAGGCATAAAGCTGTCCTTGTATTTCTCTCAGCTCTCTTAGCTTTTGGCATCTACATTATTGTCCTATAAATTTTCATCGTCCCCACACCTCGAGTGTCTAACTGCATGTTAACTTCAGCCCTCCTTCTCCATTTGTCCTTAACCTTCCAGTCTCAATAGACGAGGGCCACCTTGGGAACTCTGGCACTGAGCCCAACCTAAATAACTCTAATATCACTCACTTATGGTTGTCTAAAAGGATGCTGGCTGAGTGTTTGACTGCTTGTTAACTGAAATTAGAAGCTAATTTGTTTTCGACTGCTCTAGAAAGAGAAAACAACATCGCTTTTGTTTCTTAAAGTCCCCCAAAGCTGGTCCAATTACAGTCAATTCTCAAAGCTCTGTTGTGGATCTGACCTTTATGTTCGTTGAAAAGCAGGGAAGGTCTGTGTGGGTCAGCGGTTCAAAAAAACAGAGTACAGCGTTTTCTTTTTGATCACAACAGATTTCTCTGAAATCTTAGGCTATGGACACACCAGGCATGTGATGCACATTCAAGAATGCATCAAATGCGAGTTCTTGGACATATCTATGGTGTTCACACTGGACAAGCAGGAAGGGGCTTCTTCCTCTTTTTCTTCTGTTTACTAGCTCATGTTCTACAGCTGGAAGAGGCTTTGTGCAAAATGTCAAAGCAGTGCAAATCTAACGCATTCTCCCTCCCACCTCGTCATATATGGACGTATGGTTCGGGCCCCCTCCACATCACTTCTTGATGTTTTGGGTGTCCCCAACCCCAACATTAAATTCTGGGTACCCAACCTCCGGACTGCAAACCAGTACCAGTACGAGGGCTGCTTTGTATTGGGCCACAGACGGGGAAAAAAAAATGCATACGCTAATCATGGGTCCAACCCTTGGGACGCAGTACCCTAACCTGGTACCGGTTTTGCGTTCGGTATCATGCTCGGCGCCTTGTTTGGTACCACATCCTGAGGTTGGGGACCCCCAATTTAATAGGACCAGCCAGCACAAATAAAGACGAGTTGGGGACATCAAGAACGTCAAGTGATGTGGATGCCTAAACCATACGTCCATATATGACATGTTGGAAGTGAGAATGTGTAGGCAAATCTCATGAAATCTTGCTCCAGGCTTTTTCTTTCACAGCACTATTCCAATTTATGAAAGTTTTAGTGTCATATAATTCCAGCTGAGCAAAAACTGCAACTGTTTTCTCCTCCCTGATTATTTTCAAACTGTTGGCAGTTCCGTTAATGAAAAAGTACGTCATCCATATGTTACTATCATGGCTGAATCCTTGGTTGGTCAAAGTTCAACTGGTTTACCTTTTAACGCACAGTCAATGGCTGCATGTTTGGTACATAGAGCTCAAAAAAGCTTGTATAAACGCAGAAGCTTGAAGCATCGATTTACGTTGACTTTTCATTGAAAGTTGTCGCTTCGTTACCAATGGTGACGTAAACGTAGCTTTGGAGATGACTTTTTTTTTTATTTATGTACACTAAAACATATATTTTTAGCTCAAACTATGATCTTTTCAAGGTTTAGAGGGTTTTTGTGCATCCTTGAAACAAACTGTGTCATAATAACACAACAGAATGAGTAGGTGCATTATCATTTGGACTTGAAACAAAGGCTTTTTTGTGGCAGAAGGAAGACCTCATCAAAAATGTCTTATGTTTCAGAAAGCAACTTTTCAACCAAATGCATTCAAATTGGGTTTTTAAGATGCTGTTGAACAGTTGGCTGCAGCAACTGGCAAGCTCATTGCTTTCCCCTTCTTTTTTTTTCAGCTTTGCTGAGTTCTTGACAAATGAAGCTGTAAGATGATGGGTCTGACAGATTCAGTAACGCACTTTTAATAATGACTTGTTGAGAGTCTGAACTGCATACCAAGCTGCCGACTCCAGTTAAAAATTGTGCATATGAATATCGGGGGGGGAAAAGGCAACTGCTACCAGGAATGTAGCATGAAAACAAAGGGAATAGATGATTTATATACCGTAGAAAAACACAGTTGTTTGTTTGGATTTATTTGTGAAACTGAAAAATGTGTTTTCAGGTAGGAATTTAACTACATTTTGAAATGAAACACTTATACTTGATTATTCGTTTTTAGCTTTTTTGGGAATATTCCTTTTCCACAGCTGCATTATTTCAATGGCCAAATATCAGGAACTGATAATGTAGGACCCAAAATTGTGGGAGATATCCAATGTTTACTGTAATAAACCAACTTGACAAGGGCATATAAACTCAAAAAGTAAGGCCATACAACAAAGGGAGAAAAATGGGGAACAACCCAACCGTTCTGGACCCAAGAGGAGATCCTTTTCATACCACGTCACACCATGCCAGATAAAAGCTTTCCTGTCAAAGTATGCTTCAACCTGTTTCTTTGGGTATTCTCCAGGAATAATCCTCTTCATGTTTTATGGCACTGAAGACGGGTTGCAGGAACCACTCCTTTACATGTGTCTAGTCTTTGAGAACGGGTACAAAACTGCGTCTTTTCATATGTCTTGTCTTTAAAGACCTACATCAATCAAAATGGTGTTCTTGGTATTTTTAACATGTTCGTGAAGCATATATATCAAATTTAATCTTAATAATTACATTTCTGGTTGGAGCTGGTTTATCTCAAATATTGCTCAGCATTTTTGTTTTACCACTGAAGTTAGCTTGGGGTTGTGAGAGGCTGTCAGCTAGCCGGGAGAGAGTGTAAACAAAGGGATCATGGGAAATGGGGGAAAGCTTACTTCCTTACAAACAGTTCTTCATGCAACTCTGAGATGAGTTTCTGATGATCTCCTGCTGCTCTGCAGAAACTATGTCCTAGAAAACGACAAATTTTTTTATTTAAAGAGTCACAAGGGCCGCTCCTCCTCATGCTTTCTGTCCCTAAAGATGGTTGTCGGGTCTACTCCTCTTCTTTTTGTTTTGTTCCTAAGAATGGAGTCGCCATGTTACCACCTCACCCCTTTTGAGCCAAAAGGACTTGAACTGAAAACCAGAAATCAAATCATCTTGGTCAGAACATCTATCTGTATCAAGCTTTGTTTGTGTCAGCTTGCTTTAAATTCCTGCCCAGTCTCCTGCATTTTGGGTCCACCAGTTCTTGGGAGCCAATTGTTTCTTGGTGGATTAGGGTTTTTGATTTTAGTTTATTAGGGTTTAGATTATTTTGTGATGAAGAAAAGCGTTTTACTACAAATTGTCTCATTCAAACCCTTTTCAAACATCTAACGCTTGGTAGGAAAAAGTAAAACTAACCATTAAATGGTTTTTAATCTTTGCTAGATTTTTTGTGTTATTGAACTGCAGTTTCTGCAGGATGGAGTGGATCAGCTTTTCTTTAGACTCCCCCCAACCCAAAATGCAACACTGGCTTTTAAATGATAAAAGAAAACGAAAACATCAGGGCAGTGTCATCATTTTACTTCAGACTTTCAAATTTTTGTTTTGAAATGTTTAATCTGAGCAGGTCTAGGTTTGCATTAGATCTAATGAAGCTCCACTACTTCAGCAGGTCATTGAGAGGTTATTTGTCCAAACAGTGAATTTCAGGTGACACTATTGGATATTTTATAATCAAAACTAAAAGCAATAAAGTTACAGTAAAGGAAATACCTTCTTTCTGCACTAAAAGTTGACCTAAATACATACTTCAGTTTTTCTATATGACCTTTTATTTCAGTTATAAATAGCACATCGTGTTTTTTTTATTCTAGCAAGTTGTTTCTTTGTTGTTTACACACTTTAGGTTTCAGAGCTTGAATTTTTTAGACATTTTTATATTTTATCAGTTATTCTTCAAGATTTTTTATTTAAATATGTGCTGCATTTTTAGTTTTCAATTATTTTATCATATTTTTGTCTACTTTCTGAATCGTGTTTTTGGTGACAGACCTTTTGGACCAATGTAGTTGTAAAAATATTAACCATTTACTGGAGTAAAGAGTACAGTTTAAAAGCTTAATGTAAGTTAGGGTGAAATGTATGTCCAAAGAAATTACATTTTCCACTTGAATGTGATCCAAATCATAATAACATGGAATTTGTTCCTTAGTTTTATCAGTTTTAGGGACGAGGAAAAAAGCTCTTCTGAATTGGCGTTCTTCCCTTTAGAGACACCAGCTTCAACTGGTTTCTTTTTTGAAACTGACTTCAGACTCGACTGAGCATCACTTCCTGACCTAAAGCAGAAACCGTTTCTCCCTGTTTTGACTTCAGTGCTAAGGATTGATGTTCAAAGTGTTGGTGACCTTGCGTGCCATCCATGACCACAACAGAGTCAGAAAAGCTTCCTACATAGCGGCGCGTGTCCCTGACATGTGATAATTAGTGCTCACCTTTACACTGGAGCTTTAGGGGAGGGCAGAGAGAGGTCATCCAAGAAAGAGTCGGTGAAAGCTACAGAAAAAGGTCAGAGAGGCAGAAAGGAAGTGGACAGTTTTTTTTGGGCGGGAGGAAGTGGCAAATTTGGGAGAGAAGCATCATCATGTCCACAAAAAAACAAGGGAGAGGATGCCAGTGTCCCAGCTAATCCCCTTAGAAATAAGCTCGCATCTGTTCTCCACATAAAAGCCGGAGAAAGCATCACATTCACACTTTCAGAACTGGAATATTATTCCGTTTGTGGCTGAGAAGTGGCCTGTATTTCTCCTGTGCTGCCATCAAGACAGCTTCCACATCCATGTCTCCAGAGATCTGCATTTGAAGCTTTTTTTTTTTTCCTATGTTGACAGCAGAGCAAACAGAGAATATAAACTATTTAAATGTTTGTGTGGAGAAAAGAGAGATGAGCTTTCTTATGACTGGCTTACTCTTCGAATACTATCATTTAAAAATTGGAAAAGTTCCTTCAGAATTAAAGACCCACTCCAGTAACAAATGTTTTTAACATGTTCTTGTAGTATTTTTTTTCATAATGGACAAATATATAGAAAATTAAGCTTAAAATTGCATTTCTGATTTGTTTATTTGAATCGCAGTAAAAAAAAAAAAAAAATGCCAAAGTAAGAAGCTTGTAGATGTGATGTAAGATCCTACGGCAAGCCACAAGCTCCCTTTTCCACTCCATTCTGATGCATCCACTTGGAGACGACTAGATCCATTTTGTTTTCCTTATCTGAGATGGCATCCGGCTCCGAACTGTACGAGAGTATAGCTGAGATATTACTCTCTCATTTTTGTTGCACCAATACTATTATATTGGGGGTGGGAGAGCGTGTAAACAAAGAAATAATTGGAAATGGGGTTGTTTACTTTACACAACTCAGAGTTGATTTTCTAATGAACTACTGCTGAAACTATGTTCTAGAAAAAAATTTTTTTTCAGATTTTTGGCTAAAAACTGCATAAGGATAACATAAGATCAAAATATGATCAGAGTAGGACTTTAGGAAAATAAAGATTTCCTTTCCTTGTATGTGGATTACCGTGATTACAACTGTTATTGGAAAGAACATCTCCCTGAAAGATTTCCCTTCCCATTTCCCAGAAAGTGAAGTGAAACTCGGATTTGTTATCGCAACTAAAACACAGTCCGAGTGTTGGAAGAGATAAGACCAACATGGAGCCAAACATTTTTTGTCTCCCTGTAATCCAAGTATCTGACCTCTTCTTCAACTTCAGAAAAAAAATCTGGGAAGTTCTCGACTTTGCATGATGGACAAATACAAAAAAAAAAGACTTGTACGGAGATTCTTCAGAAACAAGCTTACATTGAGGGCTGTTCTGCACAGCACACTGGGTGTTGCAGGTGGAGCTGAGCCTGTTGACCGTCCCGGTGATGTTCTCCACCCGCCTGTCCACCATGCTCTGCACATTTTCCATGTTGAGCAGGTTCAGCCCCTCCAGACGACCTTGCAGAACCGAGATCTGGCTCCTGGCGTTGCGCAGGCTGACTGACATTCTATTGAGCTTCATCTGGGAGAGGCCAGAAGAAAGGGAGACGTGTTTTGGGGGGTTTTTTTTGGCATGGACAACAAAAGCAGGTGGATTAACAGACCACACCGGCGCGTGTTTGTCCAGACAATTGCCACTTCTGAATAGAAATGCTGTCTGCGCAAAGGCTGGCAGTCTGCCAAAGAGGCTGCCAGAGTCCAGAAGCAAATCAAGACGGCTCGAAATTTACCGCTTTTTTTTTTTTTTTTTTTGGCTGATGTCTTGTACTGAATCTCCACCCAGTAACAGGAATTCTCCCTGGTGGATTGGAGCCAACTCAGCCTTCACAACCTTCATAACTTTTTGGTCAGTTTAAAATCTACCTGGATGCACAGAAAATAAAAAAAATAGAAGAATGTTTATCTTCTCATCACTTTGCTGCGATCGGTTTGTCCAGGACTGATGACAGTGCTGGATTTGAACTGGATGTGACGGATGAGCATTAAATGGAATAAAGCTGCTTCGCAGAATATCCCCAGCCTTTGAAAGAAAGGATTTCTTTAAGACTTGGAATATTAAATAAAAAAAAAACTTTAATCATAAACTTTAGCTTCTTACCTGCATCTCCTGTAAGTCCCTTGGGCTGGTCGAGCCTTTCCCTCCACACCAGCTCCGTGGATCATCCCATCACCTCTCTCCTCTTGGCTCGACCCGCTTTGAACCCTGTTACCAATCCCGTCCGGACTCTTGTCCCTCAGCGTATCCAATTGAGTCAAGTCCTGCGCCCGTCCCTGGTCTGCCTGCTGGTATCCGTATGCCTCAGTGCCCCGTGTCCCACAGCACTCTTGGTACCCCCTTTTCAGCTTGTTCACCACCTCCTTCAGGCTTTGCACCTCCTTCAGTGTCTTCTCCAGCAGCCTGAACTGCTTGGGTAGCTGGATAGTGAGGGGTGGAAGAGTGAGCTGATAGGGGCAGTCCTCCCCCTCTTCAGCGCCGACCCCGGAGCCGCCACAGTTGCCCGAGGGTCGAAGTTTCACGGGGCAAGAGGTAGGAGTGCCAGCATCAAATCCCGGATTGTAGGATCCTTTCGTGTCCCATCGCTGGTGAGAGTTGACTGAGAAGTCAGCTGCCCTGATAGGTGACGGCGCCAAGGTGACTGCGAGCAGGAGACCGGTACAAAAAATAAATGTCCTCATTTTTCAAACAAGATTTCTCCAAAAGATACGAGTTTAAGAAGAGAGTGCTCGGTACTGCCCTGGCTTTCAACTTGCGGTCCAATCGGTTTTAGTTGTGTGTGTGGCTGTAGATTGTAAGAGTGTGTGGATGTAAAGATCTTTCTGGCGTACGAGTGTTATTTTGTGTGTGTGTGTCGGTGAGCATGAAGTGCAGCCTGCAGGAGGAGGAGAGCGCAGGGGATCTGGCGCTGCCTCAGATAGCTGTGTCATTAATATCAAGACGAGGGAGGGAGGGAGGGAGGCAGGCAGGCAGAGAGAGCGATGGGAGAGAGTGCTGAGTTTAGGAGGATGGGAGGGGCCGTACCACTGCGCACTGCAAAACACATCAACGGCACTGTGGAAAAGAAGAAAAAAAAAAAAGTACAGAGATGCAAAGATTGTAGGTGGATGGAGCGCCCGGAAGGACGACAGAAAGAGGATGTAGAAAAGGCGGTCGCGCTTCTTCTTCCTCCTCCATCCATTTCTCTGAATTCGTGACCTGGAGTGTAGAAACTATCCAGTCAGCTGACATTAGGCTGATGTTTTTCTCGCTTCATTGCTCAGTGAATTCCAGTGTCTATAAAATTTCAAGGCCACACGGTGAACCTCTTCAGGCCTCACAGAATAACCGGATCTCTTCTACATTTACAGATTTATCAACTCAAAATATATTCATACAAACTATTGGATTCATATTAACCTGATATTTTTACAATCACAAAATTATCCAAAACAATATATATCTTATTAAGCTTCAATAAAATTTCATGAATGTAAATCAAATGTATGTTTATGATACCGGTATATCACGTTTTGTTTTTATGTTATTGACATTTAATGACCATTAACAGGCTAAGTGGAGGAGCCTCTGGTCACTTGCAAGAAACAATCTCTAGCCGGAAGTGGAAATTTCGCAACTTTAGCCGTTCGCGTAAGGGGAAATTTCCTAAACTTCAGGAAACATTTTAGTGCGCAATATGAGCTTCAAATAGAACAGAGAACATTAATCATTTTACCTCTTTCAAGTCAATATTAACAAGTTTTCAAATTTTTATAACTACACCTGTTTAAAATGGAACTCTAGGTCTTGAGAAAAAGCTGGCAAAGGGCCGCTTTTCCCCGTGAATCAGCTGATCATGTAAGCAGTTATAGTATGTCAAAGGTCAAAAGCTTAAAACAGGGGGTTCTGGTCGAGGACTTCCGGCTAATGAATTAGGGCCCCATGGTGTTTTTTGCGGCCGACTCTGGCAGGTGGAGGAACTTCTGGCTATCGATTTCAAGCACCATATTTTTTTCTCTGTGGCCAGATTCTCTTGGCTAAGTGGACTATTGGTTGAGTTTCTGCCTTGATCTAGAAAGTCATGGGTTCAAATCCGTAGCACCAAAGACTCTGAATGCCTCATTTCCACTAAGCGGTCCAGACCGATCTGCTCTTGGTCAGTTTAGAATGGTCCGAGAAACTCAAATTTCCATTGAATGTTGGACCATCAAGGTGCATTTGAGGTGTATCGATGACGCAGGTGTGTCATCACGGTGTGACTTCAACAGCGGTTCTCCGTATTCGGCGCTTCTCCGGTCCCTAACCCCTGCGAATAAGAGGGCAATACTGAATGCAAAGAATCCAATACTCCTTACAAGAAGATTGCAGGAGGCGGAAAAGAATACAGTCGAATAGATGACAAAACTTTTGACTTGAATCTTGAGTCGTTAAAATTCCTGGTCGAACGCTTACTGTTGTAATACCTTTCCTCCAATCAATGGATTTCCTCGTATGATGACAGAACCTCCACCCTAACTGGTCCGTTCCATTTTTCTATGGATCCACAACCAACAGCGGAACAAAAAAATGTTACGAATCAGTCTGGCCTAATGGGTCAATTTTATAATGAAAATGCTCAAAATACCGTATCGGTCTGATCTGGACCACTCCGTGGAAACGAGGCATAAGAGTGCCTTCAAGCTTGACACTCTGCATTAAGGAGTTGGATTTGAGGGTTTAAGCCACCAAATTATTCCTGAGTGTGGCTGTGACTGCTACTCACTGCTTCCTTAGGCGATTGGTCAAATGTGGAGAGCAATTTTTATACAACCAGGTGTGTGACAACTGATGGGACTTAAACATTAAATTGGTGGTCTGACTTTTCTATATTTTTTTTTCTCTCGATACCTAGACATAGTTTCACACTCACTTCTGTAATACTTAAGAGTTTCTAGTTTAAGCCTAAATCACATGCACCCATATGTTGCTACATTCTTAGGAAAATTCTTAGGAAAGATTTGTCTTGCAGGTCCCTTAGTGGACATCATGAAAAACAGGAACATGCCATTGCCGTGCATGTGGTAAGTGTGTCCTGAAGGGTCCATAAGGAAAAAGAAAGTTGCCACACTTATGGGGGATAGTGTCATATGGTACCCAAACGCCGCTGGTTGCTGACAAGGTGCGTGTACTGACCCCTTACTGACCCCATAGGTGAATGCACACGTGGTGAGCATGGGTCTCATAAGTTCCAATAAGATGCGCACACATTTATAACAGTCAGGTTGCATGCAAGGGGCCACACTATCACATGAACAGCACTCATTGGTCCCTTGCGCTGTATGCAGGATTTTGGGGGAGGGGGTTAAAAAAATAAAGAGTCCATGCAGCACTTTTGTGTCTCACCTTCTTACTTACCCGCAACCTTTCGCCTTTTGCCCCAGAGTGCCCACAAAAAAAATGTACATGAACATTTCACTCTACTGGTTTACCGAGTGGTCTATGACCGGGATGTTTCATGCGAGTCACCTGTGCCTCGTTCAAGTTTGGACATTTTTCACCCAGTAGACTAGTTGTATTTGAAAGGGAATTTTGACTAAACCTTTACGTTTTTGTTGCCTTTTTTTGGATACATTTATGAAGAATAAAATGTCTGACATGCTCTACCATTCAGAAGTTTGGGGTTACCCAGACAATCTTGTGTTTTTCATGCAAAGTCGCCGTTTTCTTTACCAAATGAGTTGTACAATGAATAGAAAATCTAGCTAAAACATTGTAAAGTTTGGAAATAATTATATTCATTTTATATATATTCATATTTTTTCCTTTAAACTTTGCTTTCTCAAAGAATCATTTTTGCAGCAAATCCAACATTCGGAATTCTAGCTGTTGGCTGGAGACGTTTTACCACACACACCTAGAAAGTTGGAGTGGCTGGATGGACACTGCTATTGTACCAAGCTCTTTCCACAACAGCTCAATGGGGTTTCGATCTGGTGACTACACTGGTCAATACATTACAGAAAAAATACCAGCTGTTACTTCTTCTCTAAATAGTTCTTGCACCATTTGGAGTTGTGCTTTGGGTCATCGTCATGTTGTAGGATGAAATTGGTCCAATCAGGTGCTGTTCACAGGATATGGCGTTGCAAAATAGAGAGATAACCTTTCTTATTTAAAGGCCCTTTTACCCTGAACAAATCCCCCACTTACAGCACCAAAGCAAATCCAGACCATCATGTTTTCCCCACCTTACTTGACAGGTGGCATCAGAGACTCTACCAGCATCCTTTCATTTTGTTGTGTGTCTCTCAAATGTTCTTCTGTGTGATCCAGACACCTCAAACACTTTTTTCTAATCTTCCCCAGTCTGTTTATCTTCTGTTGCCCGTATGATTTTTTTTTTTTTTTTCTTTGTTCCGCCAATCTCAGATATGGCTTTTTCTTTGCCACTCTGCCCTGAAGTTTCAAAGTCGCCTCTTCAATGTAGATGTTGACACTGGTGTTTTGCAGGTACTATCTAATGAAGCTGCCAGTTGAGGACCTGTGAGGTATCTATTTCTGGAGACTCAAATATACTTATCTTCTTGGGCTACTGGGCCTCCCACTTCTTTTTCCTACTCTGATTAGAGCCTGTTTGTGCTGCTCTCTAAAGAGTCCTACATACAGTTGAAGGAAATCTTCAGTTTCTTGACAATTTCTCTCATGAAATTATCTCAATTTTGAGAGCTTAATTGACTGTTTTCATTTATGATAGCATGATTGCACAAGGGTTTTCTCCTCCCTGACAAGCAACAAGAATCCTCAGAGGCCGTCGACTTGAACCATTCCACACCGCTTCCTGTCATGTGACAGTTAAATTAAAAAGTGGATGTAGAATTCTTCTGCCAGAAGAGGGGAAAAATATGGAAATCAAAAAGGTTTTTCATTCCTTGCCTGTCTGTCTTGTATCTGTTCAATTATAGCTGTATATTCTGGTGGAATATGCTTCCCTGTCTCCCCTAAAGGGAGATGCTGGAGGTTTCTGAGCTGGAACTGCACCACCGTTGCCTTCCTTTAGGATCCTGCGGGGAGACGTGTGTGAAACTAACTGAATTATAGCCTCATCTTCACTGCTACTGATAAGATTATCCATTTCAGCTGCTGTGGGGTCCGCACTTATACATTTGTGAATCGCTTTAGTTTGTTCAAACACAAAAAAACCCAGAAACCGCTTATTGATAAGCGACTTACTCGAGGCCCGCTTTGGATATCTGCTGATGTGCAGGGGATTTTCAGGCTTTAGGGTCGTCATGCAAGTTGGCATATGAATTAGGCGTCTGATGGACCGTCATGTGGGAATGATTATGACAGCATCTGAAATGAGCTAACTCCTCCAGTGACTTCCTCCCAGAATCACTCTGAGTCTTATTATCGTTCTGTATAATCATTAACGTGGCGCAGGCTATTTGTTGCAGTTCATGATGAGAGTTGTAACCAAAGGACCAGTTATTACAATATGTTCCAAAAGTTTTGTTGGTTTCAGAGAAACGAAAGTTTTAGGAATAGATTTCATTTGCAGAAGTGAATCCTGGTTTTGGTGGAGAGGGACAAACCCAGATTGTGTCCAAATTCGCTCAATACTTAGTGTACATTAAAGCAATGGTTCCCAATTCTTGGACAATGGGCTGATACTGGTCCATGGGGCAGTTGGCTGCATTCTGAAGGGTGTTTTATTTTGGAAAACTACTGGATTCTCACCACCAAATCCGACTTATTCTTGATGTATGTAAAATCACTCGGTCAGATGTTCAAAATCCGTCCAATAGTTTCTGACAGCGGTTGCGTCAATCACCATTTTGAAACTCCAGAGCTAGAAAAGTTAGCTTAAAACAAACATATTCAGAAAAGAGCCAGAGAGGAAACGGAAGAACCTTCGACTTCAAAATAAAAGAAAGCTACATTTGACAGATAAAACCAGGAGTCTTTGCTAGAAATACAGATTTATTGGGACAGTTATTCCCACACACCATAAAAATAATGAACAATATTCAGCCAATAAAGTTGCTCAAAACAGTAAATTCAAGTTTATTATCCGTTGGACCCCAAAAATTGGACTAGGCTGAAATTGGCATCTGATTTTTTTTTTTTTTTTTTGCTTCCACTTTGACAGTCATGGGTCAACCCATGTACTGTCTTATGGGGTCCAGATGACCCGACATTTATATTGACGTGTTATCCCTTCAATGACAAAGGTGGACAGGATTTCATGTCTGCCACGGACACCAGTGGAAAAAACAAAATTTCTTGAAAAAAAAAGTTCAGCGCACTGTCTTGTAATGTACCGGTAAACAACGCCTAGGATAGCACAAGAGTAAAGGGAAAATCTATATAACATTTGAATGGTTCCTGCACAAAATCTAGTGTACAAATAAAGTTTAAACCACCTGCAGATAATTTACAAAGGATAAAGATAAACTTTACTTTATAAATTAAGCGAAAATGGAGGCAAAAAAAAATCTTGTGCAAGCCAGTCTGTGAAAATAGTGCGACATTAAACCAATCCATGGCCCTGAAAAGGTTGGTGACCAATGCTTTAATTGGACGCTCCGAATCTGAAATAAAAAAAACCAGCCCTCTCAAAATTCCCTAGAAGTGCTAGCAACTAGTGTGCGTCGATGCTCACTAAATTGGTGATTATATACCACAATGCATTGCTTTTGAATATTTCTTTTGAAATAAAATGTATTTTGATTTTTCAGATACTCGAAGTTTTAATCATCAGATTCGTGTATTAATACTTAAGTCTTTATAAAATGTTCATATTTATTTGGTTATTACTTCAGCAAGTGGGTGACATCATATTTGCCCTTTAAAAAATAAAATGTACCGAGCATGTGTGTGGATTGCGTTAAAATCCAGAGTACTAGATGTTCCATTTAGTCTTTTAAAGGTTAGGGAGTAGTGAAGCAAATCGGACACAACCCCAGACAGGAAGATAATGCAGCAAAATAAATGACCAAGACGGTGATTCAATTTGACTGCCGGTTCACCTCCAATACAAAATGTCAATCAGAGGGCATCAGAGTAAACAGGGTAAACTCATTTCATTTGCGATAAAAGGACGGCCTCTTTCTCATGTTATAGGAAAGATTCTGGTCTGCAATCGATGCTCCATGTGCATAAACATGCTTTACAAGTCTCTTCCTCCGTCCGAAGAAGGTTTCCACATATAAGCTTCATGCAGTCACCTTATAAAACCGTCCAGTAGCCTCCACTGCAGAGGAAAAGTCCTGGTAGAGAAAAGAAGAGAGGCTGTCTTAAAGCACCTCAGGCTGCCTGTCTCACATAAATGTTTGGATCCACACTGGTGTCAACATTCTTCCACAAAACATAAAAATGCTGCATTTTATTTAGAATTAAGTCCCAATTCTAATGAATATTTTGAGACATGGGGATTACTGTATAATATTTTTGGTCAAAAAATCTTTTAAATCTACAAAAAAAATCTACTTTGGAATTCAAAGTTGTCTTTATTGACCCAAACAATAACACAATCACGAATTATCTTTGGGTGTGTTTACGTCATCATAATAGTTGCTGCACCGCGCTCCGAGATATCATCAGGGCTGCTGGTCTTTGATACAGACCAAGCTATTGCTCATTACTCGCCACTTTTACCTGCCTGGCTCGCAAGATAAGAGGAGGAGCATCACCTGACCTCCGAATTCCTCCTTCAACGGGGACCCACAAAGCTCCAGCACCAGGAAAATCAAAATGAAGATTTCCATTCAGTTGGATTTTTGTTTTCCATCAACTCTCCAGCTTTTAATAATTCAAGAGTCATAACACTTTATTTACTTAAAGTGTCTCTCAGGGCTGTTTTTAATAAACTGTCCCCCTTTAGGTTGTAAATACTTGCAAATATAGAGTTTATACATATTTTAAATGTGTTAGATCACAGCTGCAACTGATTTTTTTTCTTTCTCAGCTTGGATTGAAACCAGTTTTTAGTGGAATCTAAAGCTAAAGATTTTGTCAAACGCAAAATGTTTTTGTTTTCTGCAACGACGACTGAACTTTATGTGCTTGGCAGCAAAAACCTGAAAATGGCTCAGAAATGTCTGACTGTTGTGAAATCACAAGAAACAATTCAAGGTTTGTCCCTTTGAAACTCAATTTTTCCACTATATCACATCATCCATCTGACCAGTAAGCACTTTTATTTACTTGGCTTGTTGTGGTTATACCTTATTGAAGATTTAATCTCAAATATTGTCAAGAGTTTTATTTTTATTGTTATTGTGGCTATGAAATATTCATGGTGAGTTCTGATTCTCGCAAATGATAAGAGCTGTAAAAAAAAAACCTATGAAAGGACCAGTATGATCTAAACCTCTATTTTTATCCACATTTTTTGTGTTCTGCAGATGTTTACTGAAGGCAAAATCAACCAGGCAACTTTGTTCAAACTGAAAGCCAGCTACAAACTTCTCCATGACAAATGGAAACGGTAAGTTTTTCCTGTTTCTGCTGATATGACGGCAATAATAATTTGCAATGTAAATATCTGCAAAGTGATTAAAAAATGTTAATCATTTTGGCAGCGAAAAATCCTCAAGTAAATAGAAAACTTGAGTAACTCTAATTAAATGTATTGTTTAATAATTAGATTTACAAGTCATTTAAAAAACAAACATGTATGGAAGCTTGGAAATGTCAAAATACAGCGAGCAAATTTAAAACCTATAGAAAAAATTAAGGGAATTAAAAATGTAATTTGTTATGTAATCTACAATAAAGACAAAAAAAATTATAATTTACGTTGAAAACAATATTGACCCACAAAAGCCCCACTTTTATGGAAAAAAAATATAATTCTATAGATGTAAATAAAGCACAATATGTTTTGGATTCTCTTCTTGGTAGTAATTAAATGTTTCTTAAGCCTTATTCAAAACTTCCTTTACGGGAGCCAAAATATGGGCAAACATGTACAGGGCATGCAGGTGGCCCACACACAAAATATAGCTTAAATCCCACACCTATGTTTTTTCTTTAGTACAATTGTCCTCAGTGGTCTTTTAAATACACTTATCCAGCTTTAGTCTAATGAAAAACTGTATTTTTTTTTTTTTAAAGACTTTTTTTTTTTTATTAAATATTTGCCTCAGAGTTATGGGTGGGACCGTTTGCTTAAAAGTTAGCATCAGCTAATTTCCCATCAAGCCTTTGTGTACACTCTCTCCTGCTAGCCCAAGCTAACATTAGTGTAGGGAAAAAATGGCGAGTAAAATCGGAGGTATCCAGCTGCACAGTTTAGAGCCAGATCAGAGTAAAATCAAGACGTTGGAAATAAGAAGTAACAAACCCGAGCTTTTTCAAACATCCAGTTTTCATCTGCTCCTGATCTAACATGATTTGAATAAAGAAATACTCAGACACACATTTTAATCTTAAATTATTTAATATATGTTCTCCATCATGAGAAAAATGCAGCAAGAATATGTTAAAAACACCATTTTCATTGGAGTAGATCTTTAAGATTGTAGACCAGTCAGTGAGGTCGTAGGGTGAAAATGTTCATGCACATTTTTTATGGGCATACTGCGAGCCAGTGCGCAACACACAAAGGTGCAGTAAGGCGGACGTAAGTGAAATACAGACATATACAATTTTTTAATTTTTACAACCCTGTTAAACTCGCCAGGGTCTCACTAGGGCAGTTTAAGCATAAGTGTGCACTCCTTTGTTGCAGCCTTAGAGGACGTTAGACAGTCGGAGCGTAGTTTGTGTCTGCGTCCTACAGTCAGCCTATGGGCACACCCAGTGCTGGCAGCATTTGTATGCGGTCAGTAAGGATCTAGTACACACACTCAAACAACTACAGTGTAACATAAGGGCACTTTACGACAGCATCACCTCCACGTCATGTGTGTGCAACCTTACAGACATTTCACGATGTATATTTACCACTTCCATAACAATGACGTCCCATAAGGTGGCCCTTCATGCCTCAAGGGAACTATGCTATACACTCCCTCCTATGGGCCCAGACAACCCAATAAACACACACCACCCTTAAGAATCAACATCAAACACTTGAAAATATGCATCTGAGGTCACTTATTGTTTTTGGATGTTAATTTCGACATAATTTTAATGTTACATCATATGTTTTATTGGGATGGTGCTTCAGGACCCCTAGGAGTGGTTCAAATTGTCCCAAGACTGGCGCCTGGAGCCAGAGTAATATCAACAACTCCGACTCTAGCAGACTTGTGTCATTTTGTTTATCCGACAGTTCCCAAGAATCTGAGATCAAACTCTTGTCGGAGGCAAAGAGGTGTCGGGCGGATCTGGAGAGGCTGCAGGTGGAGGTGGAGAGCGCAGAGGAGCAGAGCAATGTTGAGGAGCCTGACAGTGAGGTCAGCGCGCTGAGGGGACAGCTCCTGGGGGCATACAACACACTGCACGCTGCCGAGGAGAGGGAGCACAAGACTCAGCATGAACTGCAGTGGTGAGCCGCACATGCATGCGCACACACATCACCGCAACTGCTGATGCCACACATTTCAGTCTTTTTCCGTCAAATGCTGAATGAATCAAACGCATACATAATAAACACGAGTACATCCGTGCAGAGACTTACAAGTGAGAGGAACACAGGAGGACAAAGTGAAACTAGAGAGTTGAGCAGAAAAGCGATGCTTGACAAGAGAAGGGTTTTTTTTTTTTGGATACACAATCGCAACCTGGAGTGATCTCTGAGGCAGCACCTTTTTTTTTATTGACTTTAGAGAGAGGTGAAGGTGAAAGAGTATTAGACACGCACAAACGCTCATAGTATCATACAGTACACGCATAGTCCTGCGTGTGCATTGTTCCACTTGGTGAATTTTATGCCACTTCAATGACAAAAAAAGAACCCATTATGGAGGGAATATCATGCTGCTTTAAAGGTGATCTTAATCTCATAAACATTTACAGCAGGATGTGATTTCGTGTTAGATCATTCGGAGTTCACTGAGCATTAATTTTCAACATAAACTGATCCTCCTTTTCTTTTTAAGCGGTTTTACATGGTGATAAAACTTGCTATCAATGTCTTTTGTGATTGGTTAGCCCTTTAATACTGGAGATGTTGCCGGCAACACTGAAATAACACTCTCTCTTTGACTACAGCAACTCTTTGACCGTTAACTCGATCAACAGAAATTAGCATTTGAAGTAGCTTTTTTTTATAATGTCTTTGAACCGACATGAAACACTTACTAATATAAAGTGTTGTATATCCAACGCATGCTCACTCCCAATTCGTCATAATTAGATGTATGGTTTAGGCCCCCTCCACACCACTTTTTGACGTTTTTTGGTATTCCCAACTTGCAATTTTTTGACACGGGGGCTGTCCTAATTAAATTTTGGTCCTCAACTTTCAGGCTGCAAACTGGTACCGGTCCAAGGGCCACCTGGTACCAGGCCTTAGAAAGGTAAAAATGCATATGATAATCAGAAGTCCCTAACCTTTGGAACGCGGACCGGTACTGGTACCAATTCCCTAACCAGGCACTATCGGTATCCCTGGTTCCACCAGGCACTAGTAAACGTACCAAAGGGTTGGGGACCAGTGATTTAATGGAGACCTAGCACGTCAAAAAACTAGCAGCCACCAATGACAAGTTGGTGACAGCCAAAACGTCAAAAAGTGATGCGGAGGGGGCCAGAACAATTTGTAATTCCATTTATGACGGTTTGGGAGGGAGAATGTGTCGGAATACAGCGCAAACCTGCTTTGCTCCATGACAGTTTTGTCTGAAATTGCGTTAATTGTGGAAACGGTTGAAGAGTTACAGTAGACACAAGAACACTAGAGCTAAAGCTCTGGTGTTAAAGAGTTAACCTAAATTGAATTTAGATTATTTTAGAAGTGAAAATCCCTCATATTCTGCAAACTAAACTTTTTTTTACCTTATTGTCCCACACTTTAGGTACTATAAGACGTATTAAGCGAGATAAAAGAGCCAGAGAGAGATCTGTACATCAGACTTTATTAACTGTGTTTTCAGTAATTCTTGAACTTGTTTGTAACATGATAAAGTTAGCCATGTTAGAAGCGTGAGCCATGTTAGCGTTTGTACAATACCTGTAACTGATATAGTTAAAACTAGTTGTCTTAAAAAAAGCATCATCCTATGGTTTTAAACTGTATTTTACATATCCATCCCTTGATGGGTTCATGCTCTCCTACCCATCCTTTTCTGTTTCTCCCGTGAGCCTTTTTTCTCATCCTAGCCTGTTTCCCTGCTCTCTACTGCAGGTTTTTTTTTTTCTCTTCCTCTTCCAACTCTCTCAGCTGCACTTACCCAAAAGGTCAAACACACCCACAGAGATGGAAAAGCACGCACTCGCTCTAGGATCTTCTCTTCCTCTGTACACAAGCTTTGTCAAGTGCCAAAGGGAGGGTTGCTGGAACATTGCTCTGCAACATGATTACACGTTGTCCAGAGTTTTCAACACTACTTTTTTTTTTTTTTCCCAAGCTGCTTCTTTGCATTAAAAACATTCGTCCTTAACCCAAAGTCTTGAAAATAAAATTGAGAAGTTTTCAAAGCAATTCAGTAAAGTCATAAATTAGTATAAAGGTACATAAAATGCTCCGAATGTCAGAATTCTGTGTTTGGGTTTTGTCATGTTCTGTTTCTCTCTCAATCTCACCATGTTCAGATTAATCATCCACAGCTGTTTTCATTTAGTTAATCAACCTCAGTGGATTTGTGTCTGGTTTTCAGTTTCTCAGTGTCAGGTCATTTGCCCCGCCCCCATTTTTAGTCCTCCATGGATTAGTTTTGTCATGTTTCAGTTAATTAAATATTTCAAGTTTTTTGCCACCAAACCCAGTCTCCTGGGTTTGGGTCCTTCACCACTGACAGTTTGTGATACCCAACCATTAAAACAAAAAAAAAAAAAAAAAACTCATCAATTTACAACATTGTCCCATCAAAATTACTTTTTTTTTCCTCGAAATCTTACCACTCTTGTTAGGTTTTGGCTTTTTTGTGCATAATTTAAAAACTTTATTCTTATACATATATATATAAATGTATTTTCTTTTATATTGGCCCTAATACTCTAAGCTACTTGTACCTATTTTGTTTATTTTGCTTTATATAGAGGAGATACCAACTTGATTTTAAAAGAATGACTTTATCCTTATAAAATAACAATTTTTCTCCTAGTAATTTTACAACTGTAAGCTTCCAACATTACGACTTTTCTCACAAGTTCACAACTTTAATTTTTGTTAAAATCACTATTTTTTTCACGGTCTTATATTGTTATTGTTGTCAATTTTTTACTAATTTAAAGGTTTTCTAGGCAATTTTGTGAAGTCAGAAATTTATATGAAGGCAAATAAGATGCTCATAATGTTAAAAAAAACAAAAAACATACATCTTACAAATTTATTCTAGTAAAATTACAACTTTTCTCCTGACTTTCCAACTTTGTTTGACTTTTTCTTTATAATTTTGCAACTTTATACTCAAACTTTATAAAAGTATTTTCTTTTATAGTGTCCCTAATACTTAATTCTAGTTTTACCTATTTCGTAGATTTACAGCTTTAATTTAGCAAAAACAACTTAATTTTTTAACACAACTTTGCTTGGTCTTTGTTAAAATAAATCTTTTTCCTGTTCAGAATTTTATTTTATGACTTTAATCTTGGAACGCTCCGACTTTTTCGTACAATTTTCTACGGCATCATTTTAAAGTAAAATTACATTTCTTGCTCATAATGTTGTGACATTATAAGTGTCACTTTTTTTTTTACTCTTTTTTTCTTAAAAATAATGACCTTTTTGTAAATTTGACGTTTTTCCTTATAATTTTACGACAATTTTTATTTTTGACTTTTTCTCTAAATTGTTTGACTTTGTTGTAAATGTTTTTAGATTTATCGAATAGTTTCATGTCTTTGAAACTGAAAGGTTTTCAAAGCTATTCAGTGAACTTGGGAACTAGTATAAATATTTTACAACATTATTCTAGTAAAATAACTTTTTCTCATCATTTTTTTAGACTTCATTGTTGTTGGTTTTTTAAAAATTGATCACAATTTTATGGCTTTATTCTCAAAAATGTTAAACTTTTAAACTTTTTACTCACAATTTTACATTATTCTCAAATATATAACTTTTTTTTTCATTTCTTTTATGGTGTCCCTAATACTGCACCTTACCTGTTTTGTAAAAGTATAACTGTAATTATTTACTTTTATTTGCAATTAATAACAACTCAATCTTTGGAGAAAAAAAAAGCCTTTTTCCTCAGAAGAGCTTTTTTCCCAAAAAATTTACAACTTAAATTTTTCAACATTTTCTCAAAAGTTTTGGACTTTACTTTTGCTTGTAAAATAAAGATGTTGCGCCCATAATTTTTATGATTTTATTATTTTTCTGCTTTTTTCATTACTTTTGTTAATTTTTTCAAATTTTTCCTCACAATTGTATAACTTTATTCTAGTAAATTTACTAAGTTTTGCCCACAATGTTGCAACTTTTTTTGTCATTATTTTTTTACTTGCTTGTCAGAGTTCTTCAAAGCTATTCAGTTTACTTGAAAACTAGTGTAAAGGTACAAAAAATGCTCCAATTCCTTCAAAAAAATAAGTAAATTGGTTGTAAAACAATGACCCTATTTCCTTTTTAGATTTGTATCTGTGTTTTAGATTAGAAACAGCTACAAATGTGATACAGTATGGTCATAAAAGCAAATGAAGTTGCTGTTATGATGTAACAAACCTTATTAACTCATCCTCGCTTTGGACTCTGCACTGCCTCTGCAAGATTAAAGCAGCCGCTGCCTAGAAAACCTGCACTGTGTGGCAAAGGTACGGTCTGTAGGAAGCAGAGTTTTTTTTTTCTTAACTCTGTGGCTCAGCAGTAATTGAAATATTCAATGCAAACCACTTGCAGTGCATTCTCTGAAGATGCAGTCATACTCTGTAACACAGCGAGCCAGCCAGCCAGCGTGCGTGTTATTTATGACAGCCTTTTGTCCCCCGACCGCCGCCTCATATCGCCCTTTCTTTCATCCTGAACTCCTCTCCTTCCCTCCTCCCTGCATCCTCACAGTTCTTTATGCCGCCAGTCTGTGTGAAGACAGGCAGATGCTCACCATGTAAATAAGCCTTCTCCATCTTCAAGTTCCTTTTTAAAAGTCGTGCATTGTAACTGCAGGGTACTTTTAAATCTATTTTTATGTTAAATCCACTATATAAACTTGTCAGGAAGATGAATATCATTTGCGTTGTAGAATGTGCATCTGGGAGTTTAAAATGATGGAGCCGGCTTGGAATTACTGAAATCGACTGCTCCGAAAGCATCTGCTGCACGGAGATGATTTGTTGAAAGTAGATTTCATTTAAATGAACAGGAAGCGTGTCATTTTAAAAAATGCTGATTCGTATTTTTTAAACAGCTTTTTAAGTCACTTTTCCAACAAAGAACCCCATTGTTTCGGTAGTATTTTATGATTCAGTTGATGGGAATCTGCAGAGCGGATCAATTCTAAAAATGTAAATGCTGCTTTGTGTTAGTGGATTCCTCTTTCTGTGAATCAGGAACTGAAATTTGTCTTTTTTTTTTTTGGGTGGGTGGGGGGCTTCTCTTGCCTAAACTCGGTTCTGTTTCTTGCTGTGCAGGCTACGGGAGGAGAAGAAGCATCTGGAGGCAGAGATTCAGAAGAAACCAGCTGTAAGTTTCAGTTCCATAAAAGATAAATCAGACTTTTTTATTTTTTATTTATCAACTCTTTAGGCACCTCCCCCATCTTTAAAAAATAAAATAAATAAAATATAAGGTTGTGTTCACATTCAGTCACATCTCACTGCTTTGTACACCATGTAGGATGTTCACTATTTTTCGAAGTTTCCGAATCTCCAATTTCAAAATCCAGAGCCACCAACAAACTGGTGTGCATTGATGCTCATTTGATAGGAAAATATTGACCCAAATGCATTGCATTGGAGCGATTTTGTTATTTAAAAAAAAAAAGAATTACATTTATTTTTAATGAATTATGCTAGTATATCATGGATTTAGAGATAGTTTTAAACATTTGATATGTTTATATTTCTTAGGTTTATACTTCTGAAAAAGGATAACCTCACATTAGGCTACTGAGGAGATCATGTGTTGGAATTGCATTAGAATCCAGTCCACAATCCACCAGATAGTCTGTTAGGGGTTTGGGAGTGGTGAGGGAGTTTGGACATAGTCTAAATGTTTTTAGCGTTTAAAGCTGGAACCTCAAATTTATAATCGTAGTATAAGGGTCAGCATTTAAAAAAAATAAATGAAGTCAAATTTACAAAATTAAAGTTGTGAAATTATGAGAAAATTGTAAACATTTTATGAGAATAAACATGTCAAAAAAGTTAATATTTTACAAGGATTAAGGTATAAATGTAATAAGTTATGAGCTAAAAATTTAAAAGACTACTTTTTCTTTCATTTTACAGCTTAATTTGGGAAACTTTTGACACTGTTTTGTTTTTTATATATTTTTAGGACTTTTTTTTTCTCATATATGTATTGATTTTCTTATGGTAATACTCCATTGTAATTTTACCTTTTTTGTAAGTTTACATAACATAAAAACTTGACTTATGAAAAAGAATAACTTGTTTCTCGTAAAATATTTCAATTTATTCTGTTTTTCATAATTTTACAACCATATTTCCGTAAAATTACGTTTTTCTCAAAACTTACGTGATTTGTGTCAATTATTGACTTTTTTCCTCATTGTATCTCAGAATTTTATGACTATTGTCTTTTTTTAATAGTTTTTCTCATAATTTTAAAATCTCATTCTTTAAAAACTTTTTTCCTCACAATTTACAACTTGATGTCAGTATTTGACTATTTTTCTCATCTTTTGACTTTTAACTTAAATTTTGTTTTTAAAAAATAACAATTGAACTATTCATTCTCATAAAATTTACTTTTTGTTCATGAATTTTGTGAAGTCATTGTGGTTAATTTTTTTCTTATAATGTTACTACCTTATACTTTTTCTCATAATTTTATAACTTAATTCTTGTAAAAAGTTAACCTTTGATTACTTTTTCTAATATATTTATTTATTTTCTTTTTGGTGGCCCTGAGCGTGACTTTTTATTCTTCTATATTAAATGATAACAAAATTAAAAAGACATTGACTGGGACATCAGTCCGAGCATCAGCTTTATGTCTGTGGCAATTTGCTGATGTTTTAGGGCTAATTAGGTCTGCATCGCTTCAACTATTTAAACTGGGAGACTTCATCACATTGTGGATTATTATTTTCCGTCCATAAAAAGACACACCACATTAGCTTTTTTACCCATCAGCATCAAAAATCTGCTGAGGAAAATCCCATTAAAAGCACAAGCCTGTTTTGGGTTATTATCAGGAAGAATATGATTATTGAGATGTTGAAAATGACTGCTGAAGGGAAAGGTAGATGTTGTACTATGAAGAAATAACAGAGTAAAGCTAATGACAGTATTTATGCTAAAAATGCTGAGTGTGTTTAATATGTTCCACAAATAAGGCAGTGAAAACAAATACTTTTTAATAGAATTTTTCAAATGCAATCCCACATCATAAGTGTCAAAGAAAAGAAAATCTGCTCATCTTAAACAAATGCCACCAACGTCTGAGTATCAAGTATTAAAGTTCTCTTACAGGGTTTCAGAAAATGAAATGTTTTTAGTTTATTGAAGGAAACATCCTTTAAAATTGTAATTAAAGTGTTGCCTCTGTCTGAACATTTTCCAACGCATTTCTCTTCAGGAATCGAGCATCGAGGCAGAGGATTTAAATGACAAATATGAAGAACTGAGGGAAGAAGTGGCATTAAGACAACAGGAAATCCGGTAATCCATCAAGAGATAGCATTTTTCTAATAATATTCTTTGTTTGTATTTCTACAAGTGATAGTTTAGTTTTCTTTCTTTCCAAAACCATGACATCTTTAACTTCCAAAGTCAATGTTTGTCTGGGATAGAGTTTTGCTCGCCCATGAGTGTTCACACCGTGAAAGAAATTATAATTTCTTAGTCATTTTTTATAGAATGTAAGTGATAACACAAACGTTTGTAACTGGGGTTTAGTTTCAACAGAATCCCTCACTTTACACTTCTTGATCAAAGTTTTAACACTGCTGACTGGCATTCTCAGTTCTTTGGATATCTATTTCCAGTTCAGTTACCTTTTCCCATAGATTTTTGATAGCTCTGTAGCTTTTCCAGAAATGTCTGTACAGACCTGGATGAAGGATATAAGGCGCCTGGTGCACACACACACTGATTACAGGCAAACAATTCACAGTTGACTTTTGTCATTTGAGAAGTTTCTGTTATCATTAGAATGAATTTTTTGACAATAAATGGTTTCACCCAACCCCTAACCATGAATGGAAATAAAGCTTTTGTGTAATCATTGATTCTATGAAAATTACCAAGAAATAATTTCTTTCAACTGTAGCCCTGTCATAAGCTTGCTAAATTTTAGCTATTTTTTAAAGATTATATATAAACATATTACTTTGTTTGGTACAAAAGGGTTCTAAAAAGCTGTTTAAGCGAAGTTGACCTAATTTCCGTAAAAATCAAATGCATTTTTGCACATTTTTTCTCACATGCATAGAAATCTGACGAAGGATCTGGAAGCTTATGAAATAGCCAAATTAGAGGAACAGAAGGAGCTGGAGGAGAAGAAGCAAGCCATAGAGCTCAAAGAGGTCTGTGAAAAGAGCTGGCAGAGCTTCTCAACATTAATAAAATAACAAATCATCTGCCTTCTTGTTTTTGTGTGCTCCTTCCAAGGCTGAGAAAGCCCAGCTCCTCAGCAGACCTGACCAGATTTTTAAGGAGGCAGAAAGGAAACGCTCCAAGTTGGAGTAAGTACATTTAACTCCATTGTGATGCTCACGTTCCAGAGGCGCTATCGTGTCAGGAACACTGGGAATAACAAAGAGTTTGATGAAAGACCCAATCCAAGCATCTCTTCTTCTATTTTAAAAGTGTTCCTAATGGTTTTATTGTTAAGATGGTGGAGTTTTTAGACAAAACCCAAAACATTGTACAGTTTTCTACAACATATATGTCTTGTTTCCACTGAGCGGTCCGGACCGGACCGGTTTAGAATGGTCCGGAAAATTAAGTGAGTGTTTCCATCGTGTAGGACCATCAAGGTGCATGCTGGGTATAGATGGATGACGTAGCTGTGTGTCATAACTGTGCATAACTGTGTCCTTAACCTTCGCGAATAAAGAAGAATACTGTTAGTAAAACATTAAATATTCTTTGCAAGAAGATTGTTGGGGGGCAAAGGAGAAAACAGCCTCACACCCCCGACCTAACATTACCGTGGCAACAAAATGGTGACTAGCTTTATATCATATGCCAGCTCAGACAAGGAAAATTAAGGCGTACACGGATCTAGTTTCTGTCAAGTAGATGAATTGGAGCGTATTTTCTACTTAACAAATTCAATCTTTTTCAAACAACAAATTTTTGTCTGCTCCTGATTCACATTGATTTGTTTAAAAAAATACTTAAATATACAATTATTTTAAGATCAATTTTCCTTATCTATGTCCTCCATCATGAGAAAATGCACGTTAAAGATACCAGAAATGGCATTTTTCATCGGAGTGGGTTTTTAAGACACAAAGGTGACATTTTTCCATTGATTCTGTAAAATTAAATGGATAGTTCTCAACTTTTGTGCTTAAAAATGATAAATGGACACATTTCCAGTCTAATTTTAGATCCAGATAATCTGCTGTCGCTTTGTTTCTTTTCTACTCATGTCAGGGTCACAAATGCTCGATGCATTTTTGTAATTTAAAGCAAGAATCCCAGCTTGCCTAGCAATCACTCACACAGGTTACTAATATTTGTTGTGGTGGGAACGTCTAAACCTGCATGTGTATTTTTTGAACGTTCTTCTTCGTGTCGATTTCAAAATAATATTTGTCTTGCCTGCTAACGCTCCGGAACATTCCGCGTGAGCCGTCAGAGCCGTGGCTTGTGATTTGAAATGTACAAAGCTGAGGGATTTCTGGCGGGGGGTGAACATAAAAGATGGATGCGCTGTTAATTTATAAGAAATGAAGTCTTGCAAGACAAGTAAATGAAAAAAAAAAAAATTACTCTCCTTTCAGTCGGTTTCCCCCTCTCATTCTTTCTCCTAAATAAACCACAAAGAGAGGCGGCGGTGAAGATGGAAGCCCTGAATGTTGAGTTTTCAGAAATGGAGCAGCGTGCGAGCGCGCTGAACGAGGGGAACCGGTCCCTCAGGACGACGCGGGAGGATCTGAAGGAGCTGCTGGAGGGTTTGAAGGCCAAAGTCGAGGCCAGTCAGGGGGAGCAGCGGCAGCTCCTGAAGAAGCGGGAGCTCCTGCGGGAAGAGGTGGCAGAACTCACCGGAAACAGGTGCAAACGATGGGGAAAAAAAATGGAAATATTAAGCTAGGAAATGGATCCTTTTATTATTTTATTTTTATTTAGAGGTGTGCTGGAAATGAAGCAGCAAAGCCTCATGAGTGAGAAAAAGCAGGTTTACGAGAGCAGATCTGTGCAACTCGGTGAGAGTTACAGGTATGAAATCTAAAAAAAAAATCCTCCACACTCGTACACCAGCTTTCCTCGAACAACAAAAGCTGTTTACAGTTTGTGTTCTTCATAAATGCTGCAGCAGTAAGATTGCTCCTCGCTGGTCTGCATTTGTAGAGCTATGAAACACCCTCAGATTTCATGTTTGTTTTAGTAACCTTTCCTCCTTAGCTTGAAGAAAATACCAAAAAAAACATCAATTCATATAAATAAATGTATTTTTCTTATTGAAAGCAACCTTACACTCTTTTATTTTTAACCACTAATGTAGTTTTAAAGTATGACCACAAATAAATGGATTAAAAACTAAATTTTTTCTTTCTGAATTGTTTACGTTCAAACATTTTCAGTGACAGAAATCTGTGCACACAGCGCCGTGGAAGAAAAATCACAGCAGCAGCCATGGTGGTGGTAAATATTTTATGGGTTCCTTTGGTTTTCCTCAGGCAGATTCAAGCCCTCAAAAGGATGGAGCAGGCGCTGACCATGGCCACGGAGCAGCTGGCTTTTAAAACATCCGTCTGTAATGAGCTGCAGGCCCAGGTAACTCAAGAAATCCAACTTCACTTATTTTTTTTTCTATATCTGTTAAGGACATCTTTTTAAATATGTGTTGAAAAAGATCAAAAATTATCACCAAAACTCCAGAAGCATCTTCTTTTATTGCCTGTTTTTTTTCTGTGAAAGTTCCTGTGACATTCTGGAAAGCCTGGAGCATAAAGATTCAATTCTCAATGGAAATTGTTTTTTTTTGTGGCCATTGCTCGCCATTTTTGTTTTTCCAATCTTACCAGCTCTGGGGTTCTTGGTAACCCACAACTCAAGGTGTTTACACACCAACTTTGGGGGGTTAAAATACCAAATGGTTCCCAAAGGCAGCTGTGTCTGCAGCTCACCGCTCCCCCAGGGGATGGATCAAATGTGGAAAACACATTTCACACACCAAGGTGTGTGACAACTGATGGGACTTTAACCGTGTCGACTTATGTTCAAGCAATCACTGTCAATAATTAGTCTATGAAAACGCGTGTTGACTAGAATTTCCAAATGGACCTGGCCACAGAAAATAACATGGCCTCAAGATGGCGCCGGAGCATCATTAGCTAGGAGTCCGAATTTCGATCAAAGTTCAGTCTCTTCCCCCACAAGTGAGTGTTAGAGTAAAGCCCCTGTCACACTAGGCTGTGATTCTACGGAGTTCACACGGCGTTATGAAATTTCTCAGAACGCCGTGGAAACGCAGGAAAATGAAGCAAAAATTGTTTTCAATTTTCGCAAGATGGAGATGTCTCCGCGCTTTCACGGCGATTATGGCGTCCTACGGCGCATCCGTGGCGTGCTACTGCGTTCCCACAGAGTTTTACTTGGCGTTTCACTGCGTTGTCACGGCGTTTCACTGCGTTGACACGGCGTGCTGACGGAGTTCACACGGCGCGCCAAGAGTTGTCACTGCGTGCCCATGGCGCGTGCACGGCGCAGGTGCCAGAGCGTCCCTATGACGTCACGGCAGCGTGTATATATAAGCCAATAGTCAGTCAAACCCGCACTGTTCCTGCCTGTTCCCCAAAGCATCATGACAGGAAAAAAAGTCGAAAGAGGGCTACGAAAAAGCAGCCACCCAACCCCACTGCACCACCGTCTCCTCAACATGCGGAAGTGGAGCTGCTTCCGCCTGACTCTCCATCCCCATCAAGGTCAAGCAGCCCTTCCATGCAGGCACAAAAGACGATGACGGACCTGACTCCTGCTGAGGAGGACGATATGGCTATCTCTATATGATATCTCCGTGCAAGCGCCCCTGTCTACAGCTGCGTCCTTGTGGCGATTATGTGCGTCCTGAGTTCGCGCCTACGGCGCTGCTGTGGCGCTCTCGGCGTTCTCAGTGCGCTGCTACGGGGCTGCCACGGCGCGCACATCAGAACGCCATGAACACGCCGAGCCACGGCGCGTACTTTGTGCATGCACAAAGTACGCGCCGTCGCATGGCGTCCATGGAGACACCACGGCGTCCATGGAGATGTCACAGCGATGCTACGGCGCTCATGGCAACCTTACTGCGTTCACCTCAGCGTTCTGCATTTTTTGATGGACGCCGCGCGATTGCAGCGAGAACGCTGCCCTGGTGTGACAGGGGTTTAAGGGTTATGGTTACAGTTAAGGTGTTGGTTAGGGTAAGGAGTGGGGTTTGGATTAGGTTTAGGGTTGGGGTCTGGGTTGGACTTCAAATGCGCAAGCCCACTGTACTGTCAAAATGACAAAAGAACTTTTGAGGCGACAAGTCGGCAAGTGTTGTTTAAGACGGGTGTGTTTGGTCTCTCCAATATAGTGTTTATGGCAAGAAGTGCAAGTGTTAATATAAACTGCATTGGGGTGTTAATGGACATAGTGGACGGGTGGGTGAAGGGTAAATGTTGGAAGACTGAAGTTTGGGTGGAGAATTGGTCAATCAATTAGAATCTTCTGTGATAAAGGTGTAGGTCTCTTATTCCCTGTCGAGTTTAGCGGGTCTTGAAATGAAGGTGAGTCCCCTCCCCTGGAGATGAAGTTGGGCTGTGGAAGGGTTGAAAAGAGTGAGTAAATATAAGATATTTGAATGGGAGTCCCAGCCCAACTTCCGAGGTGAGGATGTTGACAGTGTTATGAATGGAGATAATGGATGGGTTTGAGGATTTACTGTAAATGTAGTTGATCCATCCAATTCTGGAAGATGAGACTTGCTGTGGATGGAGTCCAGTGAATATTTTATGTTTGAAATGTATCATGAGGAATCTCCAGGAGAAATGGGACCGTTATGAATGTTATGACTGTTGTGAGTGTGAATGGGTCAATGGGTCTGTGACTGTGAAGTGCTTTGGGCACTCGAGGGAAGGTAGAAAGCGCTATACAAGTATACACCAATAACTATTTACTTGGTAAAAAGCGCCCGAGGGGTTAAATTGTGGGGGTGATAAAAAGTGGTGGATACGATTAGGGTGGAATGTTTGAAATTGACCTCCAAGGGGGGGTGATGGAGGGGATAAAGGGAAGGGATGAACTGGAGGTGTGATTGGCGATGAGTCGGTGGAGACACCAGTGACATTCAGCCCTGATGGTGACATTCTAGGAGACGTGGACCCCCCTCAAGGAAATGGTAAGGGAGGACTCATTTGTCCCTTTCATCATTTTAGGGTTAGGGTCGGGGCTGGGTTTAGCCTTTCTGTGCACGGGCCTACTAAACCTGGGTTGGAGAGAAGAGAGAGAAAAAAGGAATGCTAATGCCAACCGTGCCAACCATTATAAACATCCTTACCAAGGAGACATTAATAATTGCAGTTTGTACCCAGTGGGATTAATACAAAACATAGATTTATAGCAGGGGTCTCAAACCTGCGGCTCCGGAGCCACATGTGGCTCTTTGGTTGAAGAAAATTGAACTGTTTTCATTTTAAAAAGTAGCCTATTTTTCTGACTGTGAGGTACATTAATCAAAACAAACATTTGAAGAATAGTACGCATCACTCCACCAGGCTCCTAAGGTAACCTCAATACTCCAACAATCCATCAAGCGCTAAAACTTCATAGTCGTACTAATACATTGAGACAAAGTGCTGTGTACCACTGAACTCCAGGTCAGTAAGCACAATCAGGATTCACACACGCCGGATCAGAAAGTGGACCGGTTGAAGGGTTTTAATTGTGCCATATGGTCCAAAAACACACACAAAGGGTCACTCAAGTTCTGAATTATTTCTACAATTGAAACTGCGTACAGCGCATTTTTGAACGCACCACAGGCGGCCGGTGTGAATGCAGCTTTAGAGATGAACCACAATTACTTTCGCAGCTGTAATTCAGATTTATATTCTGTTCGGGTCAAAATTGACCCATTTTCACAATAAAAATGTTTTACTGCAAGACAACATTAGGGCTAAAATATGACAAGTTTTTTGTTTTTTTAGTTTTGGCATAAAAAAAGGGGAAAATTATGGTTAAAAAAACCCACTGGGAATCCTTTTAAAAAAAGATAATCAAACTGAGACTTTAAATCTAATAATGCTTAGTTACCATGTGCAATTGTTGACTATATTGCATCTTAGGAGTTTGTATGTATCTGTACGTCTGTAAATGAAAAAGCAGAGCAAAAGAAGAAGAGAATTTATTCAAATAAGCCATTCAACTACAGTAAGATGCAAGTTAGGGATTTCACAGTTTTTTTAAAAAAAACTGATGTATAAGTAAATTTAGTTTGTTGATTCAGTAAAATTCATCAAATGAATTTAATTTTATGGATTGTGTATTGAGTGCAACAGCAGAATGCTGCCGGTGTGTTTTCAAACCCTCTTTTTTAGAACTCGTCCCTGTTGAACCAGAGACCTCAGGGGACGATGGGAGTTTGATGCGGTTCTGAAAATGTTCTGACTGAATTTGGTAACCGCACAAACAACCCGTTCTCTCCCTTTTCGAGCAGACTCACAAGCCCGGCTTAAAGCAGATGAAAGCCTGCGTGGCTTGATAAAAATTTGAAGAGGCTTTTGCGTTCTGACTCTTCTGAATATTCAGTTAGATGCTGTTCCTCAAAGAGAGGCCACGACGAAGCAAGGGATGGCGCTTCAGAAGGAGGTGGAAGCTCTGAAAGACTGCCTCAAAACACAGGTGAGGGTTTGGATTTTCAAAGTAAAAGATGTTTTTTTTCAGAAACTGGCACAAATAAGCCATCACTTTTAAATCTCTTTTTCCTCATTTTTCCAAGCAGCTGTCATTAACTGAGGTGGAGAGCCAGAAGAAGCAGCAGTTTGAGATAATTCAGGAGCTACAGAAGGAGTCAATGCGCCTAAGACAAGAACTCCACCAGCTCAGATGTCAGATCCTCATGAAAGCCGAGCAGAAAGGCCGGGAGCACCGAGAACTACTCAGGGCGAAGGTGATTAAAAAAACAATCTGCCGTCATTGTTTGCTTATCTGATATTCTAAATGCTAGTAAGGATTAATAACGGTTGTACTTGAAAGAATTTGCATTCATGCATAGACGCGCAGAGAGGAGTGATGAGGCTGCAGTTTTTTACCTGCTTAAAGTTTCCCCACAGCAACTGAGGGAGAAAATCCAGCAGGAGCTCAGGGAAAAAGATCTCATCATTGAGGAACATGAGAAAGTCTACACAAATCTACACCACAGGTGTGTGTGTGTGTGTGTGTTTATTCATGCTCCGTTGCATGTGTTTGTCTTGCTAAATACAGGATTAGAGATGTTTTATTCATTGGTCACACTTCAGTGTTCAAACTCATGCAAGCAGACACCAGAAGAAGGTTCATCGCATCAATAAATAGCAGCAACACTCTGATGTGACCACGCAATGAGTCTGAATAAAACTTGATGTATTTTGGGCCCACGAAATCTTCATTTGTGTCCAGAAACTGCTATTTTTTGTGCACAAAATGCTAATTTGTGTGGAATAAAATGTTTATTTGTGCACACAAAATGCTAATTTGTGCACACGGATTAACATTTCGTGAACACAATTCAAATTTGTGTTCACAAAATGCTAATTTGTGCATATTTAATTGTAATTTGTGCCTACAAGATGCTCATTTGTGCCTGCAAACTAATAATTTGTGCCCCTAAAATGCTAATTTAGGCACACAAATGTATGCACAAAATGCTAACTTGTACCCAGAAAATTCTATTTTTTGCCCACAAATACTAAATTATTTCCCCAAATTCAAAATATGCCCACAAAAGGTGAATTTTAGTGTACAATATAGGGGTACTAATTAGCCTTTTGTGTGCAGAAGCTGGTAACTTGTGTGCACAAAATGCAAATTTTATACAGAAAATGTTCATTTGTGTTGATAAATTGTGCCCACGATTATGACAATTTGTATGTTAAAAATGCTAATTTGTTCCCACAAATACTCAATACTTTTACAAAATTCTAATTGTGCCCACAAGAACTAAATTGTAGACACAAACTGATTTGTGTCCCCATAATACTAATCTAGGTGCACAAATGCTCATTAATGCGCACAAAATTCTAACTTGTACCCAGAAAATTATATTTTTTGCCCACAAATACTAAATTGTGTCCACCAAATGCTTATGTTACACAGAAATTGTTCATTTGTGTGGAAAAAATACTAAATGGTGTCCACGAAATGCTTATTTGTGCTCACTAATTAGCATTTTGTGAGCACAATGCTAATTTGTGTGCTCAAAATGCTAATTTGTACCCAGAAATACCTGCAACAAAATATTCATTTGTTCCCACAAATACTAAATTATAGCCACATACTAATAATTTTTGTCCCTAAAATACTAATTTATGCACACAAAATACTAATTTGTAGCCATAAATTATTATTTTGAGGAAACAATTTGTCAGTCGGTCGTTCGTAGATTAGTTAGTTAGTTGAACGCCATGTCCATGACTATATAATTTAGTATTCTTCACATCTCACATTATTTACCCAGAATTCTAGATTTAAGACAAATAAATGGTCAGCAGATGCAAAAAATGAGTGCTGTGATAAAACTTTTTCTCATAGTTTGAACTTGAAATGTGAACAAGTTACTTATTTAAGTGAACAATCTATTAATTGTTTTTGAATTTCATGTCCAGAACTCTATAATTCTGCAGTCTTCACATCTCACATTATGTTGCCTAACATCATAAATTTAAAGCAAATGAAATGTCAGCCGGGGAGAGAAATGAGCGCTGTAGTAGCAAACAATCCGATCGTATGAACTGGAAATGTAACTGTGATATCAATGCTTCTTTTGGGGTGAGCACATATGAAGTACTCATGACGAGTTAGGACTGAATAAAAGTAGAAAAAGAATGGCGAACCATGGTACAGAAACATACAGTTAAGCCCATTAGTAACATCCCAAACACTGTCAATTAAAGGGAATAAATGAAAATCTTGTTATTTTTATAATAAAAAACATCTGCCAGGCCTTGAGAAAGTCAGTTTTTATTGAAGGTTTTTTTTTTAACATTAAAGATTGAGCACCTGCTATTAAACCATTTTTTTTCCTATTTTTTTGTGTTTTCGTTAAACAACGTTTTTCTTTAGCATTTTGTGGCATCTCTTGTTCAACTCCTGCTCCTCAGTTGTAAAAATTCTGAAACAATCAGTACTTATTGGTAAAATCTGTATTTTAAAAATACATAAATTCAAAACATGAAATCTGATGTTTTCACATGAATCTTCTGAACTGTTAAACTCTATTAGTGTGTAGTAATTATTTTTTATGTAACTAACATTGCTTTTTGCTAAGTAAAACACAAGTTAACTTTTTTTCTTATCTTAATAGGATTTTGGAGTATTCTAAGCTGTGTGCAATAAGCAAAGAAGAGAGGAAGCGTTACTTCAATCTGAAGAAGTCTGTCACCAATGCAGTTCAAGATTTGATGGTTCAAGAAAAACTCTTGGAGAACCAGCGGTCATCCCAGTGGGGCCTTTTGGTCAACATCAACAGGTGTGTTCTTGGTTCTGAGGTAGGATTTGGTGTAGTTCTGCCCAGAAAAAAACTGCAAGAAGATCATGAGATAAAAAAAAAAAATAATCTACACTTCAACAATTATATTAAAAAGAAAAAAGGTGTCTCATGTTCTCAATGTGTTTGCATTCCAGGGCAGTCAACCAAACTAACATCAAAGCCTCTGCTACTAACAATGAGAGGATGAAACTACGCCACAGCCTCACTAAGGTCTACACAAAAATACACAAAAATGTTTTCCATTTCTTTAAAATTAAAACATGAAATGTTGCCAGAACAGAAGAAAGCAAAAATGTATCTTTCTCATTCATGTGTACTTACTAGGATACAAATTGTCAACAAATTTATAGCTTCAGTCAAATTAAAACCAGATTAATGCAATTTTACAAAACCACAAACTTGCTTTTTGATTGTGATGATTCAATTTAAAGGCAACCATATCTACACTTCCAATATCTGAACGTTTTATCAATTTTCACTTGGTAGTTTTTAAGATTTATTATAATTTATAAAGACAAATTTAAAATGAACTAGACTTGTTACCATTTTACTTTCTTTTTTAAAAATATTTTAATCTTGTGTATCTGATTAGTAGTTTAAATCAAGACACACAACTGTGCAGAAGTTTTAAGAACGTTTCAGACATGGATGTCTTAGTTGTTTAGTTTGTTAGTCAACGAAAAATGCAGTAAATTAAAAGAAAAAAAATTGGAATTGTCAATATCCTCCTGGGGAAAAAAAAAGGTTACCCAGCTATGTTTACAAACTACAATTCCAGAGTCCCACCTCTTCACATTTGGTATCATAGAAAAGCCCATAGGTTTAGAATGGTCAAGGCAATTCAGGTGAGTGTTTCCACTCGAAGTTGGACCGTCACGGCATACGTGGGCGTAGATCGATCAGCAAAACTGAAGCTAACGACAGTAATGGAAGTCATCCATCAGCTCTTATTTTTGGGTGTGAAAGTATGTCATGTTTTTTGAAAGAAGAAGAAAGTTAAAAAAACGTTTGGCTTTGATTTGGCGCTTTTTCTCATAATGACCTTCCGCCAATCAACAATTTTCATTGTGTGACGACACAAGTATCGCTCTAACCAGACTGTTCTATTTTTCAATGGACCTACAGCCAATGGGAGCCCAGAAAGTGGACCGGTTTAATGGGTCCATTTTAAAATGGAAACCCTCAA
The DNA here is from genome assembly GCA_003999625.1 of Oryzias javanicus. Taxonomy (NCBI): domain Eukaryota; kingdom Metazoa; phylum Chordata; class Actinopteri; order Beloniformes; family Adrianichthyidae; genus Oryzias; species Oryzias javanicus. Next base: position 24,878,144 of record CM012459.1, on the reverse strand, counting down.
AATACTGGATCGGACCACTCAGTGGAAATGAAGCTAAACGGTTCTGTAGTACGGTTGTTGTTGGAGATATTCCGATTTAGAAATGTCCTCCACAGTACTGTAGTCAGGAGGATATTTCCCTTCAAAACAGCCGGGGCACAATTTTTAAGGAACTTGGGAGGTAGGTTATTCCAAACAAGATGGACAACTAACCTCAAATTCTTCGTCAATATACACTTTCTCAAATCTTTCAACTCTTTATGCAATCCCTGAGATACTCCATGATGTTGAGATCAGGGCTCTGTAGGGACCATGCCATCACTTCCAGAACGTTTTTCTCTTCTTTGTTCTAAAAATAGTTCTTAATGACTTTGACAGTATAGCATTTTTTTTGCATAATAATTTCGGTACTAATTATATCCCCCCTGATGGAATTGAATGCTGGATCAACCTGTATTTCTCAGTATTGAGAGCACCAACAATAATGACCAAATCTCCAACTCCATTTACAGAAATACAGATGCTCAAGGTCCCCCACCATGCTTCACGATTGCCTAAAGACTCTCATTATTGTACCGCTCTCCAGCCCTTCAACAAATAAACTTCCTTCTTTTATGGCCAAATATTTCAACTTTTGACTTGTCAGTCCGGATCACCTGCTGTCATTTTTCTTCAAACCCCTTCAAATTTGAGTCTCTTGGTCTTGATTCCACTTCAGAAGTTGAAGACTTCTGGCCAAACTTCACCTGATAGTCTATGGGTATACCCAAGTCCTAATGATTCATGGCACTTCTGAACATCTAATTGTATTCACATCTGCCTAAAATGTTTGCACAATACTGTTTTGTTGAAATATGTTCCTAACAATCAGAGTGTCTGATTTGTGTGCTGAATTCGTCACACAAGACCATAAATGTTGTCTGCCTTTGTGTTTCTTCCAAAAACATCTGGTAATGGAACAGGAAAGTAGAAATAAACACACTGTTCATCACAGTCTTTTGATTTCTTCCTCTTCTTTCAAATGACCTCACATCCTGCAGCTTGCCCAGAAGCAACGCCATATCAGACTAGAATGTGAAGAAAACCAACTGGAACTGATGAATCTCAGAGAAGTCATCAAACTGCAAGAGGAGATGCTTTCAGAGATAAACAAGAACCATGAAACTGCCAGGAGGCGCCGTGATTTTCTGTAGGTCCATCATTTGAAGTTCTAGGGAAAGAAACCCAGAGAAATAGCTTCCCATAAAACATATTCCCCCCTTTTTTGTAGAGCGAAACAACTTTTGGAACAACAGGATGTTGTCTCCGACTACACTCGACACCTAAAGTGCCAGGTAGTTACCATCGGGAGGAGCAATGAAGCTGTAGAGACGTTGGAGAAGAACCTCAAGAAACTACAGCAGGAGGTCGACGAGAAGAAGAGACACATCGACCTGAAGAACAAGGAGATCCATCTCAAGAAACAGCTTGAAGAAGAGATCACAATTCTGCAAATAGAGGTAAAAACGATAAAACTTTTGCTAAATGAGTATAAACAACATCTCAACTGCTTATTTTTGTGGCGATGACAGCAACACTTTGACTGTTGTCAAAAGTAAATCCTTGTTTGTTTGGACAGTTTCCCACAAATCCACATTTTCTCAGATAGTTCCTACAGCAAGTAGAAAAGTTTCTCCTAACTGTGCCAACTCTTGCCTAATTGAAAAAAAGACTCAATTAGACTTCAAGCTAACTGTGGGAGCTTTCAGACGACAACACTTTAAGCCTCAGTCCCAATTTCCCTTATGGGTAGATACATGATGTCTGCAACTAAAAATGGTCAAAGCTGTACAGGACATGAAGGAAATGGCAATGTTGTTGACCTCTTGGTAAGACCGTAGAGAGAAAATGTTCATGTACAATTTTTTTCTATGGGTATGCTGCGGGAAGCAGGTCATATCAAACACTTCGTAAGAATTAGATGAGATGCTGGCATTTAGTACAGATTTTTCACTTTTCAACCCCTCCAAGCCCCACGCATTGTTCAAGGGGTCCATGATGATGTTTCCACTGAGCGATCTGGACTGGACCAGTCTGCTCCTGGTCGTTTCCATGTATTGTTGGACCATCAATGCACATACAGCGTGTAGACCGATGACGGAGCTGTGCGTCATAGCGGTGCAACTACAGCGGTTCTCTGTATTAGCAGATTGGTCATCTCTCTGGTCCCTAACCCCAGTGAATAAGAGAGGAATACTGATTACAAAGAATTTCATATTTTTGATCTGCTAGGATTAGAGTAAATCAAAGGACCTCCAAACAAACAAAAAAAGCAAAAACCTTTGGGAAAAATTTATGACTGAGCTAACTGTAGAGTTTTTACAATGTTGTATCAACTAGAATAAATTTCCTGCATGACTCTGCACATGTTGTTGCGAGGTAACACAGGCCGACCGTAATTCAGCTTCTCACCAACAAGAAAAACAGACTCCCATCAGGAGGTGGCTCAGTTCCCATGATTCAGAACTCATTCTGGGAATTGTCATAGCTTTTCATCTTCTTTAGTCCAATAATAGTTTTTTTTTCTTCAAAGCTTTCCCTTTCAAAACTTTCCTGAATCCTCTGTCAAATGTGCTTTTGTTAGCATGTGTTGGTAACTGAAAACATTTCTGTGAGCCATTCTTCAACATCACTTTAAGCCACTGACAGACCAGAAACTGTTCCCATCATTCTTTTAATGGATTTCTTTTGTTTGTTTTTATGTTAACTAATCACCGTCTTTTAACTACAACAAAAAGCTTTTGTCTCAAACACAATAAGTTTAAATTATTTTAAGCATCTGTCAAGCCAGGAAATCCGGTTAATATGTGATTATAATGAAACCAGTTCATAGCTTCATACATAGTCTTTAGCAAGCTCTGGTTTACAAATGATATTGGATGATTTCTCCACTTCCATTAAATATGGCACCAATATGCTATAACTAAGAAGTGAAGCAGTCATGTTCTTTTTACATTCCATGCAAAAGCAGGTAAATAAACAAGAACTTTGAAAAAAAATGTGATTTTTGATTTTGTTCCTGTAAGGAGAAACATTTGAGCCAAATGTCCTAAAACAAGACAAAAATACAAATCCAAATTATAGTAGAAAGTAACCTCACGTCACCAGGTTCACAGCTGGAGCTAACAGATGTGACTCATGGGAACATTCAGCAAGCTGGATCCAGATCAGGGCAGCTGCTGCCGGTGGCTGCACGGAGCACTTGGACAGAATGTTGCTCTGGATCACAGTAAACTATGTAATTGTGCTGTGGAAACTAACCTCTGAGCTTTGACACTTGTGCTCAGGTCAATGGCTTCAGCAGTGGCATCAATTTACCAGAGATAAACAGCATGTTTGCCTTTCTCTCTCCAACTATTCTTCCCTTTTAGTGTTTACTTGCCAAAATAAACCAAACATTTTTTCACCAATATTTACAAATTATAATTATAATTTTTTTTCATTTGAGCCATTTTAGTTTCTTTCGACTCCTGATTTTTGTTTCTTCTCACCAACTTCTTCTGTGTTTTTTAGTTTAGTGTCAGCCCACTCACAGCACACTATTTGTACTGTCATCCATTCATATATTGACTGGGTTAAACATTCTCACTCCCAACTTGTCATATATGGACGTATGGTTCTGGCCAACTCATTGTTTTTTGATGTACTGGCCTTCACCAATCATGGGCACCCAACCCTCAGGATGCTGTACCATACACGAACATGGAACCAGTACCGAGAAACGGGACTGGGTTATGGTTAGGGTCCCGTTACCGGGTTTCCTCCTGTGGGTTGGAGACCCCTGATTACCATCTGTGGTCCAATACCAAGCTCCCCTCGGACCGGTACTGGTTTTCCAGCCTGGAGGTTGGGGACACCTGATTGAAACAGCCAGTACATCAAAAAACGAGTTGGGGACTCCCAAAATGTCAAAGAGTCATGTGGAGGGGGCCCGGACCATACGTCCATATATGACGAGTTGGGAGTGAGAAAGCGTTGATCTGGGAGGAGTACGCTGGCTTGCTTGTGGAGGTGTACCACAGCGCTGTTTTCTGGTCTTGAAATGTGTCAAAGATATGAATGCGACACAAAGATCATAGAAACGAGCGACAAAGGGGTATAAGTGCTGGACTGGATGTAAATAAACCTTAAAAAGTCAGATGGTTGTAGGGTAGACAAACTATGACTTTTCTTGTTCTTAGTTGTTGTCCGTTTCCAGCAATAATGATTCCAAACAGCACATCCATTCATTCAAACCATTACAGAGTTGTAGTAGCCCATCCCAGATTCAGTGAAGGTGGGTACACCCGGACAGGTCGGCAGTCCATCGCAGGGGTAAGCACACACAGGAACAGCAAAGCCTCAACATGATTTTTTTATGATTTGGTGTGCTTAATGTGGGCTCAGTGTGGTGGAAAACCAAACTATAACAGGGCGTGGCCTTTTTTGTTTATTTGTTTGTTTTTGAGTGCCAATTTATTTGACATTTGCCACATCACATTAATATGAAAACACTTAAATTTTGAATAAAGCACTGTTAAATATCTCTTTTTTTGGATTTAAAATAGTTTTTTTTTGCTTATTTTAAACTTTTTAACCATTTTCACAGCCTGTATGCTGTTTATTTAAAATATAGGTTTTGATTATTAAGGTTCGCTCTTCTATTTGTGCACTAGATAGTTTGCTCTGCATTGATCTGTGGCAGCTCATTAAAACATATAGCAGTTTTTTTTTTTTTTTTTAGCAGAGAAGGCTGGATTGGATCTAAAGTTTCAACTAGTGAACTTATAGGATTCATTAAAACATTTAACTGTGGCTATACCTTTGTTTTTTGCATTTGTTTTGAGATAAATTAAAAAAAAGATTAAAAAATTTCCCTTCGAGATTTAAAAAAACCCTCTAGCATATTTGTTTGTTTATCCATGTGCTCTACCGTGTATTCATTCAATATTTCTCCTTTTTCTCTTTCGCAAAAACAGCAAATCATTTTCTAAGCCACAGTTTTTCCCTTTCACATCTGCCCGGCCTCCCCAGGTACAAAAAAAGTGAATCACGGGCATCTCTCCATTTGCAGGAGAATTACCACATCTATTCATTCTCCCCACGAATTCATTCTCCGTACGAATACAATCTCCGTGCAACTGTGCGGGTGATTTATCATATATATTGTCTATTTGTATTCATCTGCAACCAGTTTATCTGTTTATTGCAGACGGACCTCCCTTCCTTTGATGGGAAATGTTGACAAAGATGGATTAGGCCATCTGTCAAGACTATTGAAGTCCAATATTCTAGGAGTGGGGTTTCATAACTCAGAGGAATTTTAATTGCAGTTAAATAAACAAGTTGGGGTTCTGAATTTACAACGTATTTATATAATGCTACGTTGTTGACATCCAATACTGGCTCGCATGCATCAAATGTTCACTTCTGACTCCTAAATTTCCTTGAAGTGTTGTGTAATGGCTGCGGCGTTATACATGATACATGCTCGTTTTCTCACAGAAAACGAGCATGTATCATGTAGAAGGAAATGGGGGAGAAAAATATGAATATATATTTATGCTTATGTTTATATAGATAGGTAGGTAGGAAGGTGTGTGTGGGGATAAAGGTGGGGCTGCTGACAGGCTGCAGGATCCCTGAGGTGATGAGTCACGTTGTTTTGCCCGCCTCACTTGAATCTTTGTCCAACCTGTCTGGAACTCATCACGGAGGGAAAGATCCACACAGTGAACTGTGTCCTGACAGCATGTGTGTGTGCGCTCGCGGAAGTGCATGTGTAAACAAGTCAAAGCGAAAAGAGAAGAAAACGAGAAAAAACACAACCGTTTGGCATCTCGCATTGTTAAATTTGACTTGTGTCACATAGATGATTTCTCTATATTTATTTATTTTTTTTTGATTTATATCACAATCTAAAAAAATAAGCAAAAGTTCATATTTTGAGAGTCTGAAACCAATCAAAAAACATTGCATTTCAGGTTAAAATGTTGCACAATTCTTTATTTTATTTTGTTTATATATTCATTTCACAGTTTTTATTAAATAAATATTTTAAACTTAACAAAAGTTGCAGATATATGAACAAATAATTATAAAAAGCGGAAAGTTCTGATTTCAAAACATTGAGTGGTGAAATTTTAAAAATCTTGCAGATTAAGCCCAAATTGCATCTTCCAGTTATTTTTTCTGCATCTTACATGTGACTTTTTTGTTTTTAAAGAAGTAACATGTCATGTCTTTCATGTCTTACTGGGGTGTAATTTTCAAACTACCTTTCCTGGATCATTTTGAGCTGCATTCATGATTTGACTAATCAGTCCCACCTCTACTTCTTGAAAAACCAAACACATATGTCTTGTTCTTTCTCCACTTGGAGGAGTAACTTATCAGATGTTAAGAATATTATTAAATATATTAAACCTTTTAACAGCTTAGAATCAACTAAGGCAGGGGTCGGTAACCTTTAACAGTAAAAGAGCCATTTGGGCTTGTTTTGTACTGATCAAAACCTAGAAGGAGCCACATTGACTTATGTTAGGCTTTAAAAAAATGTGATTTGCATTCATAACTTTCTTTTTGGTTTCTTTTTTTCAATAAATGTGAATAATGTCTATTTTTGGCACCAACAAAAGCATATATATATATATAAGAAAGTAGAATCTCTTAAAAGGTATTTTTTAATGTTTTTAACTTTACTAGCAAAAAAGCTAGCTCGTTGCTTAATTACTAGCTGAACTTCAAATTAGCATAACATTTCTCTGTAAATTAAATCAGCCAAAAATTTTATCATGTTGCTAAAATAAAAGCTAAACTCAAAATTAGCCTAAAACCCCCAGTAGATAACAAATTAGCTAAAAATGTTAGCATATTGCTAAAATATTAGCTAAACTCCAACTTAACATAAGAAAGCTAGCTTGTTGCTTAATTACTAGCTGAACTCCAAAATAGCCTAAAATTCCTCAGAAAACAAACTTAGTCAAAAACGTTAGCATGTTGCTAAAATAAAAGCTAAAATTCTAAATTAAAAGCCTAAAAACTCCAGTAGGTAACACATTAGCCAAAAACCGTAGCATGTTGCTAAAAAAATTGTTAATCTCCAATTTTTTTGAAATTTACTATTATTTTATTTTTCTTCAGCCACAATGGAGACATAAAAGAGCCACATGTGGCTCTGGAGCCGCAGGTTGCAGACCCCTGAACTAAGGGGTTACATTTGAAGGTTTTGATCTTCAAACCAGCCTTCACCCTACAGACCTAAAGGGCTGAAGTTGATGGGATAGGATGACATCATCTGCAAAAGTAGAGATTCTGGGTTCCTCCAAAGCTAAACATCTCCACCAAATGACTGCCCCAAGAAGTTCAGTCCATTGTGGCGACTGTGGTGCAGCGGTCAACTCTAGATCGGAAGATTGTGGGTTTAATTCCCGCCCATGTGTCAAAGTGTCCTTGGGCAAGACGCTGAACCCCAAATTGTCTCTGGTGGAAGGTTGGCGCCACAGTTCAGCAGCAGAGTCACCTTCCATGTGTAGGAATGGGTCTGTGACTGTAAAACGTGTTGGGCCTTCAAGGAAGGTAGGAAAGCATAGTATATGCAGTGTTACCATTAAAGTTGAGACTGTTCTAACCAAAACTTTAGCTATAGATTCAGTTAATCCCTGCAATGAACGGGCAACCTGTCCAGGGTGTATCTTACCCTTATCCAACAATAGACAACGTTTGTTTCATTAGAAGGGATGACGGCTGTGAGTTTCCTCTATTAATCTCAGTATTTATATATTCATATATTTATTTTCTTATATTTACTTTTTTTTTTTACAAGTGAAGCACACTGTTTCAGACTCTATTGAACAGTAGTTTTTTTCAATATATTTTTTTCTGTCCATACAAAAACTTAGCACCATATTTTCTACTTTATATTTGATATATTTAAAGTACTTATTCAAGTTATTCTCAGTTATTTAGAATATGTATTAAAAATAAACCATGGGACTTTATTAAAAGGTTTCCAGCTATTCTGTTTCGACATATTCCAGATAATTCTGTTATTTAATAAGCTTAATAACCTTAGTGTTGTAATTACTCATACTTTTGTGTCTCATTCATTTATTATGAGTCATTTAACAATTCAATCATGGGATGTGATATAAAACAAAGGTTACTGTTCAGTGCTACGTGTAAATTATTCACAATTCCAGTCATTGTGTTTTTTATAGGGATTGTGGCAACTGATAACCGAGCTAAAATTATGCAAATGACATGCAAATGCTTATCTGACATGGAAACTGTCACATCGACAGTGTTTTACAGCACTCACACGCCGAGAAAGCAAGCAATGATTTGTAACTGTCAGATGAATAAAGGGGGGGAGGTAGGCAGGCAGAACTGAGATGCTGACATGGAGACAGATAAATAAAAAAAGACAGGAACGTCAGTGGGAAGGCTGGCCGCGCAATGAATGCGAGCAAGGGCACCTCAAAGAGAAGGAGAGACGAGAGGGAGGTTAACAGAGATGTTCTGCGGCTCATCCATCATGCAGTGTTTAACAGACTTTAGCTGGTTACGGGGTCAGGAGAGAACACAGATCAATCTGTCTCCAATCAGATTGGTGTGTCAGTTAAGGCTGCAACACCTAAAGAGCTTTATCTGAATTTTGGAGTGCTTTCACACTGAGCTTGTTGGTCCACACTACTGACTGTATATGAGAACTGGGCCGAGTGTGGCATCCAAAAGAAAAATTACTTACTTCCTGCTCCAGCGAAATTAAGCCAATAGGGTTAAAAAAAAGAAAAATTGAGATATAGACACTGCCACGTTGGAACCAGATGTCGTCAGTAAGCAGTGATAAAATGAGGCGACCACCATCTGTGTATTATTACAAGGACACTCCTAATAAAGGAGTTAGTATGTTTATTATCATATTTAGAAAAATAACAGTGTTTGTATTGATTGTATCATACATCTTAAGTCCGACAAAGCTGAAGTTGGCATCAAATTTTCAGCCTCCACTTAAGCAGTTAAGGGTAAAGTTAAGGGAAAATCCATTCAACATTGTATTGGATCCTACACACAATCTAGAGTACAAAGAAAGTTTAAACCGGCTGCAGATATTTTACAGAAGGTGAAGATTAACGTTTCTGTAAAAAACAACTTTTACCCTCGTACAGACATGACAGTCTAAAAAAGGTTGGGAGCCACTCCCTTGACTTATTGTAGAGCAAGTTTCCTTAAAGCTTTGGAAAAACATATATTTTCATGTAATGAAATCAATGTATAGTGACCTAATCTGATCAGTGCGCAAGCTAATTTAGCTTAATTAGACTTCCAAATATAAATGTTTCCCAGGGAGAGTAAAAATCACCCTTCAGAACTCTTTGAAAAAATAACCCTCTCCTTGGTTTGTGCTTGCTCGCAAGAGAATGAGACCCAGTAGCAGAAACGCCATCAGCGTTGGGTATTAACGCTGTCCTGTAACAGCGATTCCAGGAGCAGTCAACGATATTGGTCCCCTCCATAAGGGCTCTACTGCACCAAATGTGCCGCCGGCCAGCTATTTTCTGTTGTTTAATTAAAAGGGTGCTTGTGATGGAGTGTGCACTGAGTAACTCCTGGAGGTAATAAGGAGGAGCAGAGGATTGCCACTGATCTGAGTCATTATAGTGTTTCCTTATCTTGATGCAGTTGGGTCCAACCGGAACCTTTGCTAAAGGTGAGGCAACAAGTGCTAGTTTTTACCCCTTTTTTTAACCCAAACAAATTGTTTAGCTTCTCCCACAAATGCAGGAAGCATAGAAAATGAATCTGATGGTAAACTGAGAAGACTCTGCAAGGATGTCACAATTTCTAAAAAAAGTACAACATTTGGGTTCTGTATTTTCTGCACTCGAGTGGGCCGGATCATAAGGTGCATCAAACTATAAGGTACATCAAGCAAGACAAAAGAGTCATATAGAAATCTGTACATCAGTCAGATTTCATTAATTATGCTAACATTAACTCTAGAAATAGAAATTTCTTTGTAACACGCAAAACATTAGCGATGTTAGAAGCGTTAGCTAGATTAGAAATTTTAGCCACGTTAGAAGGCTAAACTGTATTAGAAATATTAGCCAGTTTAGACGTGTAAGCCATGTTAGAAGTGTTGACATTGTTAGAACTGTTAGCCACAGTAGAAGTTTAAGCCACGATAGAAATGTTGACAGCAATAGAAACGTTAACCGCATTAAAGGTTTAAGTCACATCAGAAGTGTTAGCCACTTTAGAAGTGTTAGCCATGTCAGAAGTGTTAGCTATGTTAGAAGTGTTGACACCATTAGAAAAGTTAGCTTTGTTAGAAGTGTTAGCGACGTTAGTAGTGTGAGCAACATCAGAAGTGTCGACTATGTTGAAAATGTTAGCCAAATTAGAAGTGTTAGTCACATTAGAAGTGTTGGCCATGTTGGATGCATTGACAGTGTTTGTCATGCTAGAAGTGCTAAAAACATTAGCCACATCAGAAGTGTTGATAGTGTTAGAAGCGTTAGCCACGTTAAAAGTGTTGCTGCATTAGACGCGTTAACCACGTTAGAATCATTAGCCACATTAGCATACCTGTAACTCCCAATGTAAAAAACACTGATACTTCGAAGAAGAAAAAAAAATTACTGTGATTCTACTAACTCCTAACTTTTTTTTAGTAAGACATAACAAATACAAGAACTGTTCAACACAGCTACATAAATCAAATCAGTCTTTTAACATTAACACCCAACCAAACATTTTGACAAAGTCCAGTGTACCTCTCAAAACTTTTTAACATCAGTAAACACAACCATAATTTATCCTTATGTAAGGTGCTCCACGTTATAGGATGCACAGTCAATTCAAATAATAAATGAGGTCTTTTATACGTTTCTTCTTCTTGACCTTCAGTCTGACAAACACCTTGGTTAATCACATATTAGGCGCAGTGTTGGAAGTGGGGAGATGAATGCAGTTTTTTTTTTTCTTCAACTGCCTGAAAGCACATTATGTCCTCCTCTGAATCTAGAAAATAAAGGCTGATTTGGTTTATTTTTTTCCTTATAAATAGAAGTGGAAACAGTTTTTTTTTCTGTATTCAGTGTGGTCCTTCTTCTTCCTCCATATAAACCAGAATAAACATCTGCTGCCATTGCAGAAGCTGTCAGGTTACAAGGCCGGTACACAGTCGCATCTTCCCTACTTTTGCTTTTGCTGTCTTCTTCACTTAACTTTTTCTCTTTCTCTCTCCAGCCTCTCCGTGCTTCTATTAATATTTTTAATGTATTCTCCCTTTTTTTCCCTCTCTCCCTCTTTTGTCCTCGGATGCGTTTTCCATCCCGTCTCTCTGCTTACTCGATGCTGCGTGTCATGGCTTCCTGATCATCTCAGGTTCATATATTTTTATACACCATATAGGCGGCCTTTATCCTAGTGGAAAGGGGGCGGTTTGCAATTGAATTAACCTTCCTGCTGGGTTACTGCAGCTATTTAAATAGCGTGTTTTCCATATTTTCCAAAGCCTGGAGTTATTAGCTAAAATACTGAACTTTTAATACCCACTCCGATCATCTTTTGATTTATTGCAACCCTTCCGCTCTCCGAGGCTTGTTTACATTAAAAGAGGGGTCATCTGGACCCCATAAGAGAGCACAAGGGCTGAAACATTCCCAATGGACTTTTGAATATAATTTTGCTAGTTTTAACCAAAATAAAAAACCTGTGTTGTTTCTAGGACATAGTTTCTGCAGAGCGGCAGTAGTTAATTAGAAACTCACTTCTAAGTTGTGGATGTGGCCATAGGTGAGAACAAACCTACCGCTCCTTATCCTACCTGTAACTGAGAGCTCTCTGTTTACACGCTGTCACACTAGCTTACAGCCCCTCACACCCCCAAACTATTAGCGGAGCAACAAAAATAGTGAGCAATATTGGAGCTATAAAGCCGTACATTTAAGAGCCAGATGTCAATTCAGACGAGGAAAACAAACATGTATTGCGTTCTCTGTACTGTAGAATGTACCAGATGATAAGCTAGACCGTCAATGAATGGTTTATTTCTAAACTTGTGTCATAAAGGACACACTGAAATATAACACAGATGTAGCGAGATAAGAGTCAGATGAGGCAAACAGTAAGCCAGACTTAAATAATTGTGGTACCAGTAACTCTAGGATTTGATTGTAATACAATACACATTAACCATGTTAGTAGTGTTAGCCATGCTTGACATATTAGCTATGTTAGAAGCATTAGCCATATTAGAGGTGTAATCTGTTGGCCACAATATAAGTGCAAGCCTCGCCAGAAGCCTTAACCACATTAGAAGCGTTAGCCAAATTATAAGAGATAGCCACTTTTGAAACTTTAACCACATTAGAAGCAATAGCCAAGTTTGAAGCATTAACCATGTTAGAAGCGTTAGCCACATTAGAAGCATCAGCCATGTTAGAAGGGTTAGCCATGTTAAAAGTGTCAAACACGTTAGAAGCGTTAGCCGCATTAAAAGGTGTTGGCCAAATCAGAGGCGTTAGCCACATGAGAAGCGTTAACGACATTAGAAGCGTTAGCCATATTAGAAGCGTTAGCCACAGTAGAAGTGTTAGTTGTGTTAGCCACATTGGCATATTCATAATATCTGTAAATCCTAACCTCTTTTGCAACATGTAAAAAAACAGACTAATAACCGTTAAAACAAAGATTACTATTACTATGCTAACTCCCAACCTTGTTAGTAACGCATGAAAAAAAAGGTAAAAAACTGTCCGACACAGCTACACATCAACCGTTTTCAAATAGCATCATTTTGTCTGCTCCTGATTCACAATGATTTGACTAAATAAATACTCAGAAATTACATTTTATCTTAATTATTTTTTTATATGTCCTCCATCATCAGAAAAAGTGACACAAGAACATGTTAAAAACACGGGAGTTTGTTGAGTTGAATCCATGCTAATTTGCATTTTCTTTTTTCAAGCTTCAAAAGTTTTTGTCTAGTCTTTTTTTTATGGTTTCTGCTGACTTTTCACCTAAAAAACAACTTATTTGTACATCAGCTTGCATTCACGCTTCAAAAGAAGTCCTAATAAAAGCTTTAAATTAAAATCTTTACTTGACACAAATGTATTTCATTCTTTCATTTTAAGCAGAAATCTAAATTTTTTTTTTAAATCCAGCATTTAAAGATGCAAAAAGCGATCAAATGTTCAAAAGTCGGTAGAAAACTGTGAAAAATGTCGATGTGTTGCATGGAAGTGGTAAATCCATGTGTCATGTCAGCTCTTCTTGTCTTCCTCCAGCCTACTTCCTTCCTTTTTGTCTTTCTGCAGCCGTTTCAGAAGAAGGGTGTCAGATAAAGGCGTGAGTCTGAACCGCCCCCTGCTCGGCTCTTTCACCGCCTTTGCTTTTAGTCTCTCCATCCTTTTGACTCATCTTCTTTGTGCTCCCTCGTCTATCCCTGCTTCCCCTTCTATTTCTGCTGCCTTAAGGGTTGTCAGGAAATAAAGAACTTGGTTCCTGAGGGAACACATGGCTTTTGAAATTTTCGTTTCTCTTATCGCATTTTTTCAGTGACGTGTCCCATCTTTGCTCTACATTTAACTAAGGAGAGTTTTTTTTAAATCCCAGGGCAATAAGTATCTTAAATGCTCACAGGAAAAGCCTGTTTTTATACTTCAACATAATCTTTCAACAGCGTGCCCCTTTGTCTGTTTTTTTTAATATGCATGTGTTGGTGAAAGATTTCCTTTTTCTCGTTTTGTGTCAGTTGTCGGAGGCCAGCGACAGGACTTTAGAAAGTGTGAATCAAGCGGCTGATTTAAAAGAGCTGAAGAGCAAAGTCCCTTCAGCTGCGGAGCTGGTTAAGAAAGTGGAGCAGGTAGTTTGACGTTTTTTTCTACCAGAAAGGTTTTACTAAGTTCTGTTGGAACTCCTACAGCTGCTCTGTGTACATGTTTGTGTGTTTGTGCGTGCAGCTCGAGGGAAATCTAGCTGAGCGTGAGAGGCAGCTGCTGGAAAAAGAACTCCTGGTGGAGCAGGTGACCCGGCTGACGAAGCCGCTCGGGGAGCAGGCGGAGAACTACCGGCAGGACAGCCTCTCGCTGGCAAAGAGGGTACGGATCCGTCGAGAGAGAGAGCAGAGGCTGAGCTGCCAGCAAACACACACACAGCTGTGTGGGTTTGCAGGGGTGTGTATTTAGAAGTGTGTGTATCTCTGCAGGTGAGTGTAAAGCTGTTGGTGTCTGGAGGTGTGTGGATGTCTGTGTCTACATGTGCGTTTGCAGGTGTGTGGGTGTGTTTTCAGGTCTGTTTGCATGAGTGGGTGTTTTTCATAGACTGTAGAATGACTGGACAGTGTGACCCCTCCCTCCTCGTGTTCCAAATAAGAAGAACCTGTTGTTCTATTGAGAAATAAACCACTATTACGTAGTCATTATATCAAGAATACTTGCTCTGGTACATTTTTTTGCAACATATTCTGCTAATCCTATTTTTTTTCATTGTATTTTTTCTTTATCGCAAGTTCTAAACTGACCAATCAGATTCTTCGGTAAAAGCATGTGGTGCCCGCTGGCCCGCACCTCCAATGTTTGAATGACAGATACTCCTGAGCCTCTTTCAGTTGAAGGGGTGCGGACTTCCAACAAGCTCACTCATAATTAGTGACAGTAGTTATCCAGAAAACGTGACTCGGACTAATCATTGTTATCTGGCTCCAAATGGCGGCGCCTGTACTGCAGAAACACGATGACGGATTTGGCTTGATGACACACCATGATGTATGTCTGTGTAAGTGTGTTTTTGGGGAGTTTGTCTCTCTGCAGGTGTGTGTGTGTGTTGGCAGGTGTATGTCTGCGTCTGTGTGTTTGCAGATGTTTAGATTTGTTTGTCTGCAGGTGTGCACGCAGGTGTGTGCATTTGTTGATGCATTGGCAGGTTTGTGTGTTTGTTTCTGCAGGTGTGTGTGTTTCTGCAAATGTATTGACAGGTCTATGCATGTGTGTGTGTCTGCATGTGTGTATTTCTGCAGATTTTTAGGTGTGTTTGCAGGTGTTTTTCCACAGATGTTTTACCTCTAAAAACTGTGGAAACTTAAAAAATCTGCCTAAATTTTCTTGACTAAAATCAAAATCTGTCCCAAATTAAAGCGTTCCAGTAACAGTAGCATAGAAAACTCTGTACTCCATCATGTAGAGTCTTTCTATAAATACATGGCGGTCACGTTCCTTCTTGCATCTCATTTATACATCTGAATTCAAAGACAAAGAAGGTCTCATCTAATCCATCCACGTCTGTCTGTGTCTCGGTTCTAGCTGAATGAGGTCCGGACTCTTCTGATTGACACCAACCAGCGCATAATGGCCGTTTCTGCAGAACTGTCCATGAAGCAGGCGGATGCATTGTGTGAGAAGCAGCAGATCAAAGAGAAGCAAGTCCAGGTCAGAGATCCAAACCTCCACTTTTCATTGATCGCTGATCGAACAGCTCTTCTTTGAAAATTATGAAAACAAAACAACAAACTTCAACTTTAAAAGTAATGGCAAACAAAGTGAAAAGACTAAAATTTTGCATGAACATCCATCAGCCGTGCTAAACTCCAAGTGGAGTAGATCATTCCTGTCTTAAATAAACGTGAGCTGCTTCATGAGAAATGTCTGATAATGAAATTCAAATGGGATTTCCATCACATTTTATTCTATATTAGAACCCGAGAAAGGTGAGAAATCTGTTGACCTCTGTAACCATAGCAACCAGAAAGACTTACCATATAATGTCTCTGCGATTAGCTTTGTGAAGTTCATCCTCACATGAACCTACACCTCCATCTGTAAATGTTATTTCTGTGGTTTACCTTTCGGGATTAAAGTGTTAGTCTAATCCATTTGAGCTGTCACTGTTTGAATATAAGAATATAGAGAAATCTGACAGATCTGTGCTGAAAACTGCTGCCTCTTTTATCGGAAAAATACAACAGAAGATTCATGTAAATCAATGATTGAAACCTGCAGGCTAAAGGATAAAAAGAAAAACTTTATTTAAAACATTGGATATAAAACACATTTTTGAGGCATTGAACTCATAAAATTGTACGACATGATTTAAAAATTGTCTTGTACGCTTAAAAATGCATCATTGCAAAAATAACTGAAGTAAAAGGCTTTATTATTAATTAATTACAGTATAACCATTTAGAGGCCTTAAATGACCCCAAAATGCACCACAGAAACCACTTTTTTTTTCTAGAAATCTTGATCTACTACTTACGACGGAGTATTAGGGCCACTTTATAAAGAAAAAATATTTTTAAAATTACGACTTTAAATCTCGTAAATTTACGAGAAAAAAGTCGTAACTGCTAAGTTATGAGAATAAAGTCGTATATTTATGACTTTAAAAGTCATAGGTTAAATTTACAACTTTTAAAGTCGTAAATTTACGAGAAAAAAATTTGTAAATCTACGAGATTAAAAGTCGTAAAAAAAAATTCGAAATTACTCTTTTTTTTTTTTTTTTTTGGTGGCCCTAATACTCCGTCGTAACTACTTAACTTTATTTATCTATTTATAATATAATATCTATAAAATCAAAACACGAAAGGCAAACTGTTAAAAGGGAAACTAAAAGAAGAAAACTTTGTTCTTTAGTTCATTAATATATCTATATTTCCCTTTCTTAAATCAATTAACAAAAAAGTATGAACACCAAAAAGTCTGGATTTTGTAGTTTAAACAATATTTCTTATGGTTATATTTTTGGATTATTGCCTTTTTTAATTTAAAATATTTTTATGGATTTAGCTTCTTTAATTAGGGGTGAATGATTATTTCATGTTTTGAAAGATTTTTTTTTTTTTGTCACACGTCCTACATTTTGCTTTCTTCCTCCCATTAGCTAAAACAATCCCCAACTATTCCTCTTCCGCCGCCGTGCTTCAACATTGAGAGTTGGGATTTGTTGACATTGGAGGGAATTTTTTTTTTTTTTTTAGTCAGAAACTTCCTTTTAAACCAAAATAAGTTGAAATTTGAATTTCAAGAAAAGGAAATTAAACAAGTTCAGATGTGTGGTGGCTTCCGCATGCAGTCACACGGTATTCAGAGAGTTTTTGTTTGTGACAGGAGTCACGTCAGGATCCACTACACGCCTGCCACAGTGTCATATAATTGCAGAATGTAGCCCACGTTTTCCACAGGAACCCAACCATCTGGCTCTGAATGGAGCCGCGGCGCCGCAGAGCGCGGACGGAGTGAAAGGAATACAAAGTGATCGATCCTCGCGCCGTGTTTCCAGATGGAGCAGTGCCAGCGACGGCTGGAGCGGGGCTTGTCACCACACCCCGAAATAGAGGAAGAGTGGAGGAGGACGCTCCGGGACAAAAGGAGGAGACAGAAGGACAAAGAAGATAAGGAGAGGGTAAAAATGTCCCTTTTTTTTTTTTTTTATAAGTTGTTTGGATATTCGAGGAAAAAAAATGACTGGAATTTTGAGGAAGAAGCTGTGAAACGACACACGGAGCCTTGAAATGTACTATTTTAACACCTGCACAAGCGCTGGAGATGATTGGCAGAAGGGGGAAAAACAAAAAAAGGAAATTGTAAGACCTGTCTTCAGCTGCACAGAAACATGTCTTCACATTCTTCCTCCTGTTTCCATCCCAGCTGACACAACAACGCTCCAACTCCAGAAAACTGAAGCAAACACGAGCACGGTTTTTACCCAGCATTCACACAACCTCACTGTCAGACCTCATTAGAGACTGGTCAGTCCCTTTGACTCTCCAGTTTAACATTCAAGCCACACACCCTCCAGTTCTCTCTGTTGCGCCCCTCAGATCGCACGCCAGCGGGGGGAACTGTCCATATGTACCAGAGCGCCGGCGTCTCTTTGAAGCCTCGGCGAGGTTTGGCCACAGCTATTTGGCATGCTTTTGTTGGGGGGGGCGGGGGTGACAGTCAACAGCAGTGTCATGAGGAAATGTGCGACCGTCCCCCGCGGTTACCCGCTGATCCATCACCCACGTCACACGGCAAATCAATCCCGCACACGCCTGTCGACGTTCCGAGGAGCGTGTTGGCGTTTTATTAAACAGAACGTTCTCCTGGGAGTGGAAATGGACCTTAAATGTAGAGAGAATGCCAATAACTTTACTGCATTGAAGATGCTCATTTCTTAGATTTTAAAGCATTAGTGGCACAAACACAAAAGATTACAGACTAAATAACGGTAATTCACTAAATTTGAGATTTTTATTGTTGCTGTTAGAGAAGCTAAACCAACTGTTGTTAACGAATCCTGGGTTAAAATTAACAATTAGGAAGTTTTCATGTTTGAAACTGACTTTGCATGAAAAAACGTTTTCGAATTAAGAGTGACCAAAGTGCAACTTTCAGATTAAGAGAACATGAAGAATGAAAGAGGAACCACTATGTCGTCTAGGTGATTAAGCTCATTAAAACTAAGTGACTCAATTTTAAAAAAGCAAAAATTATACTTGCAGTCTAATACTTCAATATAAGAATTTCAATATGCTATCTGAAAGTAAACTACATAGGATTTCCAGATTTTCCATTAATTGATTCAAGATTCTCCTTATTTATTTACAAAGACCATAAATCTCAGTCCAATTTCAATTCGTTACACAACAATCATTTAAGACCCCTTCTTTTTCTCTCACTTTCAAACCATAAAAATACAAAAGATCCTGATTCGACTGAATCAAGGTCTTTTTTTTACAAAATTCTCCAGATTTGTCCTTTAGTCATTAAGGGGTCATTAAGACCCCTTTCCAGAACCTCAAAACCAAATGAAAGATTTTCTGAATCCAATTCCAAGTAACTACATAGGAAGATTTTCCATTGATCAATTTTTACGCATTCTCCCATCTAAGACCCCTTCTGACCTCTAACTTTACCAAACAGAAATCATCAACCATTTTCAGATTAAAGACCTCTTTTTTTCCATTTACGTTCACCTCTTGTTAAGGGTCTTTCTGCAGACCCAATCCAATTCAACCAAAGTGAGCTATTTCCATGCGAAATTTTACAGATTTTTCTGTCGACAGATTTTTCCTTGGGACATAAACGGTCATTAAAACCCGTGTTCTGACCTCTCACTTTCAAACCAACCAAATTTTTTCCAAAGTTTTTTTAAAGGCATTGTGGGTCATTAAGACCCCTGTTTTGACCTCTTGACTAACCAACTAAATGAAGTGCTTACCTGATCATAATTTAATCAAAATTAACTTTTTCTACATAAGATTTTTCAGATTTTTTTCCTTGGGTCTTTAAGGGTCATGAAGACCCCTGGTCTGACCTTTCATTTTCAAACGTCGAATGATTAGTTTGACTTTAAATCCATTTGAATCGAAATTACTTATTCCCACAAAAGATTTTTTGATAGCTCAAGTTTTCCTTAAGGTTATTAAGGGGGTCATTTAGACCCTCTGGTCTGACCCCCCCCCTTTAAACCAACCAAATCCAACAAAATCTTCCTCTGTCTTTGCAGTTCGCTGAGGAAGACAAGTGGCGGCCTCTTCCAAGCGGAAAACGCACCACCGCCGACATCCGACCCAACGCTTACATCCCCGAGAACGACCTGCTTCCTCTGCCCAAACCGTACGGCGCCATGGCCCCTTTCAAGCCGTCCCAACACGGAGCCAACATGAGACACTTTGCAAAGCTTTAGCCCAGCCCCAAAAGAAGCACCAACGTTTCTCTCAACGAAGGAGAGAGGTGCTGATTTGAAATTGTACTTCAACTTCTAACTCATTAGAAGTTCAAACTGTATAAAACAAAGAGACATATCTGCTATACTGATTTCCCTCCTAATTGCTGCGCTCTCTCTTTCCTTACAGTCCACCCCCCCACATCTGGTTATACTTCCCTTTTTTCATTTCTCTATCAAATTTACTGGCAGTGTTTACACTCATCTTTACACAGTGAGACACATAGCCGAGAGAATCGGGGGGGTGTTGGTTGCGTAATGTTCACAAGTTTCCTTTTAATTTCAGTGCCTGGCAACGCACCTCCAACCGCTCGGACTCCCTCTCATTGATTTCTCCGGGACGCTGAAATATTCCTTGTTTGTGCTCCCCTCTTCAAAGGTTTTCTAATCTTTGAATAAACAGGTAGGGGAGAGGGGGTTGTTTAATGCTTCAAATGATAGATCTAGAAGAGTGGAAGCTCGGGGAGCGAAAGACCTTAAAGAATAACGAGAGGAAATTTAAATTATGCGGGTGGCAGTGGGGAAAAAGAAAAAACGGGATAAAAGAGAAGCTGTAAATTGGCTAGAGATGCTAACTTGTGACCGAAAACCAGTCGATTCCCTTTGAAGAAAAAAAAGTTCTTTTTTTTTTTTTTTTTTTTTTAAATCCAACATGTGATCCCAGCATGTGACTCACACACATATCAGTTGAGTGAGTCAAATGAAAGTTTTTGGATGAACGGCTGAAAAAAGTTTGAATTTCCGGCTCAGGCGGAAACGATGTTCATCTGACGGACGCAGACGGGATGTGGATCCTCTGTCGGTGCTGCTGCCAGCTCTCAGATGCCCCCCGACTGTTCCATAACTGACTGCATAACTGAGTGTGTGGGAGGCAATCAGGCAGGAAATGAGTGATTTGTTCGTCCTGAAAGGAGTGAGGCGTACTCTCAAACACTAATAGAGGAGAAAAAAAAAAAAAAAACTTCCCCTTTTGAGTTTCTTCTGACTGTCTCAAGACTGTAACAGCTCACTTCTGTCTCTGTTCTGCCTCTCGCGCTCTTAATTACATCAATGGGGGCTGGGACGGTTCCCCGATTTATCTCGGGGCTCCACAGCCGCTCTGAAGCAAATTAATTGGTAACAGTAAAGCTCCACTGTCCTGTGCTCTACAAAAATAGGGGGAAAAAAACTCCTTGAAGAAGCTGTTTCTGGGAATAAAAACTCAACAGGACACTTTTGGATTTCAATTTTATTGGGACAAAAATAATTACACGTCTAATATACACATAGAAATGATCTTTATTTACAGTAAGAGCTGGTGTGGGTTAAGCTTTAGTCACAACTGCCCTTATGGGTAAAAAATGGGCAAACTCGTACGCGGTACGAACTGAAGATCAAGATCCAATCGGTGATAATGTTTGTGTGCGTCTTTTTCTATGGGCGTGCTGCGGGCAACAAGTGGCAGTGAACTCTTAAACAACACATAAGGGTAAGTGAGGATGAAGTGGGTCAGACGACCCTCCAAATCTTGCAAAATGCACAAAGGGCTCGTTAGTCCGACTCAAGTGATAAGTGCACGCTCCTTGTACGCAGCCCAACTGTTATGATGCATTCACATTCCACATTTTTGTCTGCTGCCTCTCTGTTGACGTCCATCAAAATTTACTTCTTAAATTTACCACCAAAGTTATTCTGAACTTTATTCGTTGCAACATCATGGAAAACATGGATGATGTTGAGCGAGTACCTTAGAACGGCAAACACATGTCTGGATTCACCAGATCATTCAGTGTGGTGTACTTCACCATGATAGGCGTTTTAAACGTTACTTCCATCTGTCTTTGACCCAGTTTAAGTAGCAGAGCTCGCTACGTTGTCCACCGGGGTGGCTAGCTAGCGTAGGGGGCTTGATCGCTCCAGCTCTATGGGCTTTGTTACAGGCTGTCCAGGGTGTATCATTAGCTTTACAAACACTTGACGAAATACTAACCAGGGCAATTATATGTTCCTTTTTTATTTTGTTCTTTTAGGTGGGCGGACAAGCTTTAAGGGAACTACAAGACGATTAACCTTTGTGCAATATTATGGGGTCCAGATGACCCCAACCTTAGGTTGAAGTGTGATCCCTCCCGTGACAAAGGTGGACGGGATTTCATGTTTGCGACAGACATCAGTGAAGTTCAAATCCTTGAAAAAAAGTAAACATGCCAAGGATAGCGCAAGAGTTACGATGCGTCCACTCCTGTCTACGGGTCTTCATGGACCCCGACAACCCAAAAACCAGCAGCACTTGTACGAGCCCATGTGCCTAAGACTTCACTACCGACCTGATTTATCATGAAAATCTCTCTGATTTTGTTTTGATCGGACACTTTTAACCCTTATATTGTGACCTTGAAAACGGGTCAATTTCAACCCGTACACAATATAAGGGTTTTCAGGCTTGAATCGAAGCAGTTAGAGGACGTGGTTTTGTGTTAACACATACATCCCCGTGCCTCTTAGGCTTCGATTTCTTTCCTAAAGAGCAGACTCCATCTCGAGGTCCCCGCCCTAATTTGTCATCGAGCAGCAAGAGCGTGTTTACTCTGCATCTCCACTCTAAGTCATCCATCAGCTGCAGGTCCTGAAGGCCTCCCGGCGGAGACGACCCCCGATCGTCCGTCGCCCCTCTCCTTCGCCGGCCCTCATTTTTTCTCTAAGCCCAGCAGGATGAGTGTCTGCATCAGAGCCGTCTCCTCCACAAACCTGGCGTCCACGTTCTCCTGCTCCTCGAACGGGTTCGGAGCTGCTGGGAGTCGAACGGTGAAGGTAAGAGGAAAAAAAAAAAAAAAAAAAAACTCAACCACCTCCTGCCTCGACTTTTAAACGATAAAGGCTGCAGCGTTTTAATCCTCTAAAGGCCTCGCTATCTGAACCGAGCAGGATGCACACACATTACCTTGCGCCTCAATATCGGAGAGTGTGTTTGCCAGGTAGGTAAGAGGCAGGAACTCAGGTCTGAAGCCAGGCTTTTCTCTGCCAGTAAGAGCAATTCCCTGAGGAGGAGGGCAAAGAAAACACCGGGATGAGCTTTCTAAATGATACAAACGCGAGAAAATTTACTGCAGTACAGAAAACGAGTCACCTTTGCTCTTGTTGGGGATAAAGCAAAGCAATCGTGGTTTCATTGAATCAAAATATAATAAAAGATGCTTAAAACAGCAAATTATTTAATGTAAATGATTTTCTGGATCATTTATGAATACGTCAGGAAGCTGTCCCATGTTTAATGTTAGCGGGTCAACTTGACCCATGATTTAATTTAGCTAAAAGTACTTAATATCACCTAGTGTCCAATATTGTTTTAAATCTCATAGCAAACAGTGTATGTTTTCATGTCCATGGAAACACTGTTTTAACCTTTGTGCTATCATATGGGGTCTAGATGACCCGAGCCTTACATTGACGTGTTATCCATCCCATGACAAATGTGGTTGAAGGTGGACAGGATTTCATGTCTGCCACGGACACCAGTGAAAATCAAAAATCAATGAAAAAAAAAAGTTCAGTGTGCTGTCTTGTGGGGTCCAGATGATCCGACTTCCAACGTCAACATACCCAGGATAGCACAAGGGTTAAAAAAAAATGTTCTGGCTTATCTTACAAGATACCAAGTTTTCAATTTACTACGGTGATAAAATGGGTCATTATAAAATCCATCTCTTATAAAATATAAAAAATATAAATTCTAAGATAGTTTTTTATGAATTAAACTGAAATGATTAACACTAGAGCAATCTGTGGTGTTACGGGTCAAACTGACCCCATATAGCTTTATGATAGCTTTATGAACTCAATTTCTTTTATTGAGTGCCAGGCCAAGTATGGGTGTATGTGTGAGTGTGCATATATACAGTATGTGTGTGTGTGCGTCTGTGCATGTGTGTATCAATATACTACAACAAGAATATTTGAGTTCTACTAGAAGAGAGTGTTTGTATTTGATCCATAGGGTTCCTCACAGCTTTTAAATGATGCATAAAAAAGCCAAGATTCTTTGCTGGGACATATTTGACCCATAACACAACAAATGTCACTTTTTTGGGGGGGATGTTTACAATTTACTAAAATAGTGAAGTTTTTGTCCATGGATTTTTCGGACAGCATCATATTTGATGTTTGAAATGTATCATTCTCCTGAATTTGACCCATGATTCAACCTAACCTGAAATGAATTATAAACACTACATGTCATCCAGTGTTCTTTTTCATCTCATAATAATATCCATTTAACGTTAGAGCACTATCGATCGGTGATTTTCACCTGAGTATTCACAGGAATTTCAATATGTTGGATTTTTCTGGGTGTCATGGGTCCCTGAGTAAAGTCATACATGTCCCAGGAATGGATGGACCAAAGATCACGTCTCCAGTATCATTATTTTATTTATTTTTTTAGGATTTCTTTTCTTCTGAAATTCCAAACCTGGTTTTTGCATCTTCCTATGTATTTATTGCTCATTTTGTTACATAAACCACAGTTTAAATAAAAAATAACTATTCTAATTTATGAACTATTTTTTGTGAGAAATACTCTTTATTGGGTATATTATATCAGGTAAAAATTACCTGGCAAAAGGGATGGAGTATATTTTTATATCAAAATTGTTTGAGGAGAGATTTTTTTTTTTTGGCTTCATAAATCTTTTATCTCACAATATACTTTCATTTTCATAAGAAAAAAAACTGTTTAAATTAACTACTTATATTTCCTGTAATAAGAAAATTAGTTATTATAATATCTTACGAATGAACATTAGAGTAAGTTTGCCAAAAAAAAAATCTAAATTTACTAATATGATTACACTAATTTTAAGACAATTGTCTGAGGATTAGATGAAGCCTCATTCCAGTATGAAACAGTATCTACTTGAACCAGAAAATTTTGACCCGTACACAAAATAATGGTGATGTGACCCAAAGTTACCTTATATTTGTTTTGTTTCTCCAGCAGAGTCCTGACATAATCTCTGGAGATGGAGGCCGAGCTGATGGGATGATCCCACATGTGGTAGATCCTCTGCTCCACGAGCTGCAGATCCGCACAGAACAGTTCACATTTCAGGCCTGCAGCTCCCCGGAGCCTGTGAACAGCTGTCCCTTTCTATTCTGCCAACTGGATCACAAACGTGTTTTTGCAAACCGGACTGTTAATGAGGGCTTCCAAAGATGCCGGGTGAGCTGAGGGAACGCACAACGCTGCGATAAATCACACCGACGCACGCAGAGGTGACTGAAATAATAATCGTAAAGACGAGATTTTGCTCCGCTCGCTTTTAAAAACCTTGCAGAGGTGAGAAAAAAAACTGCTGAATCACTGTCAGTGTCGCAATTCTGTTATTACAATATGATGCAAGTTTTTCAAAATAAAAGTAGCAATTTTTAAACTCGTAAATAGGACGCTTTTCATCCAAAATGTCAGGAATTGAGCTTTAATGGAGTCAGGATCATGGATTAGCAGCATCAGAAGAAGGACAAATCTTTGAAAGTGGTCAATATGTTCTGTTTTCTCTTTCAGACACGGTGTGTGTGTGTATTTGTGTGTGTTGTAGCTGCTAAGCCTCTCCTGCCAAACTCCTCAAACTTCCAGGCAGGAACCAGAACAGAGACACCAAACATTCGACATTCCTCTGATCGTTGACGAAACACACCAGCAGAAAGCTGAGAGATCTCCTGGACCCACACGGGATCATGTAGAAGTTACACAACAATGTGACTACACACGTCTCTACCGAATTTCTCCCCAACACACACACCAGCTGGTTACACAAGAGTTCTGTGACTGGCTCAAGGCGGGCTTGGGGGAGAGGAACCCAAAAATAACTTCAAACTCTTAATTGGAGCAGAGTAGGAAGATTGGTAAAACTAGAGGAGGAATTTTCCCCAGTAAAAGAGCAGACAATAGTACATTGTGTATATTTATATGTTTCTAGCTTTTGTCATTGACTGATGTGATGATACAGTTTTTTTTCTTTATCAGCCAATCACAGAGCATTACCTCTGGTAGTCTCTTCAATACGCTGAACTTCAGTCTCTCATTGGCTTTGCTGTTGTCCAAATCTGAACACAAAGAAAAAGACACAAATTAGCCAAACATTTTATATATATATATCTACTAAACTTTAACCTACAATAAAAACGCTTCATATCAGTCTTACTTCAAAACAATTTCTCTCCATATTTCATGTTTGACTTTAAACCTACTACATAGGAGAAGAATCAAAAGACCAACAACAGTCAGGTTTGCTTGATTCACCAAATTTTCCATTTTAATTTAGTCCAGGCCCTGATGACATCACTTCCTGCCAAGATGGTGTCCATGAAGGAGCTGATGAGTGATGTGATCACATCCAATGACCAAACAAGTGCTGTAAACTAACGTCTAACTGGTTAGATTTTAGTTTGTTCTTTAGCGCTGGATCTTTCACTCCACTGATTCTGTCGTTGAGAAATGCGGCTTTGTGCGAAGATGCAACATTTTACATCAAACTGGCGGCCCGCAGGCCATTTGCAGCCCTCGCCTTAATATGAAATTTCAAAGTTGGCGCGTCCTGAGAGTTTTGTATGAATGGGACTTTTACAGTGTTGTGTGCAGCGTTGATGAACCAACCGATCATCAACGACTCAACCAAACAGCCCAGCCTGAGCCAGACTCTGCACTCAGTGGCCCCCAAGGTAAAGTGAGTTTGAGAGCCCCTGCTTTATATTATGTTGTCAATGAGTGTGTACTATTTAGGAGTTGCCAGTGACATCTCCCGGGTTAAAAATGTGTTGCGTGCAGAGGAGGAGCAATTGCACATAGAGCTGTACAAGTGTCAACGTCTGTGCTGACACAGCGCCATTTATAAAAGCTGTTCATCCACCGAGCCTTAAGGAAGAAACACCATCCTCTAATTTCTATCTTGCAGCTCAGTCATCCATGATACCGAATGTTGTTTTTCATATTCATTCGGTGTCTGACGGTTTTTAACAGTATGTATGAAACAGGGATGTGGAGTCAGGGGAGGCGAGTAAGGCTGCGGCTCATCAGCAAAATATAGCTTAAAAAATACATAAATCAAATAAAAACAAATACACTTTTTCATTAATAAAAATATTATTTTTTAGACATGTTTATTCTACAAATACTTTTATCTGAGTTGGTTTTCAACGTTTCTTTGGTAAAAAAGAAGCAAATTTACAAGTTTCCTGATCAAATACACGAGACATCGGCAGTACGCCAGCCTCAAGACAGAGGGCGCTGTTGAGCCCAGAGAATGTGACACTGCAGCTTAAGGCTGCGCTCATAGCAAAATATAGCTTTAAAAATACATAAACAAACAAAAACAAATACACTTTTCCATCAATAAGAATAATTTTTTAGACATTTTATTTCTACAAAGACTTTATCTGAGTTGGTTTTCACATTTTTGGTAAAAAAGAAGCAAATTTACAAGTTTCCTGATGCAAATACACAAGAATCGGAGTACGCACCTCAAGCAAGGGGCGCTGTTGAGCCCAGAGAATGTGACACTGCAGCTACATAATAATAGAATTAGTGGTAGCAAGTGAAATGAAGTTGTCCAGACATTCTTTAATATGTATGTACTGGAGTGATACCATTGAGAAGACTTTTAAGCTGAGAAAGAAAGGAGACTTCTAGCAAACAGGTTAATCGACTTCATTCATAATAAAGTAGATCAATAAAAAAATTTCATATGATTTTTAATGGCAACACTTCGTTCATGGAAGAATCAAACAGTGAATAAGCTGATCTGTGAGGTTCATATGTTTGTAAATCTGACTGATAACGTCAGTGCCTCACCAGCCATGAACCCCACCTCACGTCACTGGTATAAAAGCTGGTTTAAATACATTTACAATTAGTTGGTGGGTTCAATTTCCAACCAAGTTATGGGAAATCTCTCTATCGCGACTTAGAAAGTAGATAAAACCGATTAAACTGACATGTTTCTGGGGTTTTCATCGTTTAGTTGTGTTTAGATACTAATTAAGATGTTCTCTACTAAAAACTGGTCCACACAACAACAGATCTGTAGGACAGTAATCTAGTGGGTGTGTTAAAACCAAAGATAACCAGAACTCCTTGTTCATGGTCTTTCTGAACTCACCGCACACACGTTACGACATTCTACCCCTGCCGTTTCTGGACAGGAAACTACAAAGTCTGACCAGTTTTGTCACTTATTCACTTTTATAACACTGTCATTGCTGTATATAGTGCAAAGTACATTATATTGTCATATATTTTACTGAAATTTCATTTTTTATACTTTGTTGGAAAATACCACATACGTTCACAAAATTATCTGTATTTATAATGTTGTAAAAAAAAATGAACTTTGATTTGAAACAATAAGTACGTTGAGCTAAGATTAGTCAAAAATACATTCACGCCATTGTTTAAAGCTTTGTTTCTGCTCACACAACAAACATCACGCGCTGTGGCCATGTCCAGTTTGATAAAAGGAGGACTTACGGCCCTCAGGAGTCCCGAGGTGAGAGTTTCGTTTAATGCGCAGTCTATCTGTTTCAAAATTTCTCCCATTGCAATCAATAAGCTGGAGGAAAACATGTGCAGTCAGTGTGCCGGTCTCTGTAGCTAAACCTCCTGTAATGCATAGACGTGCTTTTCTGAGCACAGCAAGAGCCCAGATAACTAGAGCGCATCGCACGCTGCGTGAAACATGATGAATTCAAAGTTTGATTTCAGCCAACTTAAGAGCTGACGCAAACGACGCGTGACGTATTTATGTTTCTCCTTTGCCATGACGATGACCATCGGTACTGCTCTGAACCTTATATTTGACTGTAACTGTCTCCCCTTCAAAAACTCTAGTCTTTGTCGGCTGTACAGTTTGGTCTCTCATCTCTAAACCAGTCAAGCTCTTCTTTTATCTACATTTTGAGTAACTTTGTATGGCCTTATTTTACTGTATTTAACACATGGATTCAATATATTTTGCATAAGTATTTTTGTTTGTTTACTATGAAATATCAGACTTCAGATACCTTTCATTTGATTGGCTAAAAAAACAGATGCTGTAAACTGCAAGATCATTTATAAATAATAAAAAAAATTAACCAATAAAATACAAGAATACTGATTTTTCAGCAGAACTAGAGAAGATCCCGTTATCCTGAACAAATTAGGCAGTGTCACCAAACTAGTCGACATATCTTGAGTGTTTACTGCTTGCAGTCATGTTTTCACAAACAACTGAAGCAAATACTGAGTTTCCAGCAAGAACGAGACCTTTTGACCGCTATGGAATCTATCAACAGCACTTTCAGAGCTTCCAACCATCTGGTCTTCTTGTATCTGCTGCTTGAAGTGACAAACATCAGTCTTTGTGAGAAAAAAAGTCAAAGTATGTCAATTGTTTTGAAAGTTTAGCTTTGATAGCTCGTGTAATCTATTAGCAGATAAAGTATTGAGTGTTTTTCTATTGCTACCTGAATACAGACTGTATTTCTTTGACTACCTAGACAAATGTTTTTTGTTGTAGGAGGTACTTTTAATACTTTAATGAAATAGACATTCAAATTAATAGAAAATGTCACCATTTTGTTTCATTCGCTTTCTATTATCAAGTTATTTTTCAACTTTACATTTAGAATGTAGCTGTTGTGACCTATTTTACATTAAGAAATTTATTCAGATTTTGAAGATTTCAACCCATATACGAAAATCTAAAAAACAAAGTTTTAATTATAAAAGTAATAAAGTGAAGCTTTTGATGATTTTCAACACTCTGAATCTAAAGAAAGTAAAAGCCCTTCATTTCAAGATAAAATGATCTTATGGAGAAAGGTTTTAAGTAGCAAAATAATCTTAGTGGAGGAAAACGTGGAAACTACACTGAAAAAAGTGAAACGTTCACTTAACAAAAGCTCTGTAGTGTGTTACATTTAAAATTATTAATTTTTCTCAAATTAACATTTTGAGTTGATGGTTTACTCAACTGAAAAATGTAATTTGATAAAAGCTAATACTTTTAATTTCAGCAAATTAAAGAAATTTTGTTAATTGATCCAATGTTTCCCTTTTTTCAGTGTAGATTTTTTCTCTTAACAAAATAATTCTTGGTAAGACTATTTTTCTAACCTCATTGACAGATGTTTTCTTATTTAAAGACCTTTATTTTTTACTTATTTCTACGGGGTTTGTTTTTTGAAGTGTACCAAGTAAACTGGTTAATTTCTTACAAAGAAAAAAATGCAGGAGTGCTGTTTGCTTCATTTTACATTCTATTCTTCTGATTATGGCGTTTTCCTAAACATCAATCTAATCTTAATCTCTTTTTAATTGCTAATCCATACGATGAGAGCAAGAACTCTGGTTTCCAACAAGCTCAGGAATCCAGTGATCGTCTTCACACGCTCGCTTACTTGTAGGTGAGCAATGAAATGCTGTTTTCCTGCAGGCTTTACTTCAGCAGAGCTGCTGCTTCAGTTACATTACTCTAATGCTATATGTAACCCCTGAAGCTGAATGCATTTATTTCTGTCAGTAGATTTGGAGAATGTATCTATGTTTTGCTCTCACTGGCAGCTTGTGAGGGAGTGAAATATCCTTCCTATAAATCCTTCAAAATAAGACAATTTTACAGAGTTATTACACTTCTGCTGGATTTTAGATTAAGCTAGCTAACATGATGTAAAAACTGAATGCCTGTTTCATTAGGCAAAACTATGCAACACTAAACTTGTTTAGTAAATTGCTCCCCAACTGAGTGTCTAAATTTGCCCTCAGTCCTGTTATTTTCTAAAAAGACAAAAAAAAAAGAGGCAAATTTGAGATAAAAAATTATTTTTAAAAACCAAAAAAGAAACATATCTGGTTAATTTGTCTTAGAAGTATTGATACTTTAGTAAGTTTAGTATGTTTTCTTCATCACATTAACGTATCGGTAAATTAACATTAGCCAAGCGATGCTAATTTTAGCACAAATTAGTGTTTTAGTTAATCATCTCATAAATAATGAGGAAAAGATTGGGATGGAAATGTGAATAATCTCTGTGACAAAGAACCTTTTTAGTTTTATATTATGTAATCAATCTAATGCTTTTCAGGAAACCACAAGTTTAGCTTAACAAGCTATAGCAAACCAGCATTAGCATTGCCGTTAGCTAAAGATTAATTTTAGCTTTAATGTGTGTTCAGTACATTGACTATACTGTAAACTAGATCTGGACTGCGTGAGTGTGAACTCACCCATAAAAGATTCATTACTTCCAGCTCAAACCGAATAAAGTTAATTCAGTCTCAATTTTTTTATGATACGAAGTAAACAGAGATATGACGTCACCGATTCCACAAAGTGAAAATCTAGTCTATACGAATATTTTATGACTTTTATTTATGAACCCACGGTGAACTGATGATGAAAATGTGGACAGTTTTTTAAAAATATTACATAACAATGCATTTTTTTGCAAAAATTGTTCAAACGCAATGCATTGTGGTCTATATTAGCTGATATAGTGATCATTGATGCACACTGGTTTCTCGCAAAGACTTCTGGGAAATTTCTTGGAACTCTATTTTGGAATTGTAGATTAAGTCAACACTACAAAATGTCAACCGCATTATTTGTGTATGAAAGTTAATAACGAAAATCCTTGCATCGAGCCGCCATCTTGAATGTTTATTTCTACTCTTTGGTCAAGTCACTGAAAACGTCACATGCCCAAAGCTGAGTCCCTGATTGGTCGCCGGAATCGTGCCGCACCAAGGCAGATCACGTCTTTACATTGACTCTCGCCGCTGCTTAGCTGCTAGTTTTAAAGCCATTTTGTACTATTCACAATCCAGCGTAGCTGTTACAAATTGTTATGAATTCAACAGAAAGAAAAATATCATGAGAAATATCTATAAATTCTTTAAAGTTTGTTTTGTCTTGACTTCATTCCACAAAATGTTTTTTCAAATTCCAAAAGATTTAGAGTCACTGAGATTCAACCCTTAAAAAAAAAAAGAAAAAAAAAACACAAACTGTCAGAAAAGTCCGTCCAATGACAGCTGAGGTGTTATTTGATCAGCTGTCAAGTCAACAGATGTACAGAAGAAAGGCCAACAGAAACAAGCCTAGAAGCCATTCGTTGCTGTGACTGGTTCTGTGTTACTGTAAAGGTTTTTACAGGCTCAGGAAACAGAAAAACAAATGTATATATTTTTATATATCAAACTTCTGCGAGTGTGTTTGTTTGCGCGTGTACCTGTCATGAGGCGGGACACAAAGGTTTCAGTGAGCTGCAGAAAACCGTGATCAATGTACTGCAGGAAGGTGTTGTGAGGGAGGCAGCGGATCGCAAACACAGCAAACAGGGTGTGATAGCCTGGAGAGACGAAGAGAAAAGAAAAAGAGCAGCAAATGTTGTTTGTTTGTCTAGAAACAGTAAAAAAAAAAAAAATCCCTGTATGAAATATTTATTTGGGAAAAAAAAGTCTTGTGTAAGGGGTTGTTGATCAAGGAAATGTAGTCGACAAACCTACTCTGATTTTTCCAAAGAACTTGTAAGAATTTCTTGCCTTTTGATTTGCAAAAGCCAAACAGTATCCTGCTGACTTACATCTTCCCTAAAATGTATCCTGCCAGGCAGCGAGGAGGATTTTCTCCACGTTTAATTCTTGATTCTAAGCTTCAATTCTAACAACAAAAAGCAGCAAACACATTCAAATCTTTGATACATATTCTATCTATATAAGTGACTAAATGTGGTTGAGAACTTCTGAAGAGTGGTACCAGGTGGAAGGGGCAGGCAGAGACCCCGCGTGGACTGCAGGATCCGACACATGAAGTGAAACACGGACCACTCCGCCGGGCTGCCCCGCTGCATTCTGGAACAGTCGAGAAACGAATCAACTCGAGTCTTTTAACGGCTAAAGAGCTTAATGTGAACAAAGACGTACTTACAAGCATAGAACGCGAGAGCCAAGTCTGTATTTGGCCCAGGCGGACTCCAGCATCTGACGGATGAGCTCCAACTAAACCAACAGATTTACTTTAGTGCTTCAGTCCCACCGCGATTATCCCTTAATCTGTTGTAAAAGTGTTTCCAGTGGTCTTTTATTTATGATCATGTTTTCACCTATTTTTATGCTGCATTTCCACAGTTTGAACTTAAAATTTGCGTCTGTTTCATCTCTTTTTATGCGCAACAAATTTACTTGATGTCCCCGCCATGAAGCAACCGCCAAAGTTGAAGTCTGGACTTCATTTGTTGACACATCATGGAAAACACGGATGGTGTTGGGTGAGTAGCTTGGGTTTACATGTTTTGGAGAGATACGCCTCTGAGTTCAGAGTCTCTCTTGTGTGGTGTACCTCTCTGCGCCTGACGGCCATTTTACGTTACTCTCAGGATGAAAATCCCCGCATTGAGCGGCCATATTTGATTTATTTTTCTAGCTTTGATCAGGTCACTGAAAACATCACATAGCCAAAGCTGAGTCCCTGATTGGTTGATGCCCAAATCACGCTGCAAGACCTTAGATTGTGACTCTACATTGTCTTAACATTGAAACTCGGCACTCCTGCAGCACGAATCACGTCTGGTGCGAATGCAGCATTGGGTTTTACATCACACCGTTTTTCCGACTGCATTTTTTCATCTACTTCTGATTCACAACGATTTGAAGAAAAACATCTCAGAAATGCAATTTTAAGTTTAATATTCTTAATATATGTCCTCCATCACTAGAAAAATCCCTCATACTGTGTTCAGGTGAAAATGACCGACTTGAAAACGGGTCAGTTTTGATCCAAACACAATATAATTGTTAAAAATACAAAAAAACATTTCCTCATGATGGGACCTCAAAGAAAACTTTTATTTTAAAATGATCACTTCTGCAATGGAGTCCCCACGCTTCTCTTAACAGTTTTCCCATTTCCCCAAAATCATTTCCACCGAAAACAGCAGAATGTGCGTCATGATGTGAACAAACATGTCAGCGTTCACGCCACACACCTAAATGTGCGCTCGCCTTTTTCTTTTTTTTTTTCCACCGACGGTCGTTGGGTCATTTCCTGAACAATAACAGGAAGATGAGCTGCCTGCTCCACATCCTGTGCAGCAGTGGGGGACCTGCAGCAGCAGAATTCACCTTTGACCTCAAGGCAGCAAATTCAATTAGTTTCATTTGTGTAACAGCGATCTGAGGAAAAATCCCTTTTCATCTTTTTTTCCAGGCTCAATCAAACTAACAGCAGTAAAGTCGGTGTAATTGATTTTTTTTTTTTCTAACGTTATTTTCCCTGAAAACAAACAAAATATGTCCTTGACTTGAGAATACTTGGCTATAAATAATTTCAAATGTCTTTTTTTTTTTTTTCCAGTTTGCTTTTTGCAGTAATTTGTGGTTTTGCTTTTGCATTCCTCTACTTTTTTTACAAATGAAATATTAATTACATTTTTAAAGATCTGCTTTTAGCTCAATTCATTGAATACTAGTACATTAATTTTCAATGCTGACATCTGCCAAATTTCCTTTTTTTATATAATATATTTTTATATTAAAATTGGGGGGGGGGGGGTAAAAGTAAACTGATAACTTTTTACCCTTAAAAATTTTATTAAACCTAATTTATAATATTTACATTACTAATAAATTATTCAATTATTAAAAACATGTCTCAAAATTATTTTAAAATTGTTAATTAATTTAACTAAATATAAAAACAAGCTGTTGTAACACTCGAAGATGCAATCAGATTATAAAATTAGTATTTTTTGTGCCTGAAAAGTAAAAGAAAAACACATGATGAAACTCAACAGATTCTCTGCAATCCTTCTGCAGCTTTTCCCCCAAAGCTCAAATCTGCACTCAGCAATTTGTCTTAATGAGCCCATAATGAGTAAACAGCGTGAATCCCCTGCTAACAAACCTGCAGTGACCACAGGGACAGAACAACTTCCTGTTTCAAAAACAAGAATTTAGTTCCAAGAAATGCTCATAAAATCCAACATCAACAGCTGTTTGGTGCCGCTTTGCTTTCTAAAAACAAATGCATAACAGTTATTTGAACCAGCGAGGCAAAAGGTAAATATCTTTGACAATAATGCGGAGCGGAGTCGTAATCCATCATAGCAGAACTTTGTTGGCTTTTAAAAGCTGTAATCTATTTCATCCCTGACTTCTCCCCTGTGTGGATGGAACCATTAGTCTCAATAAGAGCCGCAGGAAGGAGGAGACGCTCTTTATTTGTAGACGGGAGAAGCGTCTCCTGGATCTTTACGGCGTGAGTCAGCTCGACGCTGAAGCCCCGCGCTGCCAAGGTTTCACTTTTACTGATGGTTTACAGACTGGATCTGAAGGCAGACGGATCTCCTCTGCTGAAACGTTTCAAATGATTTGACCTCTAATGTGACATTTGTGAGAAAGCGACAAAGGCGAAGACAGAAAGGCCTTCATTAAGGGTTAGGTGTTCATGGCTGCTCAGGGTTTTTGGGTTGTCTGGCACAGACAGCAGGGGGTGGATCCTACAGGGAGTGTGTCTTGCAGTTTTTTCTACTGTAGGTTTGTACAGCCACCTCATGAAAATGGAACGTACAACTATTGTAAATGCATGGTGAGGCCTGTGTACAAAGGTTAAGGCTGATGTAAGTTCATGCACTCGAGCCATACGGGGGAGGCTGTCGTGAGACGCCCCTACATCGAGGGCTGTGGAGCGTTGCTGATTCAGTTCACGAATCAAACCACGATTCTTACTTTTTAATGTAATGTTTGTAGCTATGTGTATGTCTTTCTACTGGATGGACAAAAATTGAAATTAAATCATCATATTTATTTAAAGAAGGAAATCAGAATCAACAAACTGATGAAAACACAAATATTTAAATAGAAAGAAATAGTATTTGTCATTTTAAATTAGTTTTTTTAAGTCAATCTTCTTAAGTTCAGCAGTAACATAGACATCATAAAAAGCACAGCTATCACTGTTGTTTTAATCATTTAACAACAAAACCTGAAAATGTTCTGCACAATTTTCTATCCTCAAAGTTCTTTAACATTTTTCGTTCTAAGCATTACATATTGGTGCAAAGCCGGGATGAAAAAAGTCATTTTTTCCACAGAAGAATCAGTGATTACATCAGCACTTCACTGCTGCATATCAGTGCGAGGCTGCGTTTCTCCACTTCAGAGTAAGCTGAAGTTTAATTAATTGCGTCAACTGTTGAAGAGTCATCATAACCAAAAGAATGTAAACACTGGAGCTAAAGCTCCGGTGTTGAAGCTAATCCTTTTTATTTTTTATTTCTCTCTTTCTCAGACGTACGTTATGTCACTGAGCGGAACTTCAGTTTCAGATTCAATACTCTTTACAGCCCTACCTACATCACACTCTAGGTGTAAGCAAGGTAACCCACTGGCTACTTAATGACCAAATGCAAATGTGATACGCAAGTGCCTGTAGGATGTCCACACAGACTTCCATCATGAAAGTAAGAAAAGCACTTATCAATAGAACAATCATAATGGGCGCAGGGTTTAGGGAGGTTGACGAAATGTGTCTTGTGTCTAGCATGTTGTACGAGTGTTCACTACAACCAATAAAAAAAAAAAAAACTCCACAGATACACCGAATGGTCTACGACATTGATCTTTTGTCTGTACCCAGTACAAGTTTTGCCTGCAAACAGCCCATGTCCCCCCATAAGGGGAGTTGTGATTAAGGCCTGAGGTGGCACAATGTGAACT
The DNA here is from genome assembly GCA_003999625.1 of Oryzias javanicus. NCBI lineage: Eukaryota > Metazoa > Chordata > Actinopteri > Beloniformes > Adrianichthyidae > Oryzias > Oryzias javanicus. Next base: position 24,841,690 of record CM012459.1, on the reverse strand, counting down.
AAATAAAGAAATCTATTCTTCAGAGCCTTGCAAAAAGAAACACTGTGCTCTTCTTGTACACTTTGTAAGACCTTGCAAAAAACGAACTAAATGCTATCCACCTACATTTGTGCAGGAACTCTGGAGTCGGTCGGCTGCACTTAAAATAAAGCAACCCCCTAACACAGATCCTCATGGGCCTGTGTGTTTAAAATAGGTCTGTCTCTCTCAGAGTTCCACTCAGATGAATAAATCCAATAATCACCCTGCATGTGCGCGCCGGAGCAAAGCCGAAGCCATTACAGCCGCTCCTATTTCCACCTCGTTCTGAGTCTGAAGGTGCAGGTTAAGGCTGCGGCAGCATTGACCGATCCGACTGCGAGCGCGGAGGCTTCCTCTTATCGCTTTAACTCCCGCATTTGCAAGTCCTCAAATGGGGGTGTGAGCCGGCTTTTTCTTCAATTCCAGCCCTGCCCTTGGCCTGATTCAAAACGGTTTATGTCCGAAAAGAGCGGGGATCAAACTCTATGGATGAGAGAGAAGCCATGCAGGTCCCAACAACTGACCTGCTGTTTAATAGGTTCATTTTATAAGTATTTATACCCAAGTGTCAAGACATACTCCTTAAGATTAAAAAAACAAATTATTATTAAATATATTTATTATAAATGACAACCTCAATGACGAGTTTTAAATGTTTCATGTGATTCTACAGTAGTTGTTTAATTCTTAGCATTAAATAAGATAAAATATTGTTTGGTAGAATGTTTTTAGTCTTCTTAGCCAACCTTGATCATAATTTATAATTTCATTCAAACTAAATGGAGCCACATTTGTAAGGAAATACTATCGACTTTTTAGACTAAAAACAGACTTTCAGAGGTCGGACAGTTTGAGAATTTTTTGAACAAATACTTCTCTTTTGTGCCCCTTTAAGAACACAAAACATCACATTTACAGCCCGTTTAAATCATGTTTATAGCCAGCAGCAGTTCTGGACTACAAATACCAAAATGTTTTTGCAATTTTTCTTTCTAACTGCACATTTGAGCGATAATTTTGTCCCTCCCCCACACATACTCCCCAAAGTTTGCACACACCTAGCATCCGATAAAAAGGAATTATAGATATAGTCAATAACCCTCCCCCACTATTGATGCCAACGGGGGCAGACTTACCGTTAGACAAAGGTAGGCGATTGCCTGGGGCCCTAAAACTTGAGCTGAACACTTCATAAAAGTATCTAAAATAATTTTTACATCCACTAATATTTAACTCTGTCATAGAAAAACACCCAAAATCACTGAAACACTGATCATGTCAAAGTGGTTTGTCCTCCCCTGCCCCTCTACAGCGACAGAATATTCCAGTCGACAGTCAGCAAGTTAGCAAGCACAGAATTCCATTTTTCTAGATTGAGAGGTTTTGATTCCAACTTTGCAGATGAACATTTCTTTGGGTGGGTGAGCATGGGGCAGGATTGGGATTGATTCAACAGCTTTTAGTTCCTTATTGAAACAAATTTTAACCAGGGGTGTGCAGTCATGGTAGGCAGGTGAAGCAGTGCCTCACCTCACATCATGAGATGAATGGTCTACTAATAATAAAATAAATGTGTGAGTTCCATAAATGCAATTTTTAGTTTAATCCTAGTCATTTCATTTTCCTCCACAAAATCACATTATTTTGTGTATTTCCTGTTAAGTGTCAATGCAGACTTCAAGGTCTGCTTCATGGTACTTCTGAAATGATTTCAGTTTAAATACTTATCAAAACATTTGGATTCTTGACATTGATTCTGTCTGCTAGTGGACCAGTAAAGAACCTAGATAAGGCTTTAAAAAAAAAAAAAAAAGATGAATACAACCGCTGCAGAGGGCCCCATTTTATTTTTCGCCTGGGGCCCCCAAACTGGCAAGTCCGCCAATGGACATTCAAAAAAATGAATGGGGCCAAAATCACTTTGTGGGGGTCCAAAAGAAATTTTGCAACCCATTAATGAAAATAAAATATACAAGTCTTCAATATCTAAAGGACGTTTTGAAATTTTTATGGGATGGCCCCAAGATCTACAGCTTGGCGGCCATTTTTTAATGGTAAAATTTGGCAATATTCGTGACATTCTACGCATACACCACAAGGTTAAGCCTACAACCGCAACCAAAGTTTTGTTAACGTTTGACCCCAAAAAAGAACCCGCCATTTTGAGATTCTAAATAAATCACCTTTAGTACCTTTTACAAATTTAAACTCCTCTGAACTCCTTGAGCCTCATTGGGAAACTACTATGTCTATGAATTTAGACATAGATTTTGAACGGCGTCAGAGTGGCAAGCACGCAAAAGCAGCGTCCCCCTGTTGGTCACACATTTATTTAATGATTATAAAAATTGAAGAAAAAAAAGTATCGCTGGCTCAAGATGAACAAAATGATATGACATATGATAGGAACACAAAATCTCTGTTTCAAGGGAAATCTATAATTTCACTTTTGCTGATTTTTCTAAAAGTTATAAAGACCTGTTCGTTGTTAAATGGTTGTTATGGGGGTCAAATCAACAGAAAAGCTGCCATTTTGAAAAAAGTTGAGTTTTTTTTCATCAGTTTGTCATACACAGCTATGTCAAACTGCATATGCAGTTTATCATAGCTGCAAATGGCATGCAGTTTGTCATATGTTTTTTGAAAAAACAAAGTGTATAAGTTTGCAAAAAACAGGGATTGTTCATGAACTGTTGCCTTTGTGGGATTCATGGTTCCTGTAGCGACTTCTATAAACCTCTTAGTGGATAAAGTGTCAAACTCCTTTTTCAAAGTTAAAGTCCCACTATTTGTCACACATCTTGGTTTGTGAAACTTGTTGTCTGCATTTGACCCATCCCCTGGGGGAGCGGTGAGCTGCAGACACAGCCGCGCTCTGGAACCATGTGGTGGTTTAACCCCCAATCCAACCCCTTGATGCTGAGTGTCAAGCAGGGACGCACTTGGTCCCATTCTTAGAGTCTTTGGTATGAATCGGCCGGGATTTGAACCCACGATCTTCCAATCTCATGGCGGACACTCTACCACAAGACCACTGAGCTGGTTAGAAGTGTAAAACTTAGTGAATAATTATCTAAGAAAGGAACATTATACAATGAAAAAAAATTGAATGTCTTTTGAATGTAAAAATAAAATAAAATAAAAAAGTGGGCGGAGTTATATGAGCAGTTCACTCGCACACAGTATACTTACCAGTTTGGCCACATAGTTGACAACCAGAGAGTCAATCTTCTTCTTCCCCAGTCGAGGCAGGTGTCTGTTGATGTGTTCCCGAAGTTTGTCAACCGTCTGCGAAGCAGAAACATGAAGAAGTCATCATTTTTTTCCCCCAGAATGCTTGAGTGTTTTGTGCGCTTTAAGCAAATTCTGGCAGAGAAATCAGCGGGGTGAAGTTAAGTTCGCATAAATCTTTGCCAAGATGACAATATTTTGAAAGTTGAGTGTCAGTGTGTGTGTGTATTTGGGAGAGGGGGGGGTGATGAAGGGCTAAATGATGATGATGATGTGAGAAGAAGAAGCGAGGGAGGAAAAAAGTGACAGAGACCTGAGTCATTCCAGGAATAGCTTATAGACGGCGAGCGTCTGCGCTGAACTCCATTAAATCTCCCTTTTTACAAAGCGTGGGGGGAGGGGGCGGCAGGAGATATGAAATTGTCCATCAACCTGCATGCCGCACACAAAAAAAGAGACATCCCCCCAAAAAAGAAAGAGAAAATCCCTGTTAAAAAAAAAGTGTTGAGTCATCTGAAGCGTAACAGGAACTTCACTTTAACAGATGACTAAGGAGGGAAATAATCTGTTGTCAGCATTTCGCTCTGGACTTTTAGTGGTCCATATATCAACCTGCATTAAAGGAGAAGTTCACAAGCAGCAGCTGTTAAACTGTTGTATATCAAAGCATGCTTGGCACCTCAATTGTGCGGTTGTAGAGGTAATTGCTTTACAAATAAAACCACTTTCTCCTCGATGTGTCTCCACGTCATTTCATCCTTAATGAAGGGAGAACGAATAAAGCAGCAGGTTGGCTTCCCTAAAGCTTTAAATCTGTTTTGTCTTTCTGGGATGTAGAAATTCAAACTTTAGATTTTACTGCAGCTTTTATAATCCAGTCTCTTTAATTCAGTTTTTAAGTTATTCAGACCGGAAAAGTCCGTTGGTACAGATTGAGTCCTGAACTTGGCATTTGGTCTGTATTTAGACTGCCGTCAACTGGACATTTCTGTTCCGGACCAAAGCCAATAAACAGAACCATGTGACTACCGATCTCCTCTGTCATTGGACAGAGATTATGAGGGCGGGGCAAAGCAACAAGAGAAGAGGTAAGAGAAGTTCAATCCTTGGGATGATTCACTTCATTTTAACTTTATATTTCACTGATCAGTTTTGAACATCTGTATGTATTGAGAAGGCGACGGATATAAAGTTACGCTAATAAGTGTTTATGACAAAAAGATTGTCGGGAAAACGGTGAAAACCAATGTGTGTCATGTTAAAAGTTGTTCAAATGAGCCTGCATTCATTCAACCACATTTTGATGAGTTATTGCCATAATTTTTGTCCATGGCTTTCATCCTGCTATATTTCCCATAATGTATCCCATAATGACCTTTGTAGCCATTTTGGTTCAGTTGTTCCACCACAAGCAGGGAGGAAACTCAGAGCAAACCGGAGCTCAGTCCAATTGGAAACACTTTAAAGTCCCTCTCCCACTATATATTCTTCTATTGTAAAATCATTCCCAATTATCTTTTAACTATGATTATGAAGTTTTTAGCCTAAATCAAAACGGCTTTTTTGTTTTTTAAGACAAATTTTATGCACAGCAGCCATAGCTCATTAAAAATAAGATTGTTGACCTAGAGGAACCCCGCCCCTGTTCAGAGCTTTCAGAAATGAGGAGGGGTAGAGGGGGCGGGGTTTCTCCGCACCAACAGTTCCGCCCACAACCCAGAGGTGAATTTCGAATGAGAAAAACGGCATAATCATCATTAAAAGACCGCTGAGAAGGATTTTACATTAGAGCCGAGTCTGACTTTAATATTCGTAATGTGGAGAAAATCTCTCCAGTTTATTTGATAAATGCAGAAGAATGAGAGTTGTATTTACTCTAAAATGCTCATGAGCAGATATCTGGACAGGTGAAACCCACTACTTCACAGGAACATTGTCAAAACGTTCATGCAGCTGTTCTTCTCTTTTCAGGGATTCTAAAATAAAACCCTTAATATAAGTGAACATTTCCATAGATATGACATAAAAAAGATTGTAAAAATTTGTACTTTCCTCAACGAAAAGATCATAAAAGTTCAACCAGACATTCAAATCTTGTCATATCTTAATGATAATTACAGTACAGATGAAAGTTTTCTATTTTTAACACCCACATAATCAGTTTTCACTTGAGGTATACAGATATTAAAGCCTTACTCAAGGATAAAGGGTGTTTTCCCCACTTTTTGGCATCAAAGGCAGCACTTTAGCTGTCATCTGTGCCTCCGCAGCGGGCATTTTTTTCATTTTATTCTGTCATACCGTGGCAGCTTTCGGCTCATTTGCATGCAAATTCTCCCATGATATGAGAATTTCCCATTTCTGACATATATTCAAAGGAAAAATGTCGGATTTATCTTTCCATGTTGCTTGGGATTGATGTGAGTGCAGGAAAAGTTGGGCCCTTTTGACACATTTCTGAAAAAAATCTGTCTTGAAACTGTTTCCTAACATTTTGAGGCAAGTTATTAGTCTGTAAATGAGAAAAAAATAAAATAATCGAGAGCGACTTCTCTCACCAGGCCTATGAGCAACCTTTGCTGATGGTCCTCCTCCTGAAAAAGTGGCACCAGCTTCTTCTCTACAAAGGAAGAACATAAAAAGAATTGTTTGAGGCTGTGAAATCAGCAGGAGGCCATACGACTGTCACTGCATTGACGTCACTAAACTAGTTATTGCTAAACACTTAGGCGATAAACATCTTCTGACTTGTTTACTGCTTTAATTCAAATACAAAAAAGCGAAGCGAGGCGGAAACCCTGCTGTGCAACCCTGACATTTATGTCAGTCCAGAATGCAGTGAACTCTTTAGCTTCCACACCAAGCGTTGCTTTTTGACGTATAAATATAAAGACTAACTTGCAGAAAAGATCTGCCTGTCAGCAGCTTCCAGTCATAAACCTTTACAGACAGCGAGACGCCGTTGCGAGATGCGCGAGTCCCACGGCACTCGAGACAACTCATCCGTCTACCCGATGTGTTTTTGTAAATCTGTGCTGACAGCAGCTCTGTGGATTTGGAGCGAGAGTCGGCCGAGTTAAAGACGTTTAGTTTGATGTTGAGCGTGACGCGGAAGCGGCGGGATTAGAGTTGTGCGAGCAGGTTGAACCCATCTGTGAATGAAGGATGCTGGGGTTCACCGGGAGAGGGCTGCTGATTGTGCAAGCCAATAAAAAAAAAAAAGGGAGATGAAAGCAGCGATGGGCTTCAGCTTCAGAGAACTAAATGAGCAAGATGATGCTTTTTACAAACCGACCACAGCGCTAAATCGACAATTTATATGACTGATAAGCATGAAAGAAAGTTGTGTGAGGAGAAAAAAGACCCTAAAATCTGGGAGTTGTAGTTACTCTACAGTGAAAACTTTGAAGTCTGTAAACTATTTTTTTAAATAAGTTTTGAAATAAAGCAACATCATATAAAATACATACAAATTCAAGCTATAATTGTGTATTTATAAAGTTTTTTAAAATCTAAAGCTGTAGTCATATGAACCCATACATAGGGTTGACCTAGACGAGTGCTATGGGGTTTTTGGGTTGTCCAGACCCGTGGAAGGTCGTAGAGAGGATGTGGCAGTTCCTTCGAGGACCGTCAGTAAAATGGACCATACTATTGACGTGTGACATGAATTATTCGTCAGGAATGATGTAAGTTACAAGCATGGATGATGCTTTCGTATCATTTCGCCCACTCTAGACGTTCAGAATTTCTTATTCAGTCCATCCATACCGGAGTTGACACGTATGAGTTCTTGGGTTGTCCGGGCCAGTGGAAGGTCGTAGAGAGTAGCGGGTGCATCTGAAAGGGAGCACGGGTGTGTCTTACACTTCCATTAAGGCTTGTAGAACCATCTCATGAAAATGGAGCCTTCAATTGTCGTGGGTGTGGCAAGTGTATCGCGAAGTATTCGTTAGGATAATGTCGATTGAGATAAAGTATTGGTGATGTTATTGTTTGGGGTACTTACACCACGATCTAGTTATTAGTAACTGGCTTCTTACCGACTGTGTGCAGACATTTACATTTAATTGTAAATATTTTATCAATCAATTTGATTGATTTTTGATTCTGTATGAAATTTTAAAGTTACAAAACTGATGTCATATTGTTTCTGACCGCTAGCAGCTACGTGCTAACATTGATGAGCCGTGACTATTGATGACGTCATCAAGTAGTAGTAACGTCTGAATTTGAAAAGACTATCTTTTCCATATCCCCTTGCTTGTAGGGATAAATGTAGGAATAGGGAAGAAGGTGTAGGAAAGCAATTCATATTCAGCCCAAGTGTCTGCTACGGCCTTTCGCCCGCAGCATGCCCATAGATAAAATGTGCATGAACATTTCACACTACGAGCTCACTGAGCAGTCTATAACTTTGATATTGTGGGTGGCTCACCTACCTTCCCCGAACAAGTTTGTGTTTCTCAATTATTTTCTCTCACGCCCCCCATGAAGAACTTATCCTTTCGCGCCTCCTCGATAACTTTCGCAGCAAATATCATCTGTATCATTAGTCAATTTGCTCAAGTTAAACGTATATCTCTTCAAAATATTGTACATTTATTATCATTAAAGGGTATTTAAAAAGAAACTCCTAAATAATCTGTTTTATTGATTTTTCTGTCTGTCTTTTTTTTTAGAATGCTTCCAAACTGTCAGACTAAGTAAAAACAACAATCTTTCCTTGTTTCCCTCCTCAGTACTGATGGGAATTCCGGCATTTCTCAGAGATTCAGTTCTTTTGCATTGGTTCACTGAAAACAGCAGCTTTTTCAGCTACCAAGTGTCTTTTTAGGTTGTTTTTTTGCTTTTTTTAGTTTATTATCAACTACTCTGTAGGATTATGCACAAAATCCATAAATAGTGTAAACATGTTATAATTCGCATAATGTGTATATTATTTATATGTTATTTATCCCTTCCGGATAAAATGTACAAAATAAATGAAAAAATACTAGTTATTAACTTTTCAGTTTTTAACTTTTTTTTATTCTTTTAAACACATTTGAAGTGAAAAACACAAACCTCTGCAACCACAATCCAAAATGCAAAAACGACAAAAGTGTCTCAGCCTTGAGGATGTAATCTGGTTTCTTAATGATCTGTTTTTTTTTATAGAAGATTCTGCTCAGGTTGGTTGTGGAGCTATATATATATATATTTATATATCTATATATATAGAATATAGAATATATCTACATATATAGAATGATTTTCTGCAGATTCTCTTCCTTCATACTGTCAATAAAAGTCGAATGGTTCAGTTTTTTTTCTTCTTTTCTAATGATCTCATCTTCTTTACGTTTTGTGTTTATGTTGTTTCTCTCACGCAGTGCCAATGGGCGAGCGCTCAGCTTCTTGTCTCTGTTTCTCTCCGTTTCTTTTTATCTCTGTTAAACATTTTTCCATTGCAATTTTTGAGGTGTGGATATCACGATCGCTGACTGTCCCGATCAACTGTTTAGTAACTAACATAAATTGCGTGATCCTCGGGTGTCCCGCGCCCCCCCTACCATCGCACCACCATTTGAGAAACACTGCCATAAGAGCAGCTGTGACTAAGACTTAAAGATGGTTTTAGCTAAATGCAAAGTGAGATTGTAAGAATATAAACATTAAAGTTGAAAGTTGTCATGTTATGAGTTGCCTCTTGTGTTTTAGTTTCTGATTTTGTTGTTTGATTTGTTCAGTGAAGATTGGCTGTAACTTCTCCTGGATGCCCCGCCCACTCATGGGAAATGGTCACAGCTGCCTGTAATTATTTCATTAGGACTTCTATTTAAGGAGGTGTCTGCTCAGCCCTCACTATTGATCCATCTTTTCTACTTTCCAGTTATCCTGCCAGTATTATGTTGGACTATTTGGTAGTTTGACTTTTTCTCTGCATATTTGTGATGTTTGTAGTCTTTTTGTTTTTTTAAATCTATTCATCATGTGGATTTCATGAGTTTTTGGCTACCAGCCAACTATAAGATTTTCCCACTGATTTACTTCTTATCAAAGTTCAACCGTGTCAGACAGAATGTGTAAAATACACCTATTACTTCTTTTTTTTCTATCATCCACTCTTTAGCTGTATAAGAAGTCACCTGTCCACACCCATAAACAGTCAGACCGTAACCATTCCACCATGGCCAAGACCAAAGGGCTGTCAAAGGACACCAGGGACAAGATTGTAGACCTGAATAAGACGGGAATGAACCAATCTACAACAAGCAAGCATCTTAAGAAGTTAACTGTTAGAGCAACTATTATGAATAAACAGAAGAAAGACGAGATCACTGATCTCCCTCCACCTGGGGTCCATGCAAGATCTCACCTGGTGGGGAACAAATAATCTGAGAAGAAACAGCCCAGAACTACACAAGTAGAACAGGTCACTGACCTAAAATCAATTTCCAAGTTTGACAGGGATTTTATTTGATCCCTTTTCATTGAACTTTGGAATCATTTTGTTCCATAAGATGTTTAAAATAAAAGTCTGCTCAATTAAATTGCATATCCAGCCTTATTTAAGAGTCAAAACATTCTGTTTTATAATTTATTAAGAGGTGAAATGACATCTGGGGATTGGCTAAGATTAGAATGCTCTGATGTCATGACAGAAACAGGAAAAATATGAGAGACGGCAGAGGAAAGAACCAAACTCTGCTGATAATTGTAAATATTCTTCAGTATTGTTCCCTCATTTCTCCATAAACTCGCCTTTACAAATATATTCTGCTAGTTTCATTTAATGGATTCTATACAGTCTACATGAAAAGCACATCATCAAAGGAAAGCACAGTTTTGAGTCTCGCATTAGAATTGTGTGTTTAAGTCTTCTTACCGAGACACCAGGTGTCCACCATGGAAAGAACTCTAGAAAATAAAAAAGAAAAGTTGTGTGAGAAAAATCCATCACTACAACGTCGAAAAACAAACTATTATTGTTGTGCTTTAGGCTGAAGTCACTTAATGCATCGCAGCTGTGAAAACCATTAAAAGTTTTTGCACGCAGGTCTGGCGTTTGGCCTTCAAGGCCAAACAAAATTTGGATTTAAACAGAATTGGATTGGAAGGACCTGAAGTCCAATAATGTCGTTTTTACACCATTTTAAAAGATTTTCTGTTTTACTTTGAAAGGTTTGCACGTGTGTGACTGCTGTTTGACTGGAATTAACATGCACACAGAAACATGTTTTTTTAATTTAAAAGTGATACAAAGAAAAAAACATAGTTTGTGTTTCAAAGATTCTATAATTAAATGTATTTAAAAAAAAATAAGATTTTAAACATTTTTGTAACATCTTCTTTTTATATGCTTTTTTTTCCATGTTTTACAAAATATCTTTGTCTTATCGTTAATTTCAATTTGTTTTTATTCAGTTGTGCTTCCTTGGGTACATTCTTCCTGTTTCATTGTTTGTTTGTTTTTGTTTTATGCACCAAAAAAAAGCTAGAGCTGATTGAAAATATAAACTTATAAGCAAAATACAGATTTTAAAACAAAAGTCATGTTTAATGTATTTCAAGTTCAATTTGTGCTTTTTTACATAGTTTGCCCAAGGGTGCGACTAATACTCTGGAGAGACTCACAGTCAAAACTAAAAACTGTAAACTAAACTCAAATAAATGGTTTTTTTTTCTGCAAATTCAATTTTATTTATATAGCCCAATATCATAAATAAAATCCAAATAAGACATCTTTTTCAATCATCATCAACATCTTTTTCAAACATAAGCTACATTTTTTATTTGAACATTAACAAAATAATAATTCTAATAAGCTGGTTAAAAATAACTTTTTAAAATGAGTTTAATTTTGGTCATTTTAGAGTAACCTGAGAAAAAAGTTTAATTTATTTCAAAATATATCACTGTTAAATAAGTAATCTCATCAATTTGGTGTATTTCTGATGGAGTTATATAAAGTTGTCAAACTAGAATTATAAACTATTTTAAAGTTTTTACGTCTTCCTATAGGCCTTTATTTAGGAATTTTTAAAAAATGAACTTCAAGCTTGTTTTTTTCAGCAGAAAAAGGCAAAAAATGTCTAAGATGAAAAAAAGACAAACAAATCGGAAAAAAGCTTCTCAAAAAAAAAGCGTAAAGAGGAAACAGCAGAGTCGTTTGAGGTTTACAAATGAGACTTTACGGCTCCTCGTTAGACAGAAATGTGTAATTTTCGTCAGTCGGTTTCAAGAGTGTGAGTTCACATTTCATCACAAAACTCAGGTGGGAGGCAGACTTACTTCTTTGCGTTTCCTCCAAGTGATTCATGTGACTGGAGGGTTTTTTCTCCGATTTCTGCATAAGAAAAAAAAAGCACAACCTGAACACAGAGACTCGTAAAAAGACACTTTATCTGTCAGGACATTTGCGAGCATCTATGGTGTAGAAAATTACATTTAAGGGGAGAAAAACACACACACAATCTCACCAGTTTATCCCAGTCGTCCTGAATGTGGGAGGTTCTGTATCTGGAGTTGATCAGAGCATCTAGACTTTTAGTCCTCTCCGTGTTGCACTGCAGCTCTGACCAGAAACTGAAGAGGCCTCTAGCCTGCATTACATGTTTAAAAAAATCACTAAACTAAATTTTCTTTCAAAATAAAAACCCAAGCTTTGACTTTACCTTCCCTTTAAAAACAGGTTCAGCGTGGAATCCATTGGTGCAACAAACACCAGGAACCTCCAACAAACAACCTGGAACTTCCTAAAACGTGTGCAAAATCACATCAATGCACAATAAACTTTATAACTTTACAGCCTTAAATCGATGTGTGTTTAATGTACCTTCTTTTCAAATATGGAAGAGTAAGGCAGGACTTTATCCAAGCCAAGAAATCTGTCATAACCTATTCTGTACCAAGAGGCTGTAGAGGAAAAGACCAAAAAAAAAAAATCATATTTTTAGTATTTTTTTCATGTAGTTTCTATCTGGACAAATTAGCCGATGCCTCATTGACATTAAATTAGCACTTAAGGTCTAAAAATTTCCTGGATTAATGTGAAAAGCCATTATTTGAGAGCAAATTAAATGCAAATGTATTCCATCTCAGTTATTAACTAAAATCATTTACTCTTTTTTTTCCCCCCAAAACACTCTCTAGTAAATGTTTTAATTACACAGATCTGTGTGGGATCACTGGTCTGAAAGACTGTTTAAAAGCTCAACAGAAAAGACTTGAATTAGGCTTTAACAATCCAGTCACATAAAAAGTCAAAAGAGCAGCAAAAACTCTAAAAAATAAGGCAGCGATGCTCGTGGGGGGTGTCCTTTTCCTGTGAGATGCTACTGACCTAAAATGAACTCCTGGATCAGATCAAAGGATTCAATGGTGTTCACGTTGTCACACACCCACGACATAATCTAGAAGCACAACACAAACACACACGATTCAGTTTTTCAGATTCTCAAACGATACAAAAGAAAGTTTGATCCATTCCTGCCTGTATACAACAGAGATTCAGCAGCCGGTTAGCGAAGGTTGGCCTGAAACCTTGAGAAATCAATAGTCTTCTTTCAGATGCAGCAAACACTGCAGCTGCACTTTCCTTTCCTTTTTTTTTTTTTTTTTTTTTTTTGTTCTGGTAGGTTAGCTTGTTTTAAAGTAGTTCCTAATTGATCAATCTGGTGGCCAAAGACAAACCGATAGAGACTGTAGTCTAAACTCCAAAATAAAACGCTATAGTGTAGCTCAGAGGTGTCAGAATGCAGGCCTCGAGGGCCAGTGTCTTGCATGTTTTTCAAGCAACCTGCAATTGAAGATCCTTATTAGATAAACACACCTGATCCAGGTAATCAGATAAGGTAGGATTTCTGGAAAACCAGCAAGACGCCTGTCCTTGACACCACTGGTGTAACCTGGGCCCCTTACCATACAGCCAAGTTTAGCAGAAAAATGTAAATATTTCATTTTGCGATCTAAAACCTTTAATTAACGCACATTTGTTTTTTTCTTTTTTAATAATGCAAAAATATTATCCTATCTGGATTGAAATTTTTACAAAAACATATAAGGCTAAAGTCAGGCGCAGTTCATCACGTGACAGCTAGGGGGCCACTTTGTGATAACATCAACCAGTCACTTTAATTTTAAATTGCAACTCTTGCAACGTACTTTTTTTTTTTTAATCTAAACATTTGACCGATAAATGGTTTTGTTCTGACAGATGAAGTAAAATCCTTTCAAGCTTGTTTGTAGGACGTTTTTGCTAAAATTAATAAAGTTTCAACAATGTCAAATCTGAGGTGGTAATGATTAGAAGCTAAAATAAATTAATAAATTAAGCTTGAAACTGTAGCAAAAGATTTTTTCTGATAGTTTACCTCCTCTCAACCTGTTTTAAAGTCCTCAACTAAAACAGAAATCTTAAAGTTAAATGAGCGTTCCAGGTTGTGTGTTTACTCATTGGGTTTGGTCTGCAACATAGTTTTCTAAAGGCCGTGTCACACTGACACTATGTATATTTTGCGCATATTGCACAGATGAAATTTGGTCATACGTGAATATACATGGAAAATTTTAAAAAAAATCCACAATTGAGCCACGTTAAAACTACAAAAGAAGTACGAACAAACCATGCAAATTGCATATAACGATAAAAAGAACATATAGTTTATTCACTCTGACATTCAGAACACTGGGCAGAAATCACATTGCTTCAGCACCATGGTCAGCTCCAGCCACGGGCCTTTGTGATGCTCTGTTCTAACCCTCGTGCTCTCCTATGGGGTCCAGATGACCCCACCCTTACATTAAGGCATTAGCCCTTCCATGACAAAGGTGGACAAGGTGTACAAGACTTCATGTCTGTCATTGGATAACAATAAACATCGACAATCATTGAAAAAAAAAAGTTCAGCACACAGTCTATGTGGGGGGGGGGGGGGGGGGGGGGGGGGGGGGGGGGGGGGGGGGGGGGGGGGGCGCACGTCCAGAAAACCCGACCCCCTCCCATATCCGGGCAAGACCCCCATTGGGTAAAGACTGTTGGGGGGTGAAAGATCAGTTGATTTATGTCAAACACGTGGTGAACTGTGCATGATTATTGTACCATCAATGTGCAATTCATTGGTGATTCGTGGGTCAGTTACATTATTTTAATGTGTTACGTACACACCATATAAAAGTTATACATTGGTGGTACATGCGTGAAAAGTGTGTTAGACACATGTGGAGTGGTCGTGGAAATGCCACAAAATTGCGTATGCATCTCACAAAAATTACAGTTTCACAAGATTTAAATAACAATTACTTATAAACTACGTATAAACACGTAAACTGCGTAATTCTCAATTCACATTAAGACCTGTTGGTCATAACCGACATTTGTGCACATCGCCAAAAGCAAAAAACTCTCATGTATGACTTATATCATGCATGCATCACGGAAGACCAAAATGACATCTGTGGAAAATTGTATGTAGCCATAGTGTGACATGGCCTTTAATCTTGAAGTTCATTTTGGTGTAATTCAGTGAACCCTGCTCCATCATGAATGGAAAAGTTATAGTTTTCTTGCAAATGAACCCTGGGGTGGTTTACTACAGTCTGGATGCATACAGCAGACCTAAGAGCAGAAAGAGATCAAATGGAGTAAGAGATGTGAATCTTTCAGAAGAGTGTGACAGTGGAGTAAGGGGAAAAAATAACAAAAACTCAAGAGGTACGGTGGTCTCTTACTGTTTACCTTTTGGAGTCTCAACGTTTTCAGATTTTTTTCCTATAATTTTGCATACTTTTTTTTAACACCGCACAGTGTTCTGCATCCTGATTGGTCATAGAGCATTATCAATGTAATGAATGCATTCAGCTTTCCATATCTACATATTAGTTCTCAAATATTGAGTTTGATATAAGTTTACATTAAAGCTACAACTCTAAAATAAACAGAAAACTTCAGATCATAAACATGGTGATGAATTTAACTTTTAAAGAAATGATTTACTATAAATAAAAGCTTATTTTTGACTCACTCTTCATGGTCACTAATGTCAGCAGACAAACACGTTTCCCTTCATTTCTATTTTGATCTCTGTCCTATTACAGCATCACATCAATCTTCTCAATGTTGTGTTCTCCCTGCCAGCTGTTTGCTGCTGTCTCAAAGTGCACTTTCCCAGAACTGCAGAAAAAATACCAACATTTGCTAATTATTCATCCTTTTTATATCCTGTCGTCTTTGGAGGACGAGGCTGAGTTTGAATATATATATTAGGAGTCTGTATCGACAATATCCCAAAATGTTGATACAATGCGTATTGCTTTATATTCCAGGACTGTACCGGAGAAATCTTTCACTTTTCGGTACCCATCCCAAGTAAAATCTAAGTAGTACATGTTTCATAACAACAAAAACCACAAGATCTTGTTGTTTTGGTCACAGCAGCACAGATCATTTTTGAGCAGCTCTAAGTAGCAGACGCTGAAGGACGTTCATAAACAATTAATTAAATATCATCTTGTCAGCGTTTTAAATCAATGCAAGTGTTGACAAACAAAATATTACGATACATGGCTGAATTGATTGTTATTTTTCCTTAATTCATGCATGGTCTGTGTGACTGCACAGAGTGTGTATCGATCTAGTGTGTTTTCTTTTTATTAAAACCCAACTGCAATCAGTTAATTAGTTTCTTCAACGCTTAAAATACTGTCTCAAATGACGCCGCGTTGTTCATACAAATGAGTGTCCTGTAAGGATGCAGACTTCAGCTTAGAGGTCGATTTCGTTGCCACACATTAATCTGTCTCCAGCTGCACCTTCAGCTCCAGTTTTGGGTCGTTTCCCATGTAAACCAGCAGGCAGTGGAGGGCAGCCAGGCGTTGAGGGTCAGCCGCACTGCCGGGCCACCTAGGACAAGGAGGAAAGCTACCAATCGGGCTTTAAAAAGCAGACGGAACGCCAGATCAAGAGATGAAATTCAGGATTTTAAAGCATTAATATAGTTAATCTGTTATGAGTCTGGTTGTGTCTCAACATAAAAAATAACTCCAACATCGTGTACATATTTCCTCCAATCTCTCACCTGGTGTCTGATCGCAGTATCTGCAGCAGGAAGTCAGAGCTAAGCTCGACGGCGTTGATCTTCCCGCTGACGAGCTCCACCAGACGGGTAGGCCGTCCCTCTGCATGCAGCACGGAGATGTCAGCTGACTGACACTGCAGCCCTGAGTTCACATCATGACCTTCAAGTGGAGGACAAAGAGGAAGCTGGGTTGCTTGCTATATATAATCATATAAAACATTTTTTTTTTTAGTAAACACACAGACACTGCAGCTGATTCCAAACAGGTAGACAAAAATAGTCCTTTACCGGAGAAAAAGAGGGAGTAGCAGAGCATCTCCTGTTGCCGGGTGTTGATGCAGTGGAGGAAATGTCCCTGCAGATACACCAGGACGTAGTAACCTACACACCAGCACATTATAAACACTGTCAGGTTCAAACAAGTCTGCACGCGTTCATGCTTTTCAGGACAAAATATCCATTTGTATTCATGTGCTTCTGAAAGGAACGCAGTCAAATCCACAAACGAGCACACGACTTGACTAGTAAAAATGTCCATATATGTACGTCTATGTGACATCTATTAATCTGTAATGACCGTAGATTTAAAGGTACAATTTTTTTGTTTTAAAAAAGGTGAAAAAGTTTTATATTTTCATGAAAATGTGATGAAAATATAAAATTAAGTGTCTCAGGAAGTTGGAGACAGATGGCATGTTGGGAACTCATGATTAGCTCATTAACTTAAATTTTTTCCGTGATATGGACGCCGCCATGTTGGAGCCAGACGTCGTCAGTGGGCAGTGATTGGTCCAACATTTCTATGGCAACCACTCTCGCCAATAAGGAGAGAGATTGTTGAAAGTCAACGTTCATTCCACTTGAAATCTGTTAATCAAACGCGTCGAATGTTCACCGTTAGACCTCATACTTCTATTGGGTCATGTGGTTGATGGGTTCGTCAGTTTAAAACTTGAACTAAAGAAAACGTATCATAAAAAAGGAATGGTTATGCTTGCAAATAGATTGACTAAGTAATAGCTGTTTATTTCTCAATAGAAGACTGGGATTTTGGCTTCTTGGAATCCTGTTTTGCGATATCGCTCGCCATTTTTGTTGCACCGCTAATGTTAGCTTGAGGTTGTGAGGAGCTGTAAGCTAGAGAGAGAGCGTGTAAACAAATGAATTACGGGGAATTTCTAATGAACTCTTGCCGCTCTACTGAAACTACATCCTAGAAAGCGACACGTTTTAGAAAAAAATATTTTGGCTAATTGTGGAAGCCTATAGAGAATGTGGAGGAGCATCAGAATGAATACTGAAAATGGACTACAAATGTTTCATTCTTTGAGTCACGTCCTGGATGTGATGATCTGGATGATACAAAGTCGTACTATCACAATAGTCTGCGGTGGTTGGAGGTGCCATTTCATCTGCTGGAGTTGGTCCCCTGTGTTTTCTGAAGCACAAAGTCTACCAGGAAATTCTAGAGAACCTAATGCTGCCCTCTGCTGACAAGCTGAACGGAGAAGATGGATTCCTTTTCCATCCGTAGTGTTACTATGCTTGATTGGCAAGAAACTCAACCAAAACCCAATAAATTGTTGTCAAGATGAAGATTAAAGACAGCAAACTCAAAAGAATTTGTGCAAAGAACACAATTTTTTGATTGCTCTGGTGTGATTCTTCTCATTTTCTGCAACCTTTTTCATTTTTGAAAGACTAAATTCTCCATAATTCCAAACATTCTAATGTACTGATTCTGTATAAGAAACACATTTTGAACTGAATGACAAAAAAATATCTTTCAAGTAATTTGCATTAGTTTTAAAAGGTATGCTGGCTGGAATGACCTATGGGGATGAAGAGAGGATGCTGTGAAAAGCCCTCACTGGCCAGATCCACTCTGAACTTCTTGGTGCAGTCTGCAAAATGGTGGAGAGGCAGAATTTGAGCGCAAACAGGAAGCAAAAAATAAATAAATACAAATTGCATCTACTGACCTTTGTGAACCAAAACCACCGTGTATATCAGCTCGTTTTTGTCTTTCAGGGGTTTGCTGTAGAACACACACAAGCTTCCTGTGGAAAACAATGTTATTTTAGAGCTGAAAACTCTGAGATTTAAGCAGTTATTCCCTTAAAATAAACAAATAGTATCAAGATTCACACTGAGTCAGAATTTTGAGCAAAAAAATAAAAAATCCATAACTCACTGCAGATGCTTCATCAGGTTAAAAGAAGTGCAGATACACCATCTTTTACTATTATCTATGATTTTATTTTTTGTGACATCATTTCATTTTTAATTAGTTTCAGTGTAAACAGGATGAAATTTCAGAGACCTACCAAAAGAAAAGTAGAAAAAGTTGCAGAATTGCATGGATAAAGTATGTGAACCTTTGCTTAAAGGCAGAAGTAACTGGAACTGGATTATTCGGTGATCTCCTGAGGCTACAAGCCTTAAAGTAAAGACCACTTTGATACTTGTGAGTTGCCGCCAACCTCCTGTATAGATTAGTCCTGCTGCTGCTTGTAGATCTAACCCAAATAGTTTAAAACCTTAGATTTTAGTTTTATTCTGAAAGCTAGATAGGCTAGATAAGGTGATTAGTCACAACTATTATCACGACTAATTTAATAGCCAATTAGTTTTTGTGTTTTTTTTTATCTTGTGAAAAATTGTTCTTTCGTTTCAGATACCGACCTCGTTTGATTTAAGTCTAGTTTTAATGCCAGAAACTAATGAAGGAAAGAAGCTGCATGATTTATTAAAGGCTTGAAAAAACACCGTCTTTATTTTTATTTAGCATCTAGCTTAAACACTTCAAGTTTCAAGCTAATGATGGTTAAGATGTATGTTATACATCCAGTGTAAACATGACCCGATTAGTCAACTAATTACAAAAAGCTATTAGTGATTGGTCAACAAATCGAAAAAAAAATTGGTGATAAATCGACTGACAGAAAAACAATCTATGCTTAGTCGACTAATCGAAAACAAAAAAATGTGATTAGTAGACCAATCGAAAGAAATGATGGGGAATTAGTCGACTATGGAATAAATCCTGGTCCTACAGGTTCACATTCTTTCGCCATTCGGGAGAAAACTGGATCATTTACCCACATTCCTCTAAAATACTTGATATGTGAGGTTGTTATTGATAAGAAAAGAACCTTAACATGAACCGAATAGAATAGAATAGAATAGAATAGAATAGAATAGAATAGAAATTCACCCAGTTGGACCTTCAGTCAACCCCAAAAGTGTAATTCAAACTATAGAAAATATCTTTTTTTTTTTTTTTTTTTTTTCTGTGATTAATTTAGAATAAGAAAACTGGGAAAAGACTTACTTTCTTGTTTTTTTAAAAAAAAAAAACAGAACAAAACATTAAGAAGTCATGCAGCCTCATTTGGTTTTAAATAACATCACAATTGTTTGGTTTTTTTGTGTGTGTACCTATTTGGTTTGTGAACACTCTCATCCTCACAAGCTCCCGATTAGCTTTTTCCTCTTGATAGTGGTCGAAACCAAGATTCACAAACCTGTTACGCACAAAATTAAATCATCCTAGTTAGTGTTTTGTTGGGAAACGCTCCGATAAATGTATTTCTCTTAATCTACTGAAAAGATTGGTCTTACTTGACTGTGGGAAAAGAATTAGAGGGCATATCCAAGTGCAGCTCCAGCTAATTCACATAAAAGGAAGAGAGTTATGTTAGCATAGAGTGAATTCATAAAAAAAGCATTAAGATTCAGCGCAACTTTGATGCAGACATACCGCCGTTTCACAGTTATTGTTGGGGTGGAACTGAACGCATCGCAGCAGAAACTTGTCCTGCGAATTTCCAGAAGCAAACGGGTCATTCTGAGGAAGCTTAGAGGAAATGTTGCTGCTGTTTACAGTCGACACAGGGCCGTCTGGATTCCCTCAGATGGTTGCATCTGTATGCATCACCTTGAAGGTGAGATAGTGGAGCCTTTGAGTGTGTCCGTCCCACTGGACCCAGCAGAAATCCTCCACGATTCTTTCTGCTGTTTTGGACAAACGCTCGGGATTCGCCATCACCTGGTTCACAAAAACAAATTGATATTCTGCTTTTGCAGACACACTGAATTCTTAATGCGTTGTTCTCCCAGAGAGAGAGAGAAAAAAAACATAAAGGAGCAAAAACAAGAGCATTATGAATATCCAAACACGCTAAATGGTTTTGATTAGCCATTTTCAGTAAAATGCAACAAAAAACAAAGAACCTACCACTCTGTAACCCTCCTGTTTGCTTAGCATCACATGATAGAGATCCACATCTGAAAGAGCCAGAAGCATGAGGACACAGTTCCAGTGCAGTTTGTTTCACTGTTTGTTTTATTTCTATGCATATATTTAAATATAAAAACCAGCAGCCACCACATAATGTTAGAATTGTATGAGATAACTGGACTGAGTCCCCCCCTTACATTCCAAACACTGAAAATAAACAGCTATTACTGTCATTTTATTTTTCAGAATAACCATTCCTTTTCTTTGTGATACTTTTTCAAGTTATAAACTGACCAATCAGATGCCTCAATGAAACACTGATTGGCAAGAGTGCTTGCCGTAGAAATGTTGACTCGGATCGACTCGCACCAGTCGTTGTTTTCTGACGTCTGACATGGCTGCATCCAATGAGTTTATTGCTAGAGATGCTACGCTAGCCTGTTAGCATTGTCCAAGATGCGAAAAAGAGCAACGCCATATTAGACACGTCAGTAAAGAATGAGACACGGCTTAGCAGATACAGTAAAATGACCATAAAATTATTAATTTTAGTCCGATTTATAAAAGGAAAAAAAAATGGTAATCACAAAAATAAGACCCAGGTTGTGTTGTTAATGTTTTCTACACACTGCAACAGATGAATGACATTTCCAACTTTTCTATAAAGAAATACGTTAATACGTAGGAAACCCAATGCCTACTGATGTATGGTTGTGATTTTATTCAAATCTGCATTCAGACTAAGATTTACAGAGTTAGCCTCCTCGGTCTGTGTTTATAAACGGTTCAATGACGATGCCGTAGAACATTTGCGCCCGTTAAATATAGGCCGGTCCCCGCCCAAAGCGGCGTGACGCGTTGGATAACAGTGTTCCCCAGACGGCAGACGGGGCTCGCGGACGGGAGAGAGGCCTCAGTGAGCACTCCATCCATGGCCCCGGTGCAGCAATGTCAAGG